>JAUNZO010003314.1:0-15215 GCA_031894775.1 Chloris gayana | reverse complement strand
TTATACAAAGGCATAAATATCTTTTAACTCCTGTTTAGCATGTTCAAATAAACGACAGCATGCAAGCTGATTCGCATCCACTCATAAAGCAAAGCTAGAGGTTCCACTCAATGCTAAACAAGTTCTTAATTCAAATTTTCTCAAGCCAAACGCTCACTGATTTACGACAAACTAGCTAATGCCAGCAAAAATGATACCACTATGTAGATGTGCGTGTAAAACTAGCCAATGACTTGTACAGTTCAATAATACTAATCGTCTAATCCAACCCTGCAGGTACCCGAATATGACAAGAAGCAGTCAAGCAAGAACAAGTTAAACCCTAGCATAGCACCCCAAATCTGAAGCGGATTGAGCAATCGGGCGAGGTAGGGCATCCGCCCTACCTAACACCAGCGGAGAGAACATCCCCTTTCCCCGAGAGCTCCGGCACTGGTGGTGTCGCTGTTTGCCGCTTGAGTAACCGTTCCAGGGAGATGAAACAAGTGAGAGATGAAAATTGCCCATACTCGTCCCTCCCCTGCGCCGGCTCAGGGATCGACCCATCCGGATATCCCACTACCTCCTCACCCAAATGTTACCTACAGGACGAAGGAGCAGGATTCTCTGGATGATTGGGGAAATGGAGCGGAGAGCTTAGCTCTCACCCAGAGCTGGAGGCGGCGGCGGCAGGCTAGTGCCTAATTCTTGGCGCCGCGCGCGAGCCGCACGAGATCGAGACGTAAGGGGAAGGGAGTAGCTAGCTCACCTTGGTACGGGAGGAGGAGGGCCGCGGCGGCGGCGGCGGGCGTCGGGGTGGTGTTGAGCTCGGAGAGGATAGGAGTGGGGAGGAAGATCCGAGGAAGGGGAAAAAGGATAGGACTCGGGACTCGGGAGGCTGGCTGGTTGCCACTAGCGAGTCCCTTTCTAGTTTAGGGTTTTAACTCTGAGGCGTCTCAAGCCGTCCGATTGGTTTTGGACGGGTGCCGTGGACTCTCTCATGCTTGCGGAAGTGCGGGCCTTCGTGGTCTCTCAATTGTTTGTGTTTGAGACTAAAAAAAATTGTGTTTGAGACTAAAAAAATTTTGTTTGTGTTTGGTGTCTAACCAAAAAAAAAATTCAAAAAGGTGACTAAAAAAACTTTCAAAACAGAGAGAAAAAGAGCCAGGTGCCAACAAATTTTTTTTCCAAATATGTTCAGAACCCAAATTTTTGAAAATAGAACGTTGGGAACATTACCAGTATGTTGGTTGCCGCTGAAACGCATCACATGCAGCCACACAAAAGTTAATGACTACGCTGCACGTTTCACTGGAGATCGAGATCGGAGAAATCGATTTTGGAGTTCGTTTGATTTTCATTCTGCCTTGTATTCTGAAATGGGCCTTTAAGTTTGCTGGGCCTTCGGGCGGCCGGTTGGGTCCACGAGCTCCGAGTCCGATCGTATATACACAACGATAGTAGTCCACAGAATCCGAACATACGTGCCGAGTCCGATTGTAAATCCAATGCGTACCGCACGTCAATATATACGAAGACATGCTCGGCGGCTTCAATCAAACTTTTGATCAGTCGACACGGATCCATCGCGGGGAGATAATGACTAGGCTGCTGCGTTCATGGGCTGCCGCGCTGTCCGACAACCTATCCCGTTCCTTGGCATCCGTGCTTTCGCCCGCTGAAATCCCCTGCTTCGACGACGACGGTGACGACCAACCGAAGCTGTTCTTTACCCCCGACGTGGCGTCCTCTTCCGACTACTCCTTCTACACCTGGCAACCGGGCGGGCAAGCGAAGAAGCTCCCGTGCAACGGCAGCGGCGCCTTATTACCGGAAGGCGTGCAGGTCAGCCCGGTCACGCAGCCCCTGCACGGCCTCGTCCTCCTCTGCTGCTGGCCACCAGCGCCGGCCGAGGCAGGCTACTTCGTCTGCAACCCTTCCACCGGCGCCATCCTGCCCTTGCCCGACACCAGGTCGCCGTTGAGGATGGCCGCTGCCGGACGGAAGGACCGTTGCAACACCGGAGACAGCCACGTCCGTTACGGCCTGGGTTACAGCGAGACGACCCGGGAGTACAAGGTGGTGCGCGTCTTCTGCCTCCGCCACCGCCGCGCCGGGGAAACCGTGGTCGAGACGAGCTGCGAGGTCCTGGTGCTCGACGCGTCCCGGCAATGGCGCCCCGCCGCCGGCGGACGACCTCCTCGTCGGAGCTTCGATCACCACCACAGCTACGAAGCGGCGGCCGTGTACTTCAACGGCGCCCTGCACTTCCTCTGCGACGGCGGCGACGGGTCCGCCATCCCCACTTTCGACGTGCGCGGCGAGACCTTCGGCGAGTTGGTGCTGCCGGGCAGGCTCACGTCCTCGCTCGCCAAGCTCACCGTGCTGGACGGGCGCCTGTGCTTCCACCACGGCTCGCCGGGTTTCACCTCCGGAAGGCCGTACTGCGTGTGGACGCTCCCGGACTACGAAGCCGGGAACTGGGAGCTGCTCTGCCGCGTCGACGTCTGGGCGTTGCCTTGCCCGCTGAGGAACCACGACCATTCCCTCACGCCGCTCTACGTGCGGAACCGGAAGATTTTGTTCGGCACGTCGTATGGATGCAAGGTGTTCGTTGCCGAAGCGGCCGGACGAAGGATCACCGAGCCTTACGAGGTTCCGCTCACGCTGCCACACGAGTTGCAGCAGGGCAAGCACGGGGAACGCCCGCCGTTCCCCCTCCGGGTTGGTCTGCTCGAGGAGAGCGCGGCGCCCGTTGGCCGCACGGCCGAGGAGCTGGTCTTCGCGTCGTCGTCGGCTCGTGCCTGGGCCCAGATCCTCAAACGGCTCCCGGCGCGGGAGGTGGGGCGGATTAACCTCGTGAGCAGGGATCTGCGTGCCATGATCCAGACGGACCGGTTTATCCGGCTACACGCCGACGCCGCCAAATTGCAGGGCCGCAGCCCCCGGATCAAGTTCTTCCACGACGCGGGCTCTCCTGGCCCCGAGTTCGTGCCTCTCGAGACTTTACTCGGCATGCCGTCGAAATTGCCGCCCGTGATCGATGAACGCTGGACGAAAGCCTTGTGTTCCAAGCCTTGCCACGGCCTCAACTTGGTGAGTTGCGGCCGCAGCAACTTCCTCTGCAACCCGGTCACCGCTTCCTACGAATGCATACATCTGCCCGGCAACAATGAGTCTGGTCACATCGGGCTAGTGTACCACCATGCGGTAAAGAAGCACATGCTGGTCCGTCTCGTGCGCGAGGACGATCAGCTGGTGTGCAAGGTCCGATACATCAACGACTACTCGTGGCGCACGGCTGCCTCGCCGCCGAGGCAGGAGGTGACCGACGCGCCGCCTGTGTTCGTGAACGACAAGCTCTACTGGATGACGGCGGATTGCTCCAAGCGAGAACTAGGAAGATCTAGTACGACCTGCGAAATTATGGCGTTTGACGTTCGCACTGCATCGTTCGAGGTGCTTCAGGGACCTACCGTACCCATGGATGAGGGAGAGCGTCTGCGCATTCTCGAGCTCAACGGTACGCTTTGTGTGGCACACTCGGACCGGAACGCAAACGCGATCAAAGTATGGGCAATGGAAAACAACGCCGCCGTGTGGTCTTTGGAGTATCACATACTACAGCTCAATGGCTTTTCGCTGTCGGAGGAGACGACCCCACTTGCCGTAGATCCCAGCGATGGAAGGATCCTGCTCAACACTGGGACGGCGCTGGGCTACTACGACACCACAGCAGCAACAGTGGAGACGGTTTACCGTATGGGGAGGACGCCTGTCGAAGGAAACTATAGGTTTACTCCTGTACTTTGCCAAGACAGTTTGGTTCGTCCGTTTTAGCAGTCATGCTAGAAACCACGGTCGTGGATGTAAACTTTGGATTTTTTTCCCGAACCGCAGGAGAGCTGCGTGTCATATTATTAAGAATGAGTAAAAGTTACATGCCACGACGTGGCTTAGGTTACAAGTTTCGATCTTATGCAACGCCTCTTGTGATAAGCGGTTCAACTGTAACTCGTTGTTGTGTCTGTCAAACGCTTAGCAGCCCTTTGAGTGGCGCTCCAACGAGTCTCCAGAGTGACGCCTCTTCCGAGATTTCCCGAAGGATTGCTGTGGTATTCGGGGACGCTTAGCAGCCCTTTGAGTGGCGCTCCAACGAGTCTCCAGAGTGACGCCTCTTCCGAGATTTCCCGAAGGATTGCTGTGGTATTCGGGGATGCGCCATCGAAAATGCAACGGTTGCGTTGCTTCCACAGTGTCCAGGAGACAAGGATCACCATCGTGTTGAAGCCTCGCCTGTACTCCTTCGGTACTCGGGTATGTGTGGTGACGAATGTGCATATTAATCGGTACTTGCTTCGCCGTTGCAAGGAAAACCTTACCGGGCAACAGTATCTTTCTCGTCCGCAAAGCTGGCAATGCCATGACAGTTGCACTTTATGTAGATCCACCTTCTTTTCTAGGCTTGTTTGATCTCGAACCCCGTTTCCTCATCGCATTCCAATTTCCAATGCATTCTCATTCCCATCTTCAATCTTGTCTTTTACCATGTGATTCCTTAAGCACCGTCTCGGCAATCAAGAAGCACAGGCAACAGTAACATGTCTCACCACCACGGCATCAAGAAGCACACACAACAGTAACATGTCTCACCACCACGGCCGTCCCCAAAACACACCCTTAACGGTTGAAATCAGTCAGCTCAGTAGCATCTGACTAATCCTGATGAGCTCAGTTGATACTGCGTAAAAATGCACTGCAAATCCTTTTAATTATTCATTTTACATGAGAATAACATCTGACTAAAATTTACAGGGGAAGCAAATAAACGCTCACAAAAGAGGGCTACTTTACATTATTAACCCACTCATACAATTACGTGTGAAATAAAATACTATAGGACTGGGACGATTTTACAGGCGATGTACACTGTCAGAACTAGTGGCCTTAAATGAATTAAAAGATAGTGCGGTAGTCAGAAAAATAAAGCCACCTTATCTTTCAAGCTGCTCTTCTTTTTACTACAGGTTCCCCCTGGCTTGGTACTTCGCTACGCCAATCCTTCTTCTCTGGCACATGATATGTAGTACTTGTAACTGATTCTACTAGCTCTGGTTCCTTTACGTCACTGGCAGGTTTACTCAAGAAAGGACCCAGAAACACATTTAGCATATCCTGAACGATATCTCCTGTCATTTTGAATTTGAAAGTAGGTGAACACTGCAGCTCTTGATGGCTACTGCTCTCGTCTTGGCCGTACTCACTTGGACTTGTAGTTGAAATCGTATGACCCGAAGTATGCTCATGGTGCCTGGCCGTCTTCGCATTTTCAAGTTCATGCCTTTTCTTTTCATCAGCATTCACATACTGCAAAACCATGATGCATCAGTATATCTTCACTAGATTTTTTTTAAAAAAAAAATAGAACTTCCATCAGGATTCCCAACTTATAATGGAAAAAAGAGAAGGGGATGTAAATGGAGCAGAAAGTCACAGTACAAGGGTTGTCTCTGGGCTCATTTAAGTGTCAGGTTCAGTAGAGGTATATTTCCATGCAAAGATGGTGCTGATGCAAGCCAAGTAACGTCATACTGAGGCCTTCTTCAGTCAAAACACAGCTAAAGCAACATATAATATACAAGTACAAGCAATGAAGCTAGTATATCTTCTATTTTCATTTCTGATAAGTGATATGCATCATGTGTGCTGCTCTCTGTACATGATCACATGAAGAGAAGAATAATTTAAGCTTTTCACTTTCTTAAGGAGTTCAAGAAGACTGATTAAGAACAATATTAGGTACTAGAGCACTAGATAAGCCAAGGTTCTAATAAAAAAAATTCATGGTGATTCACAGGATGCTAATCTACAGAATAATCAATAATGAATGGTATATCAACCTAAGTACTGGTAGTGTTGAGAAGTAATGGAAAAACATTTAATAGCAGTGCCCCAATACAATTCAAACTTAAATAAATGACAAAATGATTATAGTTTACCTCTTCAGCTATGGTTACAAGATCCTCAACGGTAAGCTCTATTTCATCATCAATTGTTTCTGGTGATGATGCTTCTGATTTAGCATTCCCCAGCTTCCGTTTCCTGTTATTTTTTGCGCAGCTCCTTCACTCGCTTTTCTTGGATTCTTACTAGCCACTTCCTCGATTTCTTTAACATCATCTTTGACAACATTCTCGCTCACTCTCCTTGTCTTTTCTATACCATCACAACGCTGCAAAACTTTGAGTTCACCATGACCTGCCAAATCTACTTTTTTTAATCGCCTCCCAGTGTCTACTTCTTTGATTTCTTCACCTTCATCACCGACAGCATTCTTGCTTATTTTCCTGGCTTTTGCTCTACCCTCGCATCGCTGCAAGACTCCCAGTTCACCAGCACCCTCTGAATCTACATCTTTTAATCGCCTTCCAGAATTCCTTTTGATGGGCCTGGTCTGGTCCAAGTTCCTTATTTGCTTATCAGATTCTAATGTACTCGCATTCCCGTCTTCAGTCTTTACCACTTCATCACATGAGCCTGATTTCAGCATCCACGCCGGGAGACTGCGTTTATTCCCTGGATGCAAAACACTACATCCTTCCGCCATGTTCTAAGAGACAACCAAATGCAAGTCCAGCAGAATCAATGAGATCCAGGCACAAGGCTAGGTCATGAACTTTATCAGTCTCTCCCAACGTTCATGCAAAAATAACTGAGACCTACATAAGAATTAGGGAACAGTTACTCGTACTTCCTCAAATACTCAAATCTGATAGAAATTTAAAAGGGGGCAGCGCCGGGGAGAGAGGGAGGGGACGACGCCGCCGCGCGCGCGGAGGTGAGGTGGCGGTGCCGTCGCCGCGCGCCGAGGAGAGGGGGCGGCCCGACGCGGGGCGTCGATTCGCGGAGGCCTCCTTCGTTCTCGCCGGATCGGAGGCCACAGCGGCGACGCGCGGACGGGGGGTAAGAGGGAGGGGGCAGCGCTGGGGGAGAGAGGGAGGGGCGACGCCGCCGCGCGCCGAGGAGAGGGAGGGGTGACGCCGTCGCGCGCAGGAGAGGGAGGGGTTGCGCCGGTGGGGACCTACCTGCCGGGGAAGGACGGACAGCGCGGGCGGCGGCAGCGCCCCTGGTGACGGCCGGGTTGGCAGCGAGGCGAGTAGAGGCGGCGGCTCCGAGGACACGCGCAGGATTGGGGACGGCCGGGCTGACGGCTCGGACTAGGAGGCGCCGGCAACATCGGAACACGAATTGAAATGATATTCAATAAATACCATTTATTTAATAATACATGAAATTTGTGCCCAATCATTTTATTCCTTCTCGTCTCGTAACCAATACTACTCTGCATGGCTGTATCCCATAGAATCACTTGCTTTAATCGTTCAATAGCAAAAAAAAAAAAAAAGAAGAAATTTTAATCCACCGCATACAATTTATCTATATGCAATCATTGGATTTAAGCCGCGCTTGCGAAAATTAGGAAGAAAGGGAAAACGAAACCTAGCCACCCCCATCCATCTACGGCAACCCAGGATGCTCACGCCAGCACCACACCACAGCCACAACAAAGATCGAACTCAACCAACAGGTAGGCACGACACCTCGGCGCCCGCAGGCAGTAGCGAAGGACGGACAAGATTTAAGGTGTGGCGAAATTAGTGAATCACAGAAAATGATAGCTAAAAAAATATTTAACAAAGCAAGCTAGGCCAACTTTTCTATTGTCTCATCAATCGGTACAGATCTTCGATGGTAAAGTACAACATATTTTTCTCTTTCTCTTGCTATCTACTGATCCACAAAATAAATTACATGTTTTCTCGTGGATTCGTGACTAAAAAATAAAAGTAGGTAACTATGACAGCCAAATTGAGGTATGGCGAGTGCCGTACTTGGCCACCATTGTCCTCCGCCATCGCCCGCAGGCATGTAGTCCCGCGTTGCCTTCTTCCGCCATGAGTTGCGGAGAGAAGATGAGATAGGACGGAGGGTGAGGAGTGGACACATGTACCTAGACGGAGTGGGGGTACGCCTAGGAGTCGCTCCTGTAGGCACTCCGGACCGCTCATTCGGTGCGGTTCTATGGCGGAGCTGGGAGGGGGGGGACGCCGGCACCGACGAGGCAAGAAGATGGTGAAGCCTTTGAAACTTGGAAACTTAGAATTCGGAATGGCAATCAATTCTATGTGTGGGGAATTCTTCCATAATTAAAGAAGGATTTGAAAAGGAAACAGGCCGAAGCTGCTTGTATATGTTGGCCTTATGGGCTTGGTCAAGCCCAACATTTTGACGAGGTTCGGGCTTAGAAAAAAGAACACTGCTATACATTCGACTTAATCTTCCAACCTTCCAACTACATATTCTGATTGCACATCATGATTCATGTAGCTCGGAGCATGGATGCATGATGTCATCAATCCTATCAAACGGACAACAACACAATTGGAAGGTATAGTCGGAAGAGAGAGACGTATGTGAAACATTATTGTAGAAAAAAATGAAGTAGCTACAAATCAGTTCCTCACCTAAAGCTGGTCGTACTCGCAAGAAATTTGCGGTCCCTAACCGCCTTCCATCCGATCATATTTTGAGACCTGTTACAATATAAAATTTATAAATTCTCATGAAAATTTATGTATTCGTCGAAGCCGACCGCTAATTAGCGAGCCCATTCTTATCTCTAGTCCGAAATCTCAATTTCATTCTTTGAGATTTGAACTTTGAAACGGTCTCTTCATCTTTGAACTTTGATTTGGGTCTAAACTCATCCCGCGGCTGATGTGGCAATCTATGCTTGGCACGTCCGAGTCGGTGAGGCGTTCTTCTATGTGCAATAAAGCTAAATCCCCTTTGAATAAACTAAATAGCTATATAAACGACCTATCCTATCCTTGAACTTTGGTTTAGGTCTAAACTCATCCCTTGAAACACATGGTCATATTTGAATCTAGCGGCTACAAAATGTGAGTGAGACAACTAAGAAAAATCAATCACCTAATGTTGTAACCTGGATTGCCACCTTGGACCTAGATATAATTTGAGGTGAAAACCAAACTTCAAAGATGAAACTGGCCCATTTCAAAGTTTGTTCAAGCATGAAAGTGAGCATGAGAAGATGAGAGGCAAAATTATCTATTTATCCGAAAAGAATGGGACTTGCTAATAATTTTTAGTAGATTTATTTAAAGTTTGAGAAACTTTCAATAAGCATCTAACACCATTAGATCAAAATCGGATGAAAAAAAATTAATTCTAAACATTTAGCCGATTGAAAAGGAGGAAAGATGAAAAAGGAGAATCACACGTTGGCAGTTTATTGAAGAGAGAATTCCCTATATGGCCCTAAAATAATGTCCTCTTCCCTTCTTGGCCATAAAATAATTGAACTTCCCTATATGGCCTAGAATCCAGTTGTAGTTCCTTTCTTGGCCTTTCCATCCATTTCAACTCGTTAGTAGTGTTATGTAATGGGTGGAAATGACTATTTTGCCCCTTCCATGAATTAGTGTGTTTTTTTAGTTTTCCTTGCTTCATAATTTTTGTACATAAGCAAAAAATCGTCTATTTCAACATTATTTTTACACAAACTGAATTTCAATATTATTCTTGCACATAAATAAAATTTAAGCATTATTATTTCACAAAAATTAAATTCCAACATTATTATTTCATAAAAATAAAATTTCAGCACTATTTCTACAAACAAAATTTCAGCAATATTCTCACATAAACTGAACTTTTACACAAAATGAAATTTTGTTTGCGTAAAAAGGTTGCTGAAATTCAGTTTGTGTCAAAATATTGCTGAATTTTTGTTTGTTGAAATAGTACTGAAATTTCATTTTTATGAAATAATAATGTTGGAAATTTATTTTTGTGAAATAATAATGCTGAAATTTTATTTATGTGCAAGAATAATATTGAAATTCGGTTTGTGTAGAAACAATGTTGAAATAGACGTATATTCTATTGTGTAAAAATAATGGTTCATTTTCGTTTGTGTACAAAAATCATGAAGCAAGAAAAATCCAAAAAAACACACTAATTCATGTCAGGGGCAAGACGATCATTTCCACCCTTACATAACAGTATAACACTACCAACGGCTGAAATGGATGGAAAGGCCAAGAAAGGAACTAAAATTGGATTCTAGGCCATATAGGAAAGTTCAATTGTTTTAGGACGAAGAAGGGAAGAGGGCATTATTTTACGGTCATATAGGGAATTCTCTCTTTATTGAATGTGCCTCCAAACAGCAAAATAGGCACATTGTATCCTTATTACGAGTCGTACTGCAAATCTGAAGTTTATTTTTGCACGTGTACTACTTGCACGCCTCTTCCAGGTCTCCATTTCATACTTCAGCTCAAAAACAAGGTGCCGGCTAGCAGCCATATGCCATCCGACAAACATGTGACATCACTTTGATGTTTCTTTTCAGGGTCACGATCGAGGTAAGTGTATTTGTACGTTTCTGGATTGACTATGTTGACAAAATTTGCACTTGGATGGCACTACATTACCTAACTAACCAATCATTACGTAAAAGTAATTTAGAAACCATCGGTAGACCATCCGCGGCGGCTAGAGATAGCACGAAGACCTCGTCCAGTAAAAGTTCAGAAGTTCGGGTTACCATGGTCTATTCGAATAGTATTGCGTTAGTAAGCTGCCACGTGAGTAATGACTGTGTCTACAGTCCACCTGAGTAACGGGTTATGCATGGTCAGCTGTTTGACTGTCCAGGTAATCCGTACATTGTGGCTAAATTAGAATCTCTCAATACGTCTACGGTGGACAGATCGGTAGTTGATGGGTTATGACATGAAATCCAGGAGCTTAGCAGAGTTTTTTTTTCTCATTTTTCAGTTAAATTTGTTAGAAGGGAGGCAAACTGTGCAACACATTGTTGTGCTCAAACGACTAGGCGGGTCGAAACAGTTGATCGTGCGTTTCTGGAAAAGTAAAGTCTAGGCTCCAGGGCGTGGAAAAACGTAGAGATGTACGACCGGCAGGCACGAAACACCTACGGCGCGAGCTGATATATACAGAGCAGCCGTCTCCGTCGCGCTCTCTTTCCACGGATCTTCCTACGGTGCCCAGGTAGCACCGCCACCATGTTGTTCTCCTTCTCCCCACCCGCACGAGTCAACAAGTCGTTGAGAAACGGATTGCTTTCCGCAAATGCGGCAAAAAATTCCCTGTCCCCTCACCACCTCATCGCCTCGTTGGAGTCACGTTGCATAATTGCATTCCCGATTTGATTTTCCAGAACGATTTTCAGGCTTTTTATTAAGTCGATATATATCCGTACTATACGTAAATATCGGTGGCGGCTGGTTAGTTGGTCTACATATTGTAACGTATCGTTGACTATCACCGCCGCATCCGCGCAATCCTGCGGATTACTTAAACAGCGAGTCAACTCCTCATTTCATAGCCGCCAGCAGAATATTTATTTCACAACCGGCAAAGGCCACCCATTCGTACCCAGTTTGAGACGCGGCTTATGTGATTGAGCACGATATGCAAAATGCTACTCCCTCTGTTTCAAATTATAAGACGTTTTTGACTTTCATACTTCACGTTTGATCGTTCAGTCTTATTCAAAAAATTTGTACAAATGTTATTAATTTAATTATGATTTGTTTTATCGTTAAAGATATTTTGTAAATGACTTATTTATTTATATATTTGTACAAATTTTTTGAATAAGACGAACGATCAAACACAACCTCGAAAGTCAAAAACGTCTTATAATTTGAAACGGAGGAGCAGTGTGTACACGGTCCCGGAATAAACAGTTGCCCAGCAGGAGGAGGATCACGCTGCACACGAGCGCTGTCAAGTACTGTATCTTTTTTAGGAGCATGATTGATCGCCCACCCTGCATCACCAAAATTATATTTATGGGTCCTAGTTTGAGACTTCTGCGGTTGAGAAAAAGAAAAACAACAACGGGAAGGAAGATATGAAATTGACTGAAATGTTATCATAGGACATATGCCCAGTACTCAGCTTGGGAAGGCACTATGCCGCACATTATTCTTCCTATAATCGCTTCCACGTATGCGCCACTGTTGCACCTCACTTCCGTTGCGCGTCGTATTTGGTGCGTTTGGTTGAGCGTCAACGAGAACGGGACAGAGTCATTCATGATATCTTGGATAAGCTCATTCATCATGGTGTTTGCTTCGATGGACGATTATCCCTGTTTTTTGTTTGGTTGAAAGGACGAGGACGAGTGGGACAACAATCATTATCTAGTTATATTCTTAATTTATTCGTAATAATATATAAAATAATGTGTAATATCACAAATTAATATTATCTAATCATTATCATCTCTAATCAATTATAACAATTTCTAATTAACACTAATCATACTTAGATTAGTTAATAAACTACTCACCAACTAACAATTTTGCACTTATAAATACTAATTCTTTAGTATTATATACTAACTATTCATTCAACATATTAAATCTCACTAATCTTTTACTAATAAACGTCATCGACAAAGGTGGACAGACTTCGTCCCACCAAGTTTGAAGGATGACTTCATCCAAGCATATTGAGGGAATATTCACATGAGGGATGACACTCGTCCATCCTTGACGCTGAAGCAAACACCATCAAAAGAGGATATCCCTAGATGTCATTATCCCATCCCTCTTCGTCCGTCCAACCAAGCACACTGGCAACGGAGCAAACATTTATTTTTTACGAATATAACAGCAAACAATGCTGGCGCGAGTGCTTTCTCACTGCACCATTCTCTTGCAAGTTGGAACAGAACGGCATATTTCACCCCGCTTCCATCTCATTACTCGCTAGTGCAATGTCTGATAGTAGTAGTACAATCTTATAAATGGCAAGTTGGCAACACAAGTTAAAACAAGAGCAATGCCATGCCAGTGATGTTAGGCGGACGTGGTTATCAACGAATGGACATACCACTTGTTAAAAACAAAACACCGAAAGAAATTTTAGCGTGATTCTCACCGGTCATCTGGGTACTGTGGATTCGAGTGACACGAGAGGTTAAAACCTCAAGTCATCAGCTAACTAACGGACAAGGAAGGAATTCCCCTGCTCTCCTGCCACTGGACCGCAGGATATACCCATGTCCCCACCAGCTAAACCCCCGCGTTATTTATACCTCCTCGAACCAATCACCTTCTCCTTGCGCTGCACATTTCCCCACTTCTCAATCCAACCCAAATCCCCATCACTATCCCCACGGCCCACCACGCTGCGCGGCGCCGCTCGCGGCCAAACCTCAAGGGCGCCGGCGGCAAGTCCCGCCTCCCCACCCACCCGGCGGAGGCGATGCACGACGGGTGCAACATGGCTCGCCTTGTGCTCGTGGTGGCTCTAGCGCTGGTGGTTGTCTCCGCTCTGGTCCCGCGCGCCGCCGCTGACCCGCAGGCCACGCTGCTCAACCGGGGGTGCAGCCAGTACAACGCCACGCCCGCGGCGGCCTTCCTCTCCGCTCTCAACTCCACGTTCGCCCAGCTCCGCGCCAACCTCTCCGCCGGAGGCGGCGGGTTCGCCACGGCCGCGGAGCCGCGCGCCGCCGCGCCGGCGTTCGGGATGGCGCAGTGCCGCCCCTACGTCACCGGCCGCGACTGCGTCGCCTGCTTCGACGCCGCCGCCGCGCGCCTCCGCCGCGACTGCGGCGCCGCCAACGGAGGCCGCGCCATCCTCGACGGCTGCATGATCCGCTACGAGAGCGCGACCTTCTACGACCAGGCCACGCTCCCGGGGAACACGCAGCTCTGCGACGGCTCCGCGGTGCCCGGCGCCGGGTTCGCGGACGCGGCGCGGGCGCTGATCGCCGACCTCTCCGCCGTGGTGCCGCGCGTCCCGGGCCTCGCCGCGGCGGCCACGAGAGGGGCGTGTACGCGGCGGCGCAGTGCGTGGAGACGGTCGGGGAGGCCGGCTGCGCCCAGTGCCTCAAGGTGGCGGCGGGGAACATCGGTGGGTGCCCGCCCAACTCCGACGGCCGTGCCGTCGACGCCGGCTGCTTCATGAGATACTCCAATACGTCGTTCTTCCCAGCAAACGCGACCGTGGACCTTGCCGTATACCTGCGCTCTGGTGAGTTAATTAACCTAAGGTTACTTACGTATCACGTGCTTATTGTTTCTGCTCGTGTTGTTAACCTAGGATTCCATGCACTTGATAGTGGATACCTGTTTGTTTTTAACTACTTCGATAACTATTCTGTAGTCCTGTGTTACTAAGTGAGGTCATATGTCTAACATCAAGGTGTTTGTTGGTACCACGACCACGAGTATATAGTGTGGACTAAATCAGCCATTCCATGGCATTGTGCAAATCAGAATTCTTGTCTAAATTTTGCTATTCTATCATGTCTAGGTGTTGTTAGCCTCTGATTAATAAATAAACAAATTTCTCTTAGACAACAATTGTTCTGCTTTGACTCCAGGGGTAGTTAATACAAAAGTACACTTTAAACACACACTCCCTCCGTTTTCTAGACAATGATCACTAGTTCATTTTCCTTGTATGAAACGTCTATAATTCTAGAACAGAGGAGTACTTCTTATTGATCGATTTATTGTATGTAACAGTATTGGTGCTAGGATTGAACAGAAGCACTCAACAAGTACTCTGTTATTTTAGTTTCTTGGAATTTCTATTGTATCTTTCTACATTTTGGGAAATCCAACGCCCCAGATGATTTTTGGTGTCTTTCCAGTTTTTTATTAGGAAGTTATGATCATTCTAATTTCTTTAGGGAGTGGTTTTGCTTCAAGCTTGCTTGCAGTGATGATTCAGATAGAGGTCAATGTAGCAAATATATTATCTCTCTAGTTCAGAGCTATAAATGAATGGTTGCTTGCAGGAAAATCAAGCCGAAAAGGAGCCATCATAGGAGGAATTGTCGGAGGTGTAGCCTTCCTACTTCTTATTGGACTGTTGACTTTCATTCTGATCCGGCGGTCTGGGAAAGTAAAACCTCGAAGAGGTAAATTTTATAAAGTCTGCTTCTTATTGATGTTGAAATGTTATGTGGAGGTGTAGTACAAATACTCTGTCATCTTTTATAAAATTCTCTTACAGGGTATTAAAGTAAAGTTTCACATGTTGAAAATTTGTGCTGACCGTGCAGCAAGTTTAGCTTTATCACCGATGATCGTTATCATTTATCGATGTCATATTGGATCACATATTTTGACGTACTAGCATGGATCACATGATCCGCT
>JAUNZO010003313.1:0-119284 GCA_031894775.1 Chloris gayana | reverse complement strand
CACCATATAAGTACCATAAAGCTCGCAAGTGATTAAATGGCACAGTACTAAGGTAGCAGCATTACAATGTTTACTTAAGATATGATTTCTATGATGAGATAAATCTTGATGTCCACCATACGCAGACCTTTTAAGAGTTCAAAACATCCCAACTCTAAGTTTAAACCTGATTACCATATAAGATGGCCACAGATCTATAAACAACTTAATGACTAGCCTAACTATGAATAGCGATGATAACAAAGGGCGGACGACCTAGACGCGGTCGCGGCGGGGACCACCGTACGGGCGGCTGTAGGCTGGGGCAGAGGCAGCCTCGGTCTGGCGCGCGACGCCGGGGAGGTCGGCCATGCCGAGCGAGGCGAGCATCTCCATGGTCTCCTTGTCGACGAGGACCTCCTCGACCTCAAGCGCCGACTTCTCCGGCACGAAGTCCATGCGGCGCTCGCGCTCCTCCTCCTGCAGCTTGAGCGAGATGCCGCGGACAGGGCCGCGCTGGATGCGGCGCATCAGGTGGGTGGAGAAGCCAGCAACCTTGTTGCGGAGACGCTTGGAGGGCAGGATCGCCACCTCCTGTAGCACCTTCTTGTTCGTGTGGAAGTCCAAGGTCATGCGCGAGTAGTACTTCTCGACCACCTGCCTAGAGGTCTTCTTCGTGGTCTTGGTACGGACGTAACCCATGGCTGATGTCCTCTTCTCCGGCAGCGATGGCGGCAAGGCTAATGCGATGGACCTGGTTGACGGGGACGGGACGGGGCGGCGGCGCGAGAGCTAGGGCAATTTTTTTGTTGCGGGACTTCACAATATATTAGTTGGGCTATTGGGTCTCTCTGTTGTTGAGCTTCTGAGTCCTTATTGGGCACTGAACAAAAAAAGAGTCCTTATTGGGCTAAAATCGTATGAAGCCCGTCCAAGCATTTGTGCCCGATCTTTTTGTTTTTGAGCGAAATGTAATCCCAAATCCCAATCATCAAACTGAAAAGTTAACATTTTACATACGTTTCTCAATTCCGTTTACCAAAACCGTCAATGACTTCTTCCTTCACAGAATCGTCATTGGATTGCTTCTTCAGAAAAAACAACAATCTGTCCAAATGCGGCAACGCACGCAGCACCTGTACCACAGGGCTTCTGTCAAAAGTAGAGAAATCGTTTCTCTCTCTCTTGTAACCACAGACAGACACAAACCCTTTGTCACTGCCAAAAAAAATGTTACTGAAACCAGAACAATGCATTGCTGACATAAAGTTATTCCTCTTTTTTTCTCTCTCTACTAGAGCTCACAATATTATATCGTTTTTCCTTCAATCCACTAAAGCCGTGCGAGCGTTCAGTCGACACGGATGGGGGCACATGGCGCACGGGCGTTAGCGAGACCAGAATGGTACGGTAGCGCGGGCGTGGGTGTGGTGCGGAGCGGATCAAGCGCGGGCTAACTGGTCTGAAAATAATTGGATTATATTTTTATTTTGTTTGAAGTTGAAAATTTTGTACGACTGAGCTCCGGCACCGTTGCCACATGGCCCACCTCCACGTCACGACTGCCTCTCCATGAACATCCTTCCATGTCTGCAGCAACTCCCCCATCCCCAATAACCTGAAACTGTAACCTCCATCCTTGTCCCCCGTCTTGCCGCCATACCGCACTGACCGCCCCGCACCGTCGCTCCTAACCCCTCTACCCGCGCCCCGCACACCAACCAGCTCTCGATAAGGTGTTAGATAGGTTGGGTCATGCGTGCACCGGTCACAAGCTAGCGCGACCATTTGTAGTGTAGAGCTTCCTGTTATGCTTTCTTGATGACTTTTACTTCCTTCCATTACTTTCTGACTTCTTATTGGGTTGCTCTCGTACAGAATAAATCTTTACTGGGCTGAAATCTTTTGAAGCCCATCCAAACAAGTGTGATATGTTTTCTTTTCCAACGAAATCTAATCCCGATCAATCAAACCGAAAAGTCGATCCTAAAAAAGGAAATCAAACTGAAAAATTGATCTTCAAAAAGAAAAATGAATCTGAAAAGTCAAATTTAAAAACATTTGGAACCACGGGTGCAGCAGACACATGGAACGATGAAATACCCATACCCCTATCATTTCCTCTCTAGTGGAGTTGACAATATTATATACATCTTCAGTACGTACTGATAATTAAGCTCCGTGTTGGTCTCATTTCCGAATCGAACAGACAGCAACTCTGAATGCATCGTGGCACGGTACACTAGTGATAAACATTATCAGACGTTGAGCGACCAGTCGTAATTCATGTAGGAGATGGTGATCGGGCCGCCGTCGTTGAGGAGATGCGTGAGGAGGCCGGCCTTGGTCGGGTCCAGGTAGTTGAGGATCCACCTCAGGATGTCCCTGTCCTGCCCGAAATCAGCGCTGTACCTGAAACGCACGAACCAGCAACACCGATGGTCGTCAGAGACGCGCGTACCCTTCTTGAAATCACATAGTACTACAACTCATAAAAGACTCAAGGCTGCAGATGAGAAGTAGCGGGCACTCACCACTTGATGATCCTGGTGAGGTGGACGGTCCGGGTCTCCAGGTCGATCTCGACGCCGCCGTGGAGGAAGAACTCCCTGGCCGCGTGCCGCAGCTCCGGCTCCACGCCCTGCGTCGAGTAGAACCGCACGATGGGGCTCGACCTCGTCGCGTCGCACAGCGCGAAGTGCACCAGCGGGTTGGCTCTCCTCTGCGCGAGCTGCACGATTTCCAAATCCCCACCAAAATCAGTGAAACTCTCCTAGCCGGACCACTGCACAGAACTGGAGACATTCCAGCAACTAAAAGCGTACTGTACCTCGAGCCTCCTGTCGTTGGAGCCGAACGGTTTGGCCAGCGTGTAGGGCTGCCGCCGGTTGGCCCGGAGGATGCCGTTCCTGATGGCCGCGAGGGAGTAGGGGTGTCCGCCGACGACGTACTGGAAGTCGGAGAAGAATGGCCGCCGGTCCACGGCGCCCGGCTGGCCGACCCTGATCACGGCGTGGATGGCCATCGCGTTGTGCAGGTTCAGGAAGAACGGCAGCCGCTCCTCGGCGGGCAGCGCGGACATGTCCGCGCGCTGAAGCTCCTGCGCCAGGTTCGCGTACCTGACACCACATCAGAAAACAGAGCCCATCCGTTAGCACTGACTGACATCCTCTGCTGCCGGGTTGCAGTGTGCTCTGCAGTGCACCCACCTTCTGAACTCCTCACTGGCGGCGATGCGGCTGTAGTCGAGGTGGCGGCGGTCGTCTGAGGCGTAGGCCTCCAGGATGGCGAGCATGATCTTGGTCATCCTCTGCCCGATGGCAGCGGCCGGCTTGGGCTCGCCGTCGTTGGTGGACCCCCGGAAGTTGAAGTACTTGGGGACCGCAGGGTCGTGCTCCAAGAACCGGTACAGGTTCTGGCTTCCATCTTCGAACTCGATCTCTCTGCGAAAGATCAATGTGTGACGGAACTGTCACTGTCAGCAACACGACATTTCAAGACGCGCGAGCAATGTTCAGGTAGCTTCTGCTCGTGCACTGACCTGAAGACATGGTGAATGAAGTGCTTTCTTGCAAGCTCCTTGCCGATCTCCACCGCCTACAATCAATAAGTTAGCCCATCAGTACTTGATCTAAACCGGAATTAAGTACATAACCCGGGATGATCTAAACCGGAATTAATGGTTAGACCAAGAAATACAAACATGCAGAATTCATGTCAACTAAGTAATACTAACATGCGCAGAAAAACTGGATCGGCATGTAATGGGAAGAAGGAAGCTTCCCTAATTTGAGTTATTTCGACAAAAAAAACACATTTGAGTTATTTCAGAAACGGAGAAACTGATTTATTCCATTCCAGATGAGCCAGCTGAAACATTGAATAAGTTGCTATGAACAACCAACTGTTCTTATCCGGACCACGATCATAAAAAGAAACACAAATCTGCACTAGATAAGTTTCGTCCACCACAATCTGCACGCCGAGAAATGTATCTCAGGTGGTGCAACTTGACAACAAGGACAGCGACAGCAACAAACTCGAAACGAAGTCAAAGTTGGGAGAGGAAGTTTGGGGAACCCCACTTGACCAAATAGTCGGGTCGGTCGGTGCTTAAGCACCAACGAGTCAATGGCGAATTTGCTGAAGCACCAACTATCAATGGCGAATTTGCTGAAGCACCAACTATGTGACCATGCCCTCTGCTTTTCTGTTCACCCACTTATTACGAACTACATCCCCATTAGCCTCTGCTTAATGACCGATGAGTCGCTTATTCAAAACTTTGGTCAGTTAGGCACGGAAAAAAACTGGTAGGACGAAGATTTGCGATCGGAACAAAATCTTCCGGCATGCCCAGCAAACCAGGAGTTGCAGTACACACGACGGATTGCGTTGCGCCACTTTGTACAGTTGGGGCGTGTGGAGCAACGTGGTCGGCACAAATTTTACATGCATGATGACTCTCTCTCGGTCGAGGCACGATCGACCGGTTCAATTACGCGAGTCAAAATTGCCGCACGGAAACGGCACGACAGGTGCCGCACTGGGCCCCATTCGGATCGCGCCACGTACGTGGCTCCTCACGTTGATTGGTCCGCCGCGCGCAGGCCTTGGACTCGTCGTCACGCTCTGATCGTGTCGCTCGAGAACATGCAACCGCACGAACAAAAAAAAGAAATAAAAGGGGCTGTTTGGTTTTAGCACATGCCCTGCTAAATCGTTGAGCAGTCAAATTTTTGGTGAACAATTCAGCCATCATCATTTTAGCTAACTTTGACATGAAAATAAACTAGCCCACTACATAAGTCCATTGATTTGCTAAATTTTAGCTGCAATCCAAAGACATATACGCTACATGGTCAATGACCAATATTTTGGTTTGGCAGCCATTGTCTACAAACCAAACGTACCCCAAGGGCGAAAAACGGTCAAGAGCGAGGTGACGCGATAGACGGATCGCGTGGGACATAGCAGCAACTAACCAGCCAGACCAATCGGTCATGTGGGCGTCGCGTTCGATTCGGCCTCTGCCCGCCAGTTGCGGCGCGTGCGGCGCGGGAAAACCAGGTCCGAGCAAAGGACCGGTTCGGCATGGCAGCACGCCACGCTCCCCCACACGCACGGCGCACGTGATCCTAGGAAGGCTTCGCGCACGGGCCCCTCTCCTTCCCTACATTTTGCGCCCTATACTACTTGTTATACTTGATTTTTTCCTCTTAAAGATCAGCAGCCCTAGCCTGGCTCAAGAGAATGATATTATTGTGACGTCTCTACTCGTCACGGAACGACACCTGCGTGATGGGGTCCTTTCCGTGATGCCATTTGTGGTCTAAGCAGATATGTCAAATTTTAATTGGGTTCAACGCCAACTTACGATTTCTCACCTCAGTCCAGCTAGATCTCGTTAGTGACTTCCTTAGAATGGAATTAAATGAAGTTAATGCCTATAAATGGTACTACAATGCATGGCTAAGCTTAAAATGTTTCAATCTGAAACTAGAGGCCATGTGAACGAGAACGAAAATTCACCTAACAACGTACTCCTCTATTCTAAAATTGTTGTCGTTTACGACAACTGAGTTGCACTAGCTGTAACAGTTCAATTTTTGTTGTTCAAACGACTTTATTTTTAGAATGAAGAGGTATAGTCAGTAGTCCATTTCTATCCACATAAATGAAACCCCGTAAATAGTTAGCACATTAGTGGCATGAACCAAATGACGCTCTCCCCCTACCCCACTGAACTATTTCCATCGATGCCCTCTTAATTAGTCCCAAATCACTGTTCACGCATGCATAAAAAAGGATCAAGCAGCAGCAATGCACGCGCCGAAGCATCCAAGGAGCCAGTAAAAAAGTCAAACAACAAAAAAGAGGTACAGTAATCCGGTGGTGCGATACTGACCTTGTCCCTGCTGCACCCCAAATGGTTCACGATGCCGTCGACCATGTCGGCGCCGGAGAAGCAGTTCTTGACGAGCTTGACCCTGACGAACCTGTCCTGGATGGGCAGCCGGTGGCGGAGCACCCTGACGATGGCAACCATCCCGTCCTCCCGCTCCTCGTCCTTGCCTGCGGCCTCGGCGTCGAACCCGTACACGGGCACGCGCGGCGCAGAGTCCGGGCACCGCCTCCCGGCGAGGTCCCTGACGCGTCGCTCGAACTCGCCGCTGTTGCGCAGGGAGTTGAGCACGACGAGGCCGCCGAGGAGCTTCTCGTTGAGGAAGATCTGCGGGACGCGCGCGGCGGCGCCGGCGCGGGAGGCGAGGTCGGGCTCGCGCTCCGGGAAGACGTCGAGGTTGATCTCGACGTAGGGGAGGCCCGAGTGGCGGAGGAAGGCGCGCACGGCGGCGCAGTCGCGGCAGCCCGAGCGGGAGAAGAAGCTGGCCCGGCCCTTGATCTTGCCGCCGGAGAAGGAGTACCCAGGGTCGTCGTCGGCGGGGACGGGCGCGGCGAAGTCGTCGTCCTCCGCGGCGTCGGCGGCGATCGCGTCCTTGAGGCGCACCGTGACCTTCACGTTGGGCAGGTGGATCTCGTGCACGCCGTAGTCCTTGCCGGCCGCCGGCACGGCGGAGGCCTCCTTGAGGGACGAGATGCGGCGGGTGATGGCCGAGGACAGCACGTCGCGGCGGTCACGGAGGAACTTGCCGATGGTCGCCACGTCCACGGCGATGGCGGCCGCCGCGGAGTTCGCGGAGGCGGACCGCTCCACGGGGCCCCTCTGTCTGGTCGCCTCCTCCTCGTCCTCCACGTCCGCCGTGTAGCCGTGCGGCGCGGGCGTCGAGTGGGCCCTGGCCAGGCCCGGCGGCGCCTCGGGCTGCGGAAGGTGCGGCGGCGGGCGGAGCACCACGCCCTGCAGCATCTTGCGCGCGTAGTACACGTCGTCGTCCCTCTCCTCGGCGGCGGCGGCGTCGATCCTCCTCCCCGGCGGGGTCTCCGGGCGCGGGAGGTGCGCCGCCGGCGGCGGCTCGACGATGACGCCCTGAGCGGGACGGTCCCCTTCTTCCTTATCCGTGTCGACGGCCGTCTCCGGCTCCGGCGCCTTGTGCGGCGGTTCGGGGGCGTCGAGGTGGTGGGGGAGCGCGTCGAGGTGGGCGTGGTGGTGGTGTTGGTGGTGGTGGGGCGCGAGCGGCATGGCCACGAGGGTCTCTTCTCCCATCGCTGGCTCGCGGCTCCCGGGGCCTCCTCCTCCTCCTGGGTTTACCAACGGCACGGAACGGACCGGTATATCTCGGCTCTGCTCTGTGTAACGGGATTTGGTTCCAGCTGCGAGACGAGGTGAACGGGATGGGTGGGGGTTTAAGAGCGGCCGCGGGATGCGCCACGACGGGGTCCGACGGGTGGACGCGGTGCGCGGGGCCCACATGACGCCGACGCGCGGGCCCGGGCCGTGCAGGGTTCGTTTTTCCGTTCAAAGGGTTGGTCGGTCATTCGGGTTGCGGCCGAGGGAACGAGTCGCCGATTTCGGTTGGTTTATTTCGTTTTCCGGCGCGTTTTGGTGCGCCGTGTACGGTGGGATCGATTGGGTTCGGCCCGTGTTCCTGCCTTCCTCTCGATTGATCTCACTAGACCGGGTCCGTGCATTACCAAAGTCTGTGGCGCTACGGACCGCGGAGTGGCTCGATTCACCGTAGACTTCCAAGCTTTTGTGCAGTCCTGCTGTGAAATTCAGGTCAGATCAGCCTCAAGAGACCTACAAAATGCTCGGGAAAGTCAGAACTCGCAGCCGGACCCAGGCCGTGCACCACTCGGCGGGCGCGCGAGTGAAGTCCCTGCCGAGAGCTGGCAGGCGCGGTGACCGCGACACGCACATCAGGACGATCCATTTCTCGCCGGTTCGCCAAGCATCGAAACGATCGAAATCCATGTATACCTTCCAAACATTTTCCCCGCTGCCGGTGCCGGACGAGGGCGAACATGTGTCAATCACAATCATCCGTCTTCAAGCGACGAACAAGTCGGTACGAGACAAACCGCCTCTGCATCGGGTTCGCCGGACGGAACGCCAAGCGGAGCTTGAAGCTGAAGCTTCGGTCCCTGTCGCTTTCCTGTTCCTGGATCTCCCAAAGCGCATCGCTGAAGCAGAGCAGAGCATAAACAAATTCAGGGGCATGTCACGGCCGGAGTTGGACCGTATCCAGTTTCGAGCTTGTTTCCCGTGCCATTTGGTCGTTGTTCAAGTCATCGTGACCGGTTCATACGTTCATGCCTAATCACCAGATAAGACGAGTTTACGACGAAGCATCAGATAAGACGAGTATCTGAGATGTGAGAGTCGAACTGCAGATTTGCACACCCGTACGTGGCTCACATGAACCCGCACCAAGTCAACGGTTGCTTATACGATTATTAACCCGGTGCCGCCTCAGCTTACCAGTGCTTCCTCACATGCTCGTGTCATGTGTAGAACTGACACCGATCACCGAGTGTAAAGAAAAGGCACAGCACCATCATAAGCAACAATTAATCGTCGCTTTGTAGCCATGGTTGTTGAGACTTGGACGACGCTAATTCGACACTCGTGACCATTTCAATCCACCGGCAGAGGGAAACTTGCACACGACCCGCGGGCGTGCGTACGCATGCACAGGGCGGAACGGTTCAAATTCTGGACTTGGTTTCAGCATCGACACGTCAATCGGTGAAATCACTCTGCTTTCTGTAACACATGCACTTTATAAACTAAGCTGTTGAGTACGAACCTGCAGGTTTCAGCGATAAGTCGGCAGCTAACTGGAGCGACCGGTCAACTGTTGTCTGTTGTGATCCACGTACCGTGCAGTATTTTATTTGCAAGTTTCATCGGGTTCCCTCGCGCGAGCTTGAATTGAAATCTTCTTTGTGTGCGTGGTGTGGGTAGTGGGCGTGTGGCGCCGTCAGCTTGTGCATGGTGACGTGAGAAATGTTTAAACCGGAACGAGATATAGATATGCGTCAACAGGGTCAATCGATAAAGAATCAAAATATCGTCCGGAAATTTGACCTGGCGAGTAAACAATTCCCAGGCCCTCGATCGGTGTGCGGTTTTCCACTCCACGAACCAAACGATGCTGTCGATCTTATGAAGTCCAGGAATCTTATGACAGGATACCACTATGCTAGTAGTCGGTAACATGGACCAGTATTTTCAGCGCTTCCTCCGTATTTTGCAGAGCGCGCATGCGCATGTACAGAAGGTTAGGGTCCTAGTTAAGTGGAGGACCGATCACCTCGTCCATGGACGTGAAAATGTTCGCCACGTAAATGCACACGCAGCGACGGAGTCCTCGAGACGTGGCCGGAGCACGTGCATACCGTGATTGGAAACCATAAAAGTTTCGTTTGATCGCGTGATGAGCCCATATACGAAGTCGCTCGAGGACCGCGCTGCGCGGGTGGCAAGAACGCGGAGTCGCTCCTTGCCGACGCGGCTCGAGCGCGTGTGTCCTCACCGGGGTTTTTTCAGAATTATTTGCGGGTCTGCCTCTTTTCGCATGGTATCACAATGGGAGGGTGACGTCCCGTCACACATCGATAGGTGATCTTTAGAAGGATGCGATCTTCATGACTCTGTGTAGTTGTAGAGGTCTGTAAGGGTGTGCGTGGGTGTGTGTTCGTGTGTGTTGTGGAGTGAGTGTGTGAGTGCACACTCGAACAGATGCTACAGCTGTACTAGTCTGAGAGGCTAAAAAAAATATACGAAGTCGCTCCGCACGATGCGAGGTGGCAAATTCTATGCAACTAACTAATCAAAGCGCACGTGTATCTGTCGCAGTGTCGCGACGCTCAGCGCTGAAAACTCACAGATGACACATGGTTCAGACCTTAAACCGCAGAGCAGCTAAGCAAGGCGGTCGTCGGGGGTCGAAGGGAAACATTGGGAAGTGAGCACGGCCTTCCCGGCAAGCAGATGGGCAACCTGGTAATCTTGCCGGCTGGGCCTACCTCAATCGGATGCGCCTTGATTGTGAGTCCCGAGTTGCCAACATTTGAAGGCGCAAAGGGTAGGCCAAACAACGATACAGGGGCAATGACGTGCGAGTGCGATAGATACATGTAGACTACTGGAACATAGCTAAATGCAGGGTGTACGTGTGAACCAGATAAGGATGAGGTTCCTCCCGGCAAACGAGAAAACTGACTGCTAATTCTGGGGCCATCTGGCCACATCCATCAAACCATGGCTACGTTGCTTGCACGAACCTCAATAACAGTTACGCACAAAAGCAAGAGGTATTGAGATTTATAACACTTAACCGGATAGGAAAAGGGTGGCAAAAAAGGAGCATACTTCCATGTAAAATTCCGCCAACATATCCGACCAAGTTCTCATGCATGACAAAATCGGACCACTGGCACAAATAAGGTAGGGGTCAGAGTTCTTAAACGGTCTCTAATGCCAACGCTTAACTTAGAACCCTTCACAAACAGCAGATGTGCGGCAAAATCACGAAGACTCCTTTTTCTCTTCCGCGGCCTGTTCGAATGTCTCCCCAGAGACAAGCTCGGGAACATCGTCATCATCATCCTGAGCAGCAGCCTCACCAGAAGCACCAGGTGCCTGCTTCTGGAATTGTTCTGCAATCCTCCGCAGGTTGTCCAAGTTGTCAGGACCTAAATATCAGGAATAATCAAAGACATTTAGCAATATCAGTTCACAAGAACACACAGGAGCGCTGTAACTTGTATTAAAAAATTCCAGGCCTGAGAACAGAAAAGGTAGAGACACTACGACAGCAATATTTGTCATTCTAGTAGTGCTACCAAGTTGATCATAAGACTACAGAATTTAATGAAATATGAATTCATGGTACTGTGTCAAGAGGAACATACCCAGTTGATTGATAATTGATGGCAGCATATCTTGCAGTTCTGTTCAAGCACAGAATTATAATATTAGAACAATGGTATGCAAAATCAGCACAAAGAAGTTTAAACTGATGTTTCCTTGCACAATCCTAATCAACAAAAGACAAAGAACTGGCAGACAATAAGACAAGAGTAATCTAATCAAGCAGAAAGCATACAAACAATAGTGAACAATATAAGGCCATTTGAAGCATATTAACTAAGCTTACTTCAGATGATAACACAAATCACAGAGGGCATACTCTTTGTCTGTGGTGTCCCACTGACCACCCAGGTATTAGCACCAATTGAAGCTTGAACTGCAGAGAACAAACACACCCACATAAGAAAAAGCAGAATGTGCATGACAAATTGTGCTGAATTAACATTAACTGCTAAGGTATCTAACCTTTAGGGTTCACAAACTGAATAACAACATCATCCTTAAAAATGTTGACTTCTTCAATACCAGGAATGCTGTTCACTCCTATTCTTTTCAGGGTGCTCTGAAGCCTTTTGTCATCTGTGGTAGTAGTCTTGTGGACAGCCTTCTTCTTCCTGGCATCAAAGCAAAACTCAGTCATTACAAGTATAATCTAGAAGGCGCCTAGCCTATTAGCGCTGCCCAACCACAAAACATCATGAATGGAATATCCTATGAGACAATTGGGAGTACAATCAGCCAATTGATTGTATCTAACATGATTTGACAATCCCTTTAGTTAATAACTGATTACCATGTTCAAATTTGCTAACTGCAGCGCACATAAAAAATGATAGCAACAGTTAAAGAATTTATGGATAAACTATCAAATATACTTTTTTATTTCATCAAGAACGCTAAGTAGTGATATGCAGCACACTTGAGCTTCTCTTACATAACAAGAAAATATTACTCCAAATGAGTAAATATGAACATGATGTACAAGGATAGAAAAGTATAATACAACATGAAGATAATGTAGATGGATAGAAAAGTATAAGCCAACAAAACATAAAGCATTACATAGAAACCATAGCCATGCACAGGATGCCAAAAATCATTTCAGCAGCATGCAGATGTCTATAAGAAGAAATAACCACCTGCGCATGCTGCCCTTCCCCCTGTGCGCACGGCACTTGCTATCTTCTTGAGCTTTTCAACATCCATCTGCGTGGGAGAGAAATAATCAGTTAAAGCAAACAAAAACCCGCACTAATAAGTAACACGGAAATTTGTAACGGAAAACACTAAAAGCAATGACACGTTGGAAAAGGCCAACTTTCTTCCTGATCAAGTAAGTATACCCACGAAAAATTAAGCGGTAAGCGCTAAGCGAGCGGTCACTCACCGCCTAGAGCTTAGGCGTGCTTAAGCGTTTCTAAGCGCGCCTAAGCGTTTTCTACGAATCAAGTGATTTATCTAATAACAATAGCTGAAAACAGAAAAGAAAAGAGAGAAAAATAAACTAATAGGTGTCTGTCATCATATAGCCCATTTGGCCCACGGCCCACCAGCCCAACTCTACATTTGCCCTAAACCAGACACGAGCAGCAGCTTCCAACGCAGCTCTGCCTCCAGCCGCCGCCACACACGCAGCTCTCTTCTTCTTCCACCAGCTGCCAAACTCATGTCTTCGCCATTTGCCGAGCCAATAGCAAGAGCACAAACCCAGATCTAGTGGGATGCGAGGTCACCAAAGCCGGGCGGAGCTCGAGGATGCGTACCAGAGGATAGCGGAGCTGCGCCATGGGAGAATACTGCTCGTCCTTAGTGGCAGGACCTCGCGAAATCGACGTGGGATCTCTGCGTCGGCCGCCGGCGCGCCAGCCTTTCCCAGCGACAGCCACCTGCGCGCGCCTTGGTGCTCGCTTTTGCGTGAAAGCTGCACACGACGCTTAACACGCGCGCACCCCCGAAGCGGAGCGGTGGGCTTCCGCTTAGCGCTTCAGCGCGTGTAAGCGAGCGCTTTTTACCGCTTTTTTTTCGTGGAAGTATACAAAGGCATAAATATCTTTTAACTCCTGTTTAGCATGTTCAAATAAACGACAGCATGCAAGCTGATTCGCATCCACTCATAAAGCAAAGCTAGAGGCTCCACTCAATGCTAAACAAGTTCTTAATTCAAATTTTCTCAAGCCAAACGCTCACTGATTTACGACAAACTAGCTAATGCCAGCAAAAATGATACCACTATGTAGATGTGCGTGTAAAACTAGCCAATGACTTGTACAGTTCAATAATACTAATCGTCTAATCCAACCCTGCAGGTACCCGAATATGACACGAAGCAGTCAAACAAGAACAAGTTAAACCCTAGCATAGCACCCCAAATCTGAAGCGGATTGAGCAATCGAGCGAGGTAGGGCATCCGCCCTACCTAACACCAGCGGAGAGAACATCCCCTTTCCCCGAGAGCTCCGGCACCGGTGGTGTCGCTGTCTGCCGCTTGAGCAACCGTTCCAGGGAGATGAAACAAGTGAGAGATGAAAATTGCCCATACTCGTCCCGCCCCTGCGCCGGCTCAGGGATCGACCCATCCGGATATCCCACTACCTCCATCACCCAAATGTTACCTACAGGACGAAGGAGCAGGATTCTCTGGATGATTGGGGAAATGGAGCGGAGAGCTTAGCTCTCACCCAGAGCTGGAGGCGGCGGCGGCAGGCTAGTGCCTAATTCTTGGCGCCGCGCGCGAGCCGCACGAGATCGAGACGTAAGGGGAAGGGAGTAGCTAGCTCACCTTGGCACGGGAGGAGGAGGGCCGCGGCGGCGGCGGCGGGCGTCGGGGTGGTGGTGAGCTCGGAGAGGATAGGAGTGGGGAGGAAGATCCGAGGAAGGGGAAAAAGGATAGGACTCGGGACTCGGGAGGCTGGCTGGTTGCCACTAGCGAGTCCCTTTCTAGTTTAGGGTTTTAACTCTGAGGCGTCTCAAGCCGTCCGATTGGTTTTGGACGGGTGCCGTGGACTCTCTCATGCTTGCGGAAGTGCGGGCCTTCGTGGTCTCTCAATTATTTGTGTTTGAGACTAAAAAAATGTGTTTGAGACTAAAAATTTTGTTTGTGTTTGGTGTCTCAACCAAAAAAAAACTTTCAAAAAGGTGACTAAAAAAACTTTCAAAGAGAGAGAGAAAAAGAGCCAGGTGCCAACAATATTTTTTCCAAATATGTTCAGAACCAAAATTTTTGAAAATACAACGTTGGGAACATTACCAGTATGTTTCTTGCCGCTGAAACGCATCACATTTAGCCACACAAAAGTACTAGTGACTACGCTGCACGTTTCACTGGAGATCGAGATCGGAGAAATCGATTTTGGAATTCGTTTGATTTTCATTCTGCCTTGTATTCTGAAATGGGCCTTTAAGTTTGCTGGGCCTTCGGGCGGCCGGTTGGGTCCACGAGCTCCGAGTCCGATCGTATATACACAACGATAGTAGTCCACAGAATCCGAACATACGTGCCGAGTCCGATTGTAAATCCAATGCGTACCGCACGTCAATATATACGAAGACATGCTCGGCGGCTTCAATCAAACTTTTGATCAGTCGACACGGCCGGATCGATCGCGGGGAGATAATGACTAGGCTGCTGCGTTCATGGGCTGCCGCGCTGTCCGACAACCTATCCCGTTCCTTGGCATCCGTGCTTTCGCCCGCTGAAATCCCCTGCTTCGACGACGACGGTGACGACCAACCGAAGCTGTTCTTTACCCCCGACGTGGCGTCCTCTTCCGACTACTCCTTCTACACCTGGCAACCGGGCGGGCAAGCGAAGAAGCTCCCGTGCAACGTCAGCGGCGCCTTATTACCGGAAGGCGTGCAGGTCAGCCCGGTCACGCAGCCCCTGCACGGCCTCGTCCTCCTCTGCTGCTGGCCAGCAGCGCCGGCCGCGGCAGGCTACTTCGTCTGCAACCCTTCCACCGGCGCCGTCCTGCCCTTGCCCGACACCAGGTCGCCGTTGAGGATGGCTGGCCGCCGGACGGAAGGAGAAGGACCGTTGCAACACCGGAGACAGCCACGTCCGTTACGGCCTGGGTTACAGCGAGACGACCCGGGAGTACAAGGTGGTGCGCGTCTTCTGCCTCCGCCACCGCCGCGCCGGGGAAACCGTGGTCGAGACGAGCTGCGAGGTCCTGGTGCTCGACGCGTCCCGGCAATGGCGCCCCGCCGCCGGCGGACGACCTCCTCGTCGGAGCTTCGATCACCACCACGGCTGACGAAGCGGCGGCCGTGTACTTCAACGGCGCCCTGCACTTCCTCTGCGACGGCGGCGACGGGTCCGCCATCCCCACTTTCGACGTGCGCGGCGAGACCTTCGGCGAGCTGGTGCTGCCGGGCAGGCTCACGTCCTCGCTCGCCAAGCTCACCGTGCTGGACGGGCGGCTGTGCTTCCACCACGGCTCGCCGGGTTTCACCTCCGGAAGGCCGTACTGCGTGTGGACGCTCCCGGACTACGAAGCCGGGAACTGGGAGCTGCTCTGCCGCGTCGACGTCTGGGCGTTGCCTCGCCCGCTGAGGAACCACGACCATTCCCTCACGCCGCTCTACGTGCGGAACCGGAAGATTTTGTTCGGCACGTCGTATGGCTGCAAGGTGTTCACTGCCGAAGCGGCCGGACGAAGGATCACCGAGCCTTACGAGGTTCCGCTCACGCTGCCACACGAGTTGCGGCAGGGCAAGCACGGTGAACGCCCGCCGTTCCCCCTCCGGGTTGGTCTGCTCGAGGAGAGCGCGGCGCCCGTTGGCCGCACGGCCGAGGAGCTGGTCTTCGCGTCGCCGTCGGCTCGTGCCTGGGCCCAGATCCTCAAACGGCTCCCGGCGCGGGAGGTGGGGCGGATTAACCTCGTGAGCAGGGATCTGCGTGCCATGATCCAGACGGACCGGTTTATCCGGCTACACGCCGACGCCGCCAAATTGCAGGGCCGCGGCCCCCGGATCAAGTTCTTCCACGACGCGGGCTCTCCTGGCCCCGAGTTCGTGCCTCTCGAGACTTTACTCGGCATGCCGTCGAAATTGCCGCCCGTGATCGATGAACGCTGGACGAAAGCCTTGTGTTCCAAGCCTTGCCACGGCCTCAACTTGGTGAGTTGCGGCCGCAGCAACTTCCTCTGCAACCCGGTCACCGCTTCCTACGAATGCATACATCTGCCCGGCAACAATGAGTCTGGTCACATCGGGCTAGTGTACCACCATGCGGTAAAGAAGCACATGCTGGTCCGTCTCGTGCGCGAGGACGATCAGCTGGTGTGCAAGGTCCGATACATCAACGACTACTCGTGGCGCACGGCTGCCTCGCCGCCGAGGCAGGAGGTGACCGACGCGCCGCCTGTGTTCGTGAACGACAAGCTCTACTGGATGACGGCGGATTGCTCCAAGCGAGAACTAGGAAGATCTAGTACGACCTGCGAAATTATGGCGTTTGACGTTCGCACTGCATCGTTCGAGGTGCTTCAGGGACCTACCGTACCCATGGATGAGGGAGAGCGTCTGCGCATTCTCGAGCTCAACGGTACGCTTTGTGTGGCACACTCGGACCGGAACGCAAACGCGATCAAAGTATGGGCAATGGAAAACAACGCCGCCGTGTGGTCTTTGGAGTATCACATACTACAGCTCAATGGCTTTTCGCTGTCGGAGGAGACGACCCCACTTGCCGTAGATCCCAGCGATGGAAGGATCCTGCTCAACACTGGGACGGCGCTGGGCTACTACGACACCACAGCAGCAACAGTGGAGACGGTTTACCGTATGGGGAGGACGCCTGTCGAAGGAAACTACAGGTTTACTCCTGTACTTTGCCAAGACAGTTTGGTTCGTCCGTTTTAGCAGTCATGCTAGAAACCACGGTCGTGGATGTAAACTTTGGATTTTTTTCCCGAACCGCAGGAGAGCTGCGTGTCATATTATTAAGAATGAGTAAAAGTTACATGCCACGACGTGGCTTAGGTTACAAGTTTCGATCTTATGCAACGCCTGTTGTGATAAGCGGTTCAACTGTAACTCGTTGTTGTGTCTGTCAAACGCTTAGCAGCCCTTTGAGTGGCGCTCCAACGAGTCTCCAGAGTGACGCCTCTTCCGAGATTTCCGAAGGATTGCTGTGGTATTCGGGGACGCTTAGCAGCCCTTTGGTGGCGCTCAACGAGTCTCCAGAGTGACGCCTCTTCCGAGATTTCCGAAGGATTGCTGTGGTATTCGGGGATGCGCCATCGAAAATGCAACGGTTGCGTTGCTTCCACAGTGTCCAGGAGACAAGGATCACCATCGTGTTGAAGCCTCGCCTGTACTCCTTCGGTACTCGGGTATGTGTGGTGACGAATGTGCATATTAATCGGTACTTGCTTCGCCGTTGCAAGGAAAACCTTACCGGGCAACAGTATCTTTCTCGTCCGCAAAGCTGGCAATGCCATGACAGTTGCACTTTATGTAGATCCACCTTCTTTTCTAGGCTTGTTTGATCTCGAACCCCGTTTCCTCATCGCATTCCAATTTCCAATGCATTCTCATTCCCATCTTCAATCTTGTCTTTTACCATGTGATTCCTTAAGCACCGTCTCGGCAATCAAGAAGCACAGGCAACAGTAACATGTCTCACCACCACGGCATCAAGAAGCACACACAACAGTAACATGTCTCACCACCACGGCCGTCCCCAAAACACACCCTTAACGGTTGAAATCAGTCAGCTCAGTAGCATCTGACTAATCCTGATGAGCTCAGTTGATACTGCGTAAAAATGCACTGCAAATCCTTTTAATTATTCATTTTACATGAGAATAACATCTGACTAAAATTTACAGGGGAAGCAAATAAACGCTCACAAAAGAGGGCTACTTTACATTATTAACCCACTCATACAATTACGTGTGAAATAAAATACTATAGGACTGGGACGATTTTACAGGCGATGTACACTGTCAGAACTAGTGGCCTTAAATGAATTAAAAGATAGTGCGGTAGTCAGAAAAATAAAGCCACCTTATCTTTCAAGCTGCTCTTCTTTTTTACTACAGGTTCCCCCTGGCTTGGTACTTCGCTACGCCAATCCTTCTTCTCTGGCACATGATATGTAGTACTTGTAACTGATTCTACTAGCTCTGGTTCCTTTACGTCACTGGCAGGTTTACTCAAGAAAGGACCCAGAAACACATTTAGCATATCCTGAACGATATCTCCTGTCATTTTGAATCTGAAAGTAGGTGAACACTGCAGCTCTTGATGGCTACTGCTCTCGTCTTGGCCGTACTCACTTGGACTTGTAGTTGAAATCGTATGACCCGAAGTATGCTCATGGTGCCTGGCCGTCTTCGCATTTTCAAGTTCATGCCTTTTCTTTTCATCAGCATTCACATACTGCAAAACCATGATGCATCAGTATATCTTCACTAGATTTTTTTTTAAAAAAAATAGAACTTCCATCAGGATTCCCAACTTATAATGGAAAAAAGAGAAGGGGATGTAAATGGAGCAGAAAGTCACAGTACAAGGGTTGTCTCTGGGCTCATTTAAGTGTCAGGTTCAGTAGAGGTATATTTCCATGCAAAGATGGTGCTGATGCAAGCCAAGTAACGTCATACTGAGGCCTTCTTCAGTCAAAACACAGCTAAAGCAACATATAATATACAAGTACAAGCAATGAAGCTAGTATATCTTCTATTTTCATTTCTGATAAGTGATATGCATCATGTGTGCTGCTCTCTGTACATGATCACATGAAGAGAAGAATAATTTAAGCTTTTCACTTTCTTAAGGAGTTCAAGAAGACTGATTAAGAACAATATTAGGTACTAGAGCACTAGATAAGCCAAGGTTCTAATAAAAAAAATTCATGGTGATTCACAGGATGCTAATCTACAGAATAATCAATAATGAATGGTATATCAACCTAAGTACTGGTAGTGTTGAGAAGTAATGGAAAAACATTTAATAGCAGTGCCCCAATACAATTCAAACTTAAATAAATGACAAAATGATTATAGTTTACCTCTTCAGCTATGGTTACAAGATCCTCAACGGTAAGCTCTATTTCATCATCAATTGTTTCTGGTGATGATGCTTCTGATTTAGCATTCCCCAGCTTCCGTTTCCTGTAATTTTTTGCGCAGCTCCTTCACTCGCTTTTCTTGGATTCTTACTAGCCACTTCCTTGATTTCTTTAACATCATCTTTGACAACATTCTTGCTCACTCTCCTTGTCTTTTCTATACCATCACAACGCTGCAAAACTTTGAGTTCACCATGACCTGCCAAATCTACTTTTTTTAATCGCCTCCCAGTGTCTACTTCTTTGATTTCTTCACCTTCATCACCGACAGCATTCTTGCTTATTTTCCTGGCTTTTGCTCTACCCTCGCATCGCTGCAAGACTCCCAGTTCACCAGCACCCTCTGAATCTACATCTTTTAATCGCCTTCCAGAATTCCTTTTGATGGGCCTGGTCTGGTCCAAGTTCCTTATTTGCTTATCAGATTCTAATGTACTCGCATTCCCGTCTTCAGTCTTTACCACTTCATCACATGAGCCTGATTTCAGCATCCACGCCGGGAGACTGCGTTTATTCCCTGGATGCAAAACACTACATCCTTCCGCCATGTTCTAAGAGACAACCAAATGCAAGTCCAGCAGAATCAATGAGATCCAGGCACAAGGCTAGGTCATGAACTTTATCAGTCTCTCCCAACGTTCATGCAAAAATAACTGAGACCTACATAAGAATTAGGGAACAGTTACTCGTACTTCCTCAAATACTCAAATCTGATAGAAATTTAAAAGGGGGCAGCGCCGGGGAGAGAGGGAGGGGGACGACGCCGCCGCGCGCGCGGAGGTGAGGTGGCGGTGCCGTCGCCGCGCGCCGAGGAGAGGGGCGGCCCGACGCGGGGCGTCGATTCGCGGAGGCCTCCTTCGTTCTCGCCGGATCGGAGGCCACAGCGGCGACGCGCGGACGGGGGGTAAGAGGGAGGGGGCAGCGCTGGGGGAGAGAGGGAGGGGCGACGCCGCCGCGCGCCGAGGAGAGGGAGGGGTGACGCCGTCGCGCGCAGGAGAGGGAGGGGTTGCGCCGGTGGGGACCTACCTGCCGGGGAAGGACGGACAGCGCGGGCGGCGGCAGCGCCCCTGGTGACGGCCGGGTTGGCAGCGAGGCGAGTAGAGGCGGCGGCTCCGAGGACACGCGCAGGATTGGGGACGGCCGGGCTGACGGCTCGGACTAGGAGGCGCCGGCAACATCGGAACACGAAATGAAATGATATTCAATAAATGCCATTTATTTAATAATACATGAAATTTGTGCCCAATCATTTTATTGCTTCTCGTCTCGTAACCAATACTACTCTGCATGGCTGTATCCCATAGAATCACTTGCTTTAATCGTTCAATAGCAAAAAAAAAAAAAAAGAAGAAATTTTAATCCACCGCATACAATTTATCTATATGCAATCATTGGATTTAAGCCGCGCTTGCGAAAATTAGGAAGAAAGGGAAAACGAAACCTAGCCACCCCCATCCATCTACGGCAACCCAGGATGCTCACGCCAGCACCACACCACAGCCACAACAAAGATCGAACTCAACCAACAGGTAGGCACGACACCTCGGCGCCCGCAGGCAGTAGCGAAGGACGGACAAGATTTAAGGTGTGGCGAAATTAGTGAATCACAGAAAATGATAGCTAAAAAAATGTTTAACAAAGCAAGCTAGGCCAACTTTTCTATTGTCTCATCAATCGGTACAGATCTTCGATGGTAAAGTACAACATATTTTTCTCTTTCTCTTGCTATCTACTGATCCACAAAATAAATTACATGTTTTCTCGTGGATTCGTGACTAAAAAATAAAAGTAGGTAACTATGACTGCCAAATTGAGGTATGGCGAGTGTCGTACTTGGTCACCATTGTCCTCCGCCACTGCCCGCGAGCATGTAGTCCCGCGTTGCCTTCTTCCGCCATGAGTTGAGGAGAGAAGATGAGATAGGACGGAGGGTGAGGAATGGACACATGTACCTAGACGGAGTGGGGGTACGCCTAGGAGTCGCTCGTGTAGGCACTCCGGACCGCTCATTCGGTGCGGTTCTATGGCGGAGCTGGGAGGGTGGGGGTGGGGGGGGACGCCGGCACCGATAGGCAAGAAGATGGTGAAGCCTTTGAAACTTGGAAACTTAGAATTCGGAACGGCAATCAATTCTATCTGTGGGGAATTCTTCCATAATTAAAGAAGGATTTGAAAAGGAAACAGGCCGAAGCTGCTGTATATGTTGGCCTTATGGGCTTGGTCAAGCCCAACATTTTGACAGGTTACGGGCTTAGAAAAAAGAACACTGCTATACATTCGACTTAATCTTCCAACCTTCCAACTACATATTCTGATTGCACATCATGATTCATGTAGCTCGGAGCATGGATGCATGATGTCATCAATCCCATCAAACGGACAACAACACAATTGGAAGGTATAGTTGGAAGAGAGAGACGTATGTGAAACATTATTGTAGAAAAAAATGAAGTAGCTACAAATCAGTTCCTCACCTAAAGCTGGTCGTACTGCAAGAAATTTGCGGTCCCTAACCGCCTTCCATCTGATCATATTTTGAAAATTTATGTATTCGTCAAAGCCGACCGCTAATTAGCGAGCCCATTCTTATCTCTAGTCCGAAATCTCAATTTCATTCTTTGAGATTTGAACTTTGAAACGGTCTCTTCATCTTTGAACTTTGATTTGGGTCTAAACTCATCCCGCAGCTGATGTGGCAATCTATGCTTGGCACGTCCGATCGGTGAGGCGTTCTTCTATGTGCAATAAAGCTAAATCCCCTTTGAATAAACTAAATAGCTATATAAACGACCTATCCTATCCTTGAACTTTGGTTTAGGTCTAAACTCATCCCTTGAAACACATGGTCATATTTGAATCTAGCGGCTACAAAATGTAAGTGAGACAACTAAGAAAAATCAATCACCTAATGTATAGAGTCCTCAAAATAAACTCTCCATTGTTTACGAAACTATAACAACAAACATATCACTATCTCGCCATATTTCGGCCATAGCTACGAGTCAACAGATCATACTACTATCAATTGCAATAAAACATCAACAAAAATGGTAGTGGATAGGACAAGGTCGCTTTAATATTTATGGTACTTCCTCCGTCAACTAGTTCGACCGCTCTGGTTTGGAATTAAAAAATGAGCGGGTTAACCAGGAAAACCGATTAGTTATAGTACATAACTTCGGGTTTTCCTGGTTAACCGGTCATCCAATGGTGTCTAGCCCGAACCGGTTTTCCGGTTAATCCGACGAATCGGCTCGTTTTCACCAGCTTTGAAAACCGTGCCTACCTTCGAGATTATTTGTCATCCTAGAGGTGTTTTTTTTGTGTCCAGATTCATAGAACGTTCAATAGAATTGGACAAACGGTGTTCTAGGTTTAAAGAATGTTCTATTAAATGAATATGGTAGAAAGTCGGACGTCGAGTAATTTGGAACAAAGAAAGTAAAATATACTTTGTATATACTTTTGTGAATGAATGATTGTGCAGATAAGTGGTAGAAAACACTCTCAATCGCTAAACATGTCGGGACTTGTAAGTTGTAACCTGGATTGCCACCTTGGACCTAGATATAATTTGAGGTGAAAACCAAACTTCAAAGATGAAACTGGCCCATTTCAAAGTTTGTTCAAGCATGAAAGTGAGCATGAGAAGATGAGAGGCAAAATTATCTATTTATCCGAAAAGAATGGGACTTGCTAATAATTTTTAGTAGATTTATTTAAAGTTTGAGAAACTTTCAATAAGCATCTAACACCATTAGATCAAAATCGGATGAAAAAAATTAATTCTAAACATTTAGCCGATTGAAAAGGAGGAAAGATGAAAAAGGAGAATCACACGTTGGCAGTTTATTGAAGAGAGAATTCCCTATATGGCCCTAAAATAATGTCCTCTTCCCTTCTTGGCCCTAAAATAATTGAACTTCCCTATATGGCCTAGAATCCAGTTGTAGTTCCTTTCTTGGCCTTTCCATCCATTTCAATCTGTTAGTAGTGTTATGTAATGGGTGGAAATGACTATTTTGCCCCTTCCATGAATTAGTGTGTTTTTTTAGTTTTCCTTGCTTCATAATTTTTGTACATAAGCAAAAAATCGTCTATTTCAACATTATTTTTACACAAACTGAATTTCAATATTATTCTTGCACATAAATAAAATTTAAGCATTATTATTTCACAAAAATTAAATTCCAACATTATTATTTCATAAAAATAAAATTTCAGCACTATTTCTACAAACAAAATTTCAGCAATATTCTCACACAAACTGAACTTTTACACAAAATGAAATTTTGTTTGCGTAAAAAGGTTGCTGAAATTCAGTTTTTGTCAAAATATTGCTGAATTTTTGTTTGTTGAAATAGTACTGAAATTTCATTTTTATGAAATAATAATGCTGGAAATTTATTTTTGTGAAATAATAATGCTGAAATTTTATTTATGTGCAAGAATAATATTGAAATTCGGTTTGTGTAGAAACAATGTTGAAATAGACGTATATTCTATTGTGTAAAAATAATGGTTCATTTTCGTTTGTGTACAAAAATCATGAAGCAAGAAAAATCCAAAAAAACACACTAATTCATGTCAGGGGCAAGATGATCATTTCCACCCTTACATAACAGTATAACACTACCAACAGCTGAAATGGATGGAAAGGCCAAGAAAGGAACTAAAATTGGATTCTAGGCCATATAGGAAAGTTCAATTGTTTTAGAACCGTGCTACATGTACGAAGATTAGCGGTACGAAACCGATACGAAGAAAGACCAGCCACGTGCTCCAAGTCCCCATCATTGTTGGGCCCACTGCCTCATTATTTACTTCTTTTTTTTTTGGAGAAAATCTGCTTCATTATCTACCGAGGTGCGGCTTCCCTTCTTCCTCGTTTCCTCCCCAGCAAAATCCAAGCGTCTCTCATGTATGCTAAGCTTCCATTGTTGCCTTCTTCCACTGCCGCTGCCGCGTAGCGCGAATCGACTCAGTGCTGCAAGCGGAGCACCATGAGAAACCGATTTCTCCTGTTTAGATTGCCTTACCTTCTCTTTTACTCTCAATCTGCAGAACGAGGAAGTACTTTGACCTGGGCACAGGGGATTATTTTGTTTGAGCGGTGCTGTTGTTTTCAGGCATGAGAGAAAGCAATACTGGCTAGAATAGCATCTGCCGTGAGCTCAAGGTTGGCCTCACTGCCTCACTACTGGTAAATAGCATCTACCACTTGTAACTCAGCTTTTTTTTTCAGTTTGTGATATACTGGTATGTGCAATGCTCCATGATAATATGAACATGAGACAGTTGAAAGGGAATCAACTACGGTGATTAAATACTTTATTACAACTATTTGATTTACATGCCTGACAGCTTCTATTGCTAAGCAACTAAATGGTAGGGAGTACCAATTATAATAAATATAGACAGAGCAATCCTCTGCTGCTTCACATTCACATTCTTGTATGCCTGTACCAACTAGGATCCGATAGTAAATACTACAATAAACCATGAGACACGAGATACGTTTTGTAATGTTTTACAATTTTAGAAATATAATGATATCTTACATTGTAAATAAACATATCAAATTTCAATGTTGGAGGAGAAGAGTTGTGTCACATCTCCATCACCCTGTAATAAATCAAAATGAGTAACACTTGCCAAATATCTTGTTGCACAAATAAAGTAGTAGTTAAAAGCAAACCTGTAAGAGATTGACATATGAGGTGATCTGAAATGGCACCGATTGTTGATTTGCAGTAGGTTCTTGTTCCTGTGAGATTTGCAAGTTTGTGTAGTCGCCATTATATGTCATTTTGATTTGCTCATGTTCAGCAAAAGTGACCTGCTACAAAACATAACTATGTCACTAAATGGAAAGTTCAATCAGAAATAAGTATTTTTGTTTGATTCGATTCCTTCTACCTGTGTGTTTTGAGATATTTTTTTTGTCTTCTTTCCTCTCCCCTTCTGTGAACCAATTGACCTCATTGAAGCTCCTTGTTTCTTTCCCCTCATATTTCGGACTTTATTATCTATTTTTGATTCTTTTCTAACCGAAGGGGGCCGTCCAACTCTTCGAGCTTGTATAGGATTAAGTAGAGTTTTATGATTGTTGTGTGTCCCCTCATCCGAACAATTAGGAATAGATTCCGTTTGACCTTGATGAATATTTTGCCGTGCAACAATTGTCTTTATCTTCAAGTCTTTAATGCCACTAATCACGAACTCAAACAACGCATCGATTCTGCCCCTCCTCTCGCAACTTCGGAGAATGATTTGCATATTTCATCATAACGTCTTGCAATTGCTGTATCAATACAATCATCGTATGAAGATTTAATAAAAGTATGCTTTCTCTTGATATCTTTTCTCCACCGCTGCAATATATATTTGGAGGGAACTTCTTTGATCTTCATTATAGGTAGTATAGAAAGAATGTGGCTACAAAGAATTCCCGAAATTCAAATAAGCGGCATATGCACTTCATATCACACTCATTTGCATTAAAACAGACTATAAAATCCAAACTGACCTCTTGCTCTGCAATTCTAACATCCCGTGTGACCTTGAATGTGAAAACTGAACTTTCTTCCTTAAGAAGAGTTGGAGAACAGTAGAGTTTACCTCTTAACCGATCTTGAAATTCGGTAAACTTTGCATTTGTATATGCTGATTGAAACTGCTTCTCAATTTCATAAAAGGACATGCATGGTATTGTCTCATGAAAGGATTTAGCATCGGACTTGCTTTCTTTCTCAACTTTGTCTCTTAAGGCATTGTCATACTGTTCTACAAACTGCATTAGTGTTGTTCTTGAGTTGACATATCCATCAAAGAAAGCATTCACACTTTCACTTCTTTGTGTGGTTGACATTCCTGCCCAAAATGTGTCCTTTACAAAAACTGGAACCCACTTATATCGGTTAATATATAATCCACTAAGCCATTCATTCTCTTGTAGCCCATATGTATTGATCATAGTCGTCCAGTCTCTTTCAAAATCACTCGTTGTCAATGAATCATACACTATATTTGACAAAGTACTTTTAATATCCTCATAGTCGAGTATCCCGACAATTTCTTAGGTATCTTCTCCATGATATGCCACAAACACCATCTGTGTTTAGTGTCAGGAAAAATTTTCTCAATTGCATTCTGCATTGCCCTACACTCGATCAGTAATTATGGCCTTTGGTGGTTTATTTGACATGCAAGCTAACCATGATTGAAACAACCACTCAAAAGTCTTTGTCTCTTCATTTGACAAGAGAGCACATCCCGGAAGAATGGATTCCCCATGATGATTTACACCAACAAAAGGAGCAAAAGGCATGTCATACTTATTTGTCAAGTATGTAGTGTCAAATGTCACAACATCCGAGAAAGATTCATATGCAGCTCTGCTTCTTGCATCAGCCCGAAGACATTTCGTAATCGAGATTCCTCATCTAAGTCCATGACATGAAAGAAATTAGAATTCTTGGACTGCATACGAAGGAAGTATTGATAAATTGCATTTGCATCCCCATCACCAAGCCTCAACCTTCTTTCCTCTTGCAAATAGTTCCTACACTCTTTCTCACCAAATTGAAGGTTTTCATAACCCCCGCTTGCACAACTAGTGAATTGAAATTCTTATTAACACGAATTCCTGCCCTATCATTTAACTCGTAGTCTCCTCTTTGCAGAAAAATCAAGTTGTTTATGACATCTCAAGAATCTTGCTTTCCCTGGACTCAAATCGTGATTATGCTCAAGAGTAAGTGAAGACAAGCGGTACCTCCTGTCAGGACCGTGAAGAGAAAAATTTAATTTCACTGGACAGTCAATCCTTACGGATGGTTTGGGCTTCAATGCATTTTTAGAAGAGCGTGATGCCTTGCCTTGTCTGCCGCAAGCGAGGGTGAAGTACTGCACTACTTCTTTATCCTCACCGGTCCTAGAACTCCTTTTGGTGATAGCAAAGCCTTTTGTTCGAGCATATCTCTTACAAAAGCGGAAAGCATCATCTATATTGTCAAAAATCATTCCTTTCATAGGTTCAGTAATTTGTAACTCTTCCCCTGCAACCTTGTCAATTGAATCATCTTCTTGTTCATCGCTGACAAAATAATCATCTGGTGTTGTATCTTGACTGATGTTATCTCTTTCCTCATCACCATCCATTGCCTCTGAATTTTAAGAAATTTATATTAGAGTCTACTGGTCAGTATTAATGCAATCTCGTGTTCTCAATTTATCATAACCATTCAGATTATTTATTTTGTAAAACATTTTTGTTAGGGAAACCGAGGATCTTATTTGGTTAGGCAGATTGAAGACCGAATGAGATCTCACATTTTCTATTGGATGATTGTAATGTAAATGCAACTGCTGCTTCCATAAAAAACTAGAAGGAGGCGATGTACCCAGATGTAAACCGAGAGAATTAAATAAAAGTTAAAAGAATAAATACCTCCTTATTGCCCAGTGGTGCACCTCAAATAAATTGATCCCCGTCAAATGAAGATGTTAATCCAAGATCAATTTTGGGAGATCGGATCGTGAAAAGATATTAGAGGCAATAAGAGATTGGTTTTGGAGGGAACTGTATGGGTTTGGCGGGACTAAAACCAACTTATCAGCCCATTAACCGGATTACAGGGGAGATGGGGAGGCAAGTCCACGTCACGTGCGATGGGATGTCTTCGTACTCTCTTCGTATTGTTTCTGTTAGTACGTGTAGACTTTTCCATTGTTTTAGGACGAAGAAGGGAAGAGGGCATTATTTTACGGTCATATAGGGAATTCTCTCTTTATTGAATGTGCCTCCAAACAGCAAAATAGGCACATTGTATCCTTATTACGAGTCGTACTGCAAATCTGAAGTTTATTTTTGCACGTGTACTACTTGCACGCCTCTTCCAGGTCTCCATTTCATACTTCAGCTCAAAAACAAGGTGCCGGCTAGCAGCCATATGCCATCCGACAAACATGTGACATCACTTTGATGTTTCTTTTCAGGGTCACGATCGAGGTAAGTGTATTTGTACGTTTCTGGATTGACTATGTTGACAAAATTTGCACTTGGATGGCACTACATTACCTAACTAACCAATCATTACGTAAAAGTAATTTAGAAACCATCGGTAGACCATCCGCGGCGGCTAGAGATAGCACGAAGACCTCGTCCAGTAAAAGTTCAGAAGTTCGGGTTACCATGGTCTATTCGAATAGTATTGCGTTAGTAAGCTGCCACGTGAGTAATGACTGTGTCTACAGTCCACCTGAGTAACGGGTTATGCATGGTCAGCTGTTTGACTGTCCAGGTAATCCGTACATTGTGGCTAAATTAGAATCTCTCAATACGTCTACGGTGGACAGATCGGTAGTTGATGGGTTATGACATGAAATCCAGGAGCTTAGCAGAGTTTTTTTTTCTCATTTTTCAGTTAAATTTGTTAGAAGGGAGGCAAACTGTGCAACACATTGTTGTGCTCAAACGACTAGGCGGGTCGAAACAGTTGATCGTGCGTTTCTGGAAAAGTAAAGTCTAGGCTCCAGGGCGTGGAAAAACGTAGAGATGTACGACCGGCAGGCACGAAACACCTACGGCGCGAGCTGATATATACAGAGCAGCCGTCTCCGTCGCGCTCTCTTTCCACGGATCTTCCTGTGTGTGCCCAGGTAGCACCGCCACCATGTTGTTCTCCTTCTCCCCACCCGCACGAGTCAACAGGTCGTTGAGAAACGGATTGTTTTCCGCAAACGCGGCAAAAAATTCCCTGTCCCCTCACCACCTCATCGCCTCGTTGGAGTCACGTTGCATAATTGCGTTCCCGATTTGATTTTCCAGAACGATTTTCAGGCTTTTTTTATTAAGTCGATATATACCCGTACTATACGTAAATATCGGTGGCGGCTGGTTAGTTGGTCTACATATTGTAACGTATCGTTGACTATCACCGCCGCATCCGCGCAATCCTGCGGATTACTTAAACAGCGAGTCAACTCCTCATTTCATAGCCGCCAGCAGAATATTTTTTCACAACCGGCAAAGGCCACCCAATTCGTACCCAGTTTGAGACGCGGCTCATGTGATGAGATGAGCACGATATGCAAAATGCTAGTGTGTACACGGTCCCGGAATAAACAGTTGCCCAGCAGGAGGAGGATCACGCTGCACACGAGCGCTGTCAAGTACTGTATCTTTTTTAGGAGCATGATTGATCGCCCACCGTGCATCACCAAAACTATATTTATGGGTCTAGTTTGAGACTTCTGCGGTTGAGAAAAAGAAAAACAACAACGGGAAGGAAGATATGAAGTTGACTGAAATGTTATCATAGGACATATATGCCCAGTACTCAGCTTGGGAAGGCACTATGCCGCACGTTATCTACTTATATATAAAAGATGCAACCCACTAAGCACATCTTAATGACAATTTCTCTCAATCCACGTTACGCCACATCATCATAATTAATTTCAACCATTAGATAAAGAATAAATGTTAGAGATTAATATAATTATTTTAATATTATAATTTTAAAATTAATAATATCTTTTACTTCCGCTGCAACGCGCGAGGTTATCAACTAGTTCTTCACGTATACGCCACTGTTGCACCTCACTTCCGTTGCTCGTCGTATTTCGCAACAGCAAACATTTATTTTTTACGAATATAACAGCAAACAATGCTGGCGCGAGTGCTTTCTCACTGCACCATTCTCTTGCAAGTTGGAACAGAACGGCATATTTCCTCCCCGCTTCCATCTCAGTACAGTACTCGCTGGTGCAATGTCTGATAGTAGTACAATCTTATTAATGGCAAGTTGGCAACACAAGTTAAAACAGGAGCAATGCCATGCCAGTGATGTTAGGCGGACGTGGTTATCAACGAATGGACATACCACTTGTTAAAAACAAAACACCGAAAGAAATTTTAGCGTGATCTCACCGGTCATCTGGGTACTGTGGATTAGAGTGACACGAGAGGTTAAAACCTCAAGTCATCAGCTAACTAACGGACAAGGAAGGAATTCCCCTGCTCTCCTGCCACTGGACCGCAGGATATACCCATGTCCCCACCAGCTAAACCCCCGCGTTATTTATACCTCCTCGAACCAATCACCTTCTCCTTGCGCTGCACATTTCCCCACTTCTCAATCCAACCCAAATCCCCATCACTATCCCCACGGCCCACCACGCTGCGCGGCGCCGCTCGCGGCCAAACCTCAACGGCGCCGGCGGCAAGTCCCGCCTCATCACTCACCCAGCGGCGGCGATGCACGACGGGCGCAACATGGCTCGCCTTGTGCTCGTGGCGGCTCTAGCGCTGGTGGTCGCCTCCGCTTGGGTCCCGCGCTCCGCCGCTGACCCGCAGGCCACGCTGCTCAACCGGGGTGCAGCCAGTACAACGCCACGCCCGCGGCGGCCTTCCTCCCCGCGCTCAACTCCACGTTCGCCCAGCTCCGCGCCAACCTCTCCGCAGGCGGCGGCGGGTTCGCCACGGCCGCGGAGCCGCGCGCCGCCGCGCCGGCGTTCGGGATGGCGCAGTGCCGCCCCTACGTCACCGGCCGCGACTGCCTCGCCTGCTTCGACGCCGCCGCCGCGCGCCTCCGCCGCGACTGCGGCGCCGCCAACGGAGGCCGCGCCATCCTCGACGGCTGCATGATCCGCTACGAGAGCGCGACCTTCTACGACCAGGCCACGCTCCCGGGGAACACGCAGCTCTGCGACGGCTCCGCGGTGCCCGGCGGCGGGTTCGCCGACGCGGCGCGGGCGCTGATCGCCGACCTCGCCGCCGTGGTGCCGCGCGTCCCGGGCCTCGCCGCGGCGGCCACGAGAGGGGCGTGTACGCCGCGGCGCAGTGCGTGGAGACGGTCGGGGAGGCCGGCTGCGCCCAGTGCCTCAAGGTGGCGGCGGGGAACATCGGTGGGTGCCCGCCCAACTCCGACGGCCGTGCCGTGGACGCCGGCTGCTTCATGAGATACTCCAATACGTCGTTCTTCCCAGCAAACGCGACCGTGGACCTTGCCGTATACCTGCGCTCTGGTGAGTTAACCTAAGATTACTTACGTATCACGTGCTTATTGTTCCTGCTTATGTTGTTAACCTAGGATTCCATGCACTTGATAGTGGATACCTGTTTGTTTTTAACTACTTCGATAAATATTCTGTAGTCCTGTGTCACTAAGCGAGGTCATATGTCTAACACAAGGTGTTTGTTGGTACCACGACCACGAGTATATAGTGTGGACTAAATCAGCCATTCCATGGCATTGTGCAAATCAGAATTCTTGTCTAAATTTTGCTATTCTATCATGTCTAGGTGTTGTTAGCCTCTGATTTATAAATAAACAAATTTCTTGTAGACAACAATTGTTCTGCTTTGACTCCAGGGGTAGTTCATACAAAAGTACACTTTAAACACACACTCCCTCCGTTTTCTAGACAATGATCACTAGTTCATTTTTCCTTGTATGAAACGTCTATAATTCTAGAACAGAGGAGTACTTCTTATTGATCGATTTATTGTATGTAACAGTATTGGTGCTAGGATTGAACAGAAGCACTCAACAAGTACTCTGTTATTTTAGTTTCTTGGAATTTCTATTGTATCTTTCTACATTTTGGGAAATCCAACGCCCCAGATGATTTTTGGTGTCTTTCCAGTTTTTTATTCGGAAGTTATGATCATTCTAATTTCTTTAGGGAGTGGTTTTGCTTCAAGCTTGCTTGCAGTGATGATTCAAATAGAGGTCAATGTAGCAAATATATTATCTCTCTAGTTCAGAGCTATAAATGAATGGTTGTTTGCAGGAAAATCAAGCCGAAAAGGAGCCATCATAGGAGGAATTGTCGGAGGTGTAGCCTTCCTACTTCTTATTGGACTGTTGACTTTCATTCTGATCCGGCGGTCTGGGAAAGTAAAACCTCGAAGAGGTAAATTTTATAAAGTCTGCTTCTTATTGATGTTGAAATGTTATGTGGAGGTGTAGTACAAATACTCTGTCATCTTTTATAAAATTCTCTTACAGGGTATTAAAGTAAAGTTTCACATGTTGAAAATTTGTGCTGACCGTGCAGCAAGTTTAGCTTTATCACCGATGATCGTTATCATTTATCGATGTCATATTGGATCACATATTTTGACGTACTAGCATGGATCACATGATCCGCTATGGTATTGCCTGATATGGCTAGTAACCGGCAGTTGCATGGTGCTGGCCGTCGAGATGCCAGTGATGGCATGGAGGGAAATTCCCAGAGATTCATCATCTTCTTCCACCGGCAGATTGTCATCAAGCTGGAGCAAGTAGACTCCTTTCATCGGGCACACCTTGAGATGGTCACGAGTGAACTTCTCATTGCAATTGTAACATTCACCACGTTCTCTCTTGGCGGCCATCTCCGCTGCTGTCAGGCGCTTGAAGCGTGTTCCAGCTGGCGGTGGTGCTGGCATGTCCTTGGCCGACGGCTGAGGGGCCGACGGTGCTGGAAGGGACAACCTGGGTATCGGCAATGGTGGTGGAAGCCGTCGAGATGGCTTCTCTGGTTGGATAGCCGCAGCTGGATCAGCCGGTAAGCTCAACCGGCGCTCGTAGGCCCGAGCAAAATCCATGGCGTCGTCCAGAGTTGTTGGTTTGAGGAGCTCTATGTCAGTCTTCAGGGGCTCCCCCAATCCCGCTGTGAAGATCGCGATCTGATGTGCTTCAGAGACGTCATCGCATCTGGCAAGCAGAGAGAGGAACCGGCTTTGGTAATCAGCAACCGAGCCGTCACGGCGGCAGTGGATCAACTCGCCCAGCGGATTGCTTCTGGTTGGCGGCCCGAAGCGCTGATTGACAAATCGGACGAAATGCTCCCAGGTTGGCGTGCCCCTGTTCTTCTCCAGCCGGTAGTAGCATTGCTGGGCCTCGCCAGTCATGTAGAACGATGCAAGCCACACCTTGCCCTCAGCTGGAGTTTCCTGGGCGCGGAAAAACTGGTCACAGCGGTTCAGCCATGGCAGCGGGTCTTCGGAGCCATCATATGTCGGGAAGACGAGTTTATGGACTCGCTGTGCCGCAATGGGGATGGCACTCCTGGAATCCTCGGGCTTCTTGTTCTTGCCATCGCCAGAGATCTTATCTGATTGCAGGTGATTAACAGCCACCGTGAGGCGGCTCTGATCGCCCTGAAGGGTATCAACCTTGTTCGTCAGGGCGGTGAGCAGGTTGCGCAATTCTGCAAACTGCTCATCTGGTGTCATGGGTTTGGTCATGGCGGTGGAATTGGGAGGGAGGGAAGGGGATCAGAGGCGGCGGCGGAGCGTGCTGTGGGTCGGCTCTGAATACCAAGATGATATGGCTAGTAATGGCGGCTGTAGCAGGAAGCAAACACCCTGCCGAGAGGCAGTTTAGGGTTTAACTCTTGCTTGCTTTATTTCTCAATCTCCCTGGCATTATATAGCCAGGGCCCTAATACAATCTACTAACGACTCCTGCTTACAATCTGTTAACAAACTCCTTAACTAACACGATTGACTCTTATCTCTATCTCTAACAAACCATGCGCAAGCAAGTCTTTCTATTTCAAGTGGGCCCTTAGCCACTTTGAGACCCACCTGACGCCTTCCCCTTTACCCTTCTACTGACATATTGTTTGCCAAAGAAGGCATCTACAACATTGCCATATTGGGAGCGCTAGCATGATTTGCCTTCTGTTATTTGGGATCTAAGTAGACTTATCAATTAGTCTTGGTTAGACTCACATTTTGTGGAAGTCACTAAAAGATAGAATTTAGGAAGTTAGGGTTCTACTTAAGAAATAGAAGATGTACCCAGCATTAATCTTCTTTTAAAGCCCTGGATAGACATGTTCTCATAGCATATTACCTTGTTTTTCAGTCTGAAGTAAGGTTTGTGGATATTTATGTGTTTGGGAGTTTGATTCTTCAGTAGTTCTGTTTTAACTTGAGCAAAGATTTATATTTTCTGTTATTTGTTAGTTGCCGAACAATATATCGAACTTAAAATCCAAGTCTGGTCACCTGATCTAGGAAAATGTTGGGTTTTGCTATGATTTGTTCATAGCAGCCGGGCAACACAAAAGATTGCGCTACATTTCATATATCATACATCAAATCTGTATTTTGGAAGTATCAGTTTTTGTAGAATGTCAACAAAAAAATGATGAAACACTAAGTTCTTCCTGCATTCCCTTGTTTGACTGTGTTGTCTTTTAGGAGATCTACTTGGAGCTACAGAACTAAGAGGTCCTACAAGTTTCTACTATCATGATCTTAAGGCTGCAACTAATAATTTCAGTGAGAAAAGTAAACTAGGAGAAGGAGGTTTTGGCGATGTTTTTAAGGTATGATAATTTTCTACTATTTGATCCACTATAGGAATTTTTGACTAGACACAATAACTTCAACAACAAGGCTTTGTTATTGTTGAAAGTGTAGAAAGCAGACCATAAGCAATGTCTTTTGTTCCAAATGAAGGCATTGGTTTTGTTTAGTGACATTTCATCCTCTACAATATGATCCACCTAACAATCTATTGCTGACAGGGCCTTCTGAAAAACGGGAAAACAGTTGCAGTAAAAAGGTTGATTGTAATGGAAACTAGCCGGGCCAAAGCTGATTTTGAAAGTGAGGTGAAGCTGATCAGCAATGTTCATCATCGGAATCTTGTCCGGCTTCTTGGCTGTTCTCGTAAAGGATCTGAATTCTTACTTGTTTATGAATACATGGCGAATGGTAGCCTGGACAAGTTCCTCTTCGGTATGTGTACTCCCATATATGATTATCTGATGTTTGATGCTTGGTACTTTATTTGCTTCTGATGAGCATGTTAAAAAATATTTTCTATTGATGTATCTGCTATGCATACCATTTGATACCCTAGATAGTTCCATCAGTTTTAGCTGAATTTTATATGCATTTTGAAACGCAATTGCATTGCTGATATTCCAGAAAAATTAATGCCACAGCAGTACTGACATGGAATCGTATGCCATGGCCTCATTTGGCTTTAACAGGTGAAAAACGTGGAACCCTTAATTGGAGGCAGCGATTTAATATAATTGTTGGCATGGCCCGTGGTCTTGCATACCTTCATCAAGAATTTCATGTTTGTATCATACACCGGGACATTAAATCTAGCAATGTTCTTCTTGATGATGACTTTCAACCAAAGATTGCTGATTTTGGTTTGGCTAGGCTTCTACCTGATGATCACAGTCATCTGAGCACAAAATTTGCAGGAACATTGTAAGTTTAAAAATTCAAATACTGCATTTGGTTAGGTGCATGAATTTTTTTTAAATGTCGTTTTCTCTTGAGCAGGGGCTACACTGCTCCAGAGTATGCAATCCATGGGCAGCTATCAGAGAAGGTTGACACATACAGCTTTGGAGTGGTTGTTCTGGAAATATTAAGTGGTCGAAAGAGCAATGATACAAGGCTTGATCCTGACACTCAGTATCTACTTGAATGGGTATCCATCCTTCTGAAACTTACTCTTTGTGGTGCATGCGTTGCCCATATTTTTGGCAGATCTCATATTTTTATATACCACTTTCCAAGTGTCAAAGTCAGGCTTGGATACTTTTATCATTTCCTTTTCTTTGACAAAAAGGGCTTACTATATTTCTAACGTTTCATATGCTCATCTTTGTTTCAGCTGCAATAAGGTTGTTATGTACCTTAATGTCCTTTTGATAATCATTCATTGTTCACAGGCCTGGAAGCTATATGAAAGTGACAACTTGATGGGCTTGGTTGACCAATCACTGGATCCAGAAGAATATAGGCCTGAAGAGGTAAAAAGAATCATGGAGATAGCCCTTCTTTGCACTCAATCAGCTGTTGCTGCAAGGCCAATGATGTCAGAGGTGGTTGTGTTGTTATTGACGAAAAATGATCCAGAGCTCCAGCCCACAAGGCCCACTTTTATTGATGCACCAAGTAGAGTACGTGGTGAAACTTCCTCGTCCAGTTCATCTTCTGCATCCAAGGCTACCGTGTCATTTTCACAGTTTTCAGCCAGGTAAAATCTATTGTATATGGCTCATTCTTATGTGATATAATATTTGTATATGTACATATGCCTTTATAGCAAGCAGTGATGATTACTAGTTAGTGTATATGAGAGCAGTGTAAATCATTTGAGGTTTCCCTTTTGTTCCTGTGAGATGTAAAAATGATATGTGACACGTTGCAAATATTCCTTTCTTTACGGAACATAATCTATCTGAGTTGATTTTCTTTCCCATTCTGTTCATCTTCTGTCACGTATTTTAGCGACGGATGCCAATTTAAGATGGCTCATCCACTGTGAAAATGAATTCTGAGTTCTGAGGAGCAGTTTCCCTCTTTCTTTCTCACTGCCTTTTGCAAGAATACATGCAAATTCATTCTCTTTCTTTTATGTGGTTCATGAAACCCTTTGCTCCCTAATTAAGGTGGTTACTACAAACTCATTCTGTTTCCAACTTGTGTAAAAAGAGTGTTGAAAATATGCATTTTTGTACATTCCTGATCCAACTCTTTCAGAGAACACAAATCTACTTGAGGTTATCAATTTTCATAAACAGCTACCACCTCCATGTTGCAATTGATATTCATGGTTCACACTAATTTTTTAAAGCTGTTATCTATGTAAGAATTAGTTTGTAGAATATTCAGTTCAGAATTAATTCTTCTCTGATTACAAAATAGTTGCATTCTACTTTTGCTTTTTCTACTAATGGTTTTGTTTACCAAAAGATTGTATAATCTAATTAATTTATACTATTATGAGTGGTCGACGGTTGTGGATTGGTTCACATATCTTGTTTGCTTCACCTGCTTTTAGTGTGTGCCACGTAGGCTGCCTTTACAAGATAACATACAACCATAATTAAATGGTAGCATCCAAGTTGTTACACATATTATATAATTGGTTTCACATTGTTGCTTGATAGTGACAATTCGTCAGCTATGACAGTTTTTTTAAAAGAAAAAGGAAAAACGAGATGGGTGCTAGATGGTTTTCATTAAGAGGAAGAAATGGGGACCCAAATTCGAGTGAGAGAGGACCGGTCGAACCTGGATGGCAGGGGATGTGTACTCAAATCTCCACCCCTAGTAGCCAACTGAAACAAGCTCCGGTCCCCAGCCCTGGCAATTTTCACATTGTAAACTTGCATAAATAGATTGCTCATTCTCTTCTAAATCCCACTCTAGTGTATAGATAGTACTCTTATACGAGACTTCAGTATTCACCCATTCTCTTCTATATCCCTCTATAGTGTATACTGGACCCTTATATGAGATATATCATTATAACTGTGTACGGGTCTCCTATTGTTCATCCTATGAAAAAGGGTAATTATCAATAGCTTTGCTCCCCAATTATTTTTTTGATACGTTTTTCAGGATATGTAAGGCTATTCTTATCATGTCCAATCAATGAGTTTCAGGTTTGGACTTCTCTCTCTCTCATCATGAGTCAGTATATGTTTTAATTAATCTTGGGTATTATGATATAGAAGATAGATGATGTTGTATAGTTACATGTTCTTGTGTGTTGGGTATTATTTTTACCTTCTGCATCTGTCTAGTATTTATGAAATAACATTTTTATTGGTAGAATTATCTCAGTTTATTGTCACCATACACTCTCTCCTGTTTTGAAAATCGAGAGCCCCAAATACACAACTCCTGGGACCACATGCTGTGGTAGGATATTTGTAACATGTAATCAGCTGCTTGTATCTTAAAGATACCTGTATGATGAAAGGCTTTTCGAGGTAAATCATTATGTACAGGTGATCAAAATATTTGTAAATATTTATTTACGAATATTTTGATCACCTGTACATAATGATTTACCTCGAAAATTGGTGACCATGCTTGGATGCTTATATATGGATCACATTAAGGAACAGCAAAAACAGTAAAACATGACAGCACTTTGGATGGTTGGACCACAGAGATAGCTTCTGATGCAGTGCTGATTGAGGGCGCCTGTTAGATGATGATAGTGTGGCTGTTTTCATGCAACAATATTGGTATCTCGCCATCCAAATTGCTTTTGGTGCCTGTCATATATCTTGCTTGTCTTTTTGTTCGTTTTTATACAAGATAATAATTCGACATCAGAGTACTGCACCTCTGCAGAGTTGTTTATGCTTATAGATCTGTGAAGAAAACTATTTTCATTGTGATTACTTGAGTTAGATTAGGACATGCTTTGATCTACCCTCTCTTTATGCTGGATAATATGACTAATGGAATATGTGCACAGTATATGGCTGATAGAAGCTGGGAGAAAGAGGCATACCGTACTCATCTCTTTACAGAATCCACTCTTATGTTACATGCATAATTTGACAGTTTCTGCAGACTCAACATGTTCTGATGGTCTCGTCCTGATGCAGCACAGGAAAAAATTGCACATTTGGTGGCACTATTTGATTTGAGGTGACCAAACTGGGGCGTGGGAATGAGTTATGCACATGGAGCTTAGCTGAGCTCTCCACTGGATCATTTATCATCTATGACACGGAACATATAAAGTTGAGGTAAACTAGCACAATTGTACGTTTGAGGCAAACTCTGTCATAGTATTTGCTGAAGCTTAAGAAAATAGTTATTTGCACCACAAAGTAATGGAACTAAGAAATGTCATATATAAACATTGTGAGTAGAGATTTGGGATTTTATTGTTGCTTCTGCTTGCTGCGATTTACTATTTTGGGTTGAATCAATGGTGTTTATTCATTATAATGAGTTTTTATTTTGTTAGCCATGTACATTTAGTGTATTCACATTCTGGAGCCAGCAATCTGTTGTCAATATTTTCATATAGAATTGTGATGTGAAAATGGATAGAAGTTTCCTGCATGCCAAACTCTGTTGGAAGCATGTAATCACAGGTTGGCATCATAAACTTAGTCAAGTACAATGACAACTCCACATATTTATAAACTAATGTAGGAATGTCAAGCACTCATGCAACAGAGACAAACTACGCATTGCCTCACACACATTGTTTATTAGTAGGAGAAAACAACTAATTTATGTTCCTTGCTTCCAGACAAGAAAACCCATCTTCCTTCCCTTGACCTTCATAAATTCAGGACATTGTTAAGCACAGTCGAAAACAGCTGTTCTACGTCCATCTGAAGAGAAAGCTTGTCTTTCTTCTGTTTTTGCACTTGGTGCACTTTAGATTAGTGAGGGCATATGAGCTTGTAAAGAGCAGTCTTGTACCAATCTGAAAGTGCAAGCAATATACTACACCCTGGTACTTGCATTGTACGAATAATATGTGTCATGTCGCCAAGCTTCATTATCACCATTCATTACCAACTGGACATTTTAGTATGCATTGTTAGCCATGTCCCAAAGAATATGTAGGAGATACTGCCATAGCGCCCTTTCAGCTCAGGGGGAGATAAGCAAATACATATAGTTTAGTTAGAAAACAACATGCAACGAACGAGGGGGCCTAGCTTGATTGAGAAAGGCGGGCTCATTTCCTATCACAGGGTGTGTTTTTTTCTCGAAAGCTATGACTGGGTGTTAAGCCTGGACAAATTGCAATGCTGAGAAGTGTCCAAACGTTGAAAACACATACAACTAAGCCTGATATAAGACACCAACTAATTGAATGAATAAATCAAAAGGTGTTAGGATAGGACAAGACTGTCTGATGATGTATGTGACAGCTTCTATTGTTTAATCATGCAAGTGGTGAACATATCACCAACACGAAGTGTGATCATTGAAAAATACCACTTCTCTGTGATCTCTGTTTTTTGCTTTGCTTTTTTTCTTCCTCTCTTCACTTGTCTAGGTTTTAAGCTTGCATGGAAAGGGATTTGGCCTATCCTCTGTTTCGGAACAGCTATCAAGGACACCAAAGGGAAATAAAGTGGAACTTTCTTTCCTGATTAGATATATTACAGATGTTAGTCTTGCCTGCAAACATTATTTAATAGATGCACTATCCACTAACATAACTTTTCTAACTGATCTGATTCTAGGATTTGTATTCTGATCCCATGCAGTTACCACAAGAAAAGACCTTTTATCAACTTTGTGTCCCTTTATGTCCCTATTCCTAAGTACTCCTCCATTCTGATTTTGTTGTCGTTAAGACAGGCTAATTAGTGCAAAATTGAACTAATTGTCTTGTCCTAATGACAAGAAAAATAGAACAGAGGAGTAATTCTGTAATGTTCCATAACTTCTAGATCACTAAAATTTAAATTCATTGCCCACTTTTGTGACATCATTGGCATATCTTTGCCAGGGAATTTTGTTTCCATCTGAGATATAAGGATGTGTCTGAACTGACAAGGAGATCATTCTGAAATCAAAACTTTGGACAAACGGCAGGTATGGGAAGTGCTTACGAGGTTGTTCAAAATTTATAAACTGTTACATATTTCCATTTCATAAAAGTATCTCCATATTTTTCATATAATATAATCCCAGCCTTTCAGTACTTACAATGCCATATAACACCTGTTTTTCAAGCATTGTTTGCTTCTTTCATGCTCTTTTGCTCATAAAGCCAAAGTTCAGATGCTTTTACATTCGTAAGTTGTGTGGTCATAATATATCCTATGGAATGATTTTTTTCCTGCATATATGGGCTCCACACATATATAAATGACAGTGTTTCTGTAATGCAATTTTGACTACTTTCCACCACAATTCGTTGGTAAAAGGTGGCAAGTATATGTCTCACATAGACCCTTGATCAGTTAAGAAATTGTTGCTTATGTTACAATTCAAAGTTTTAAATGTATTGAAATTTATCCAAAACGACATTAAATCTAACAAAACGACATTATTTCTTGAAGAACCATTAACTTCAGTTTGTCCATTGTCATACAAATTCCATCAGTAGGTTCTCCTCTGCGATGCACCCTGCTATATATGGAGGACCCGGGGGGCGAAACGAAGGACAATTTCTTTCTTGCTATAAAAATTTAGAGCCACAGTAGGTCAGGACCACCATTGTTCTGTACCAGCCATATATAAGATGATGCGCTCGGCGAGTATCATGAGGCTATAAAAACCCGAATCTCCTTGGGCCCATCCACAACCATGGCTTTTCATCCTCCCAATACCAGGTAGTTCCAAAAACTAAAGGGGGCTCAGTGGAAAGGGTGTGCCTGCTCTTTTCCATACAGATTTGCGTTCATCAATGGCAGAGGAGATCTCATGAGGTCATTGGGGTTTTGCAAGTGGGGAGAAAAAGGGAGATCTAGGAAAGACTTTGTGGCCCACCTTTTCCTCTTTTTGCACAAGGAAGAGCTCGTGGATTGGAGTAGGAAAATGACTCTGAATTGGTCTCAAATCTTGGCTGAGATCAGTGTGTACTCTCCACTAGATCGGCAATTAGGAATTTGTTATTGCATGATGGCACCCCTGACCCTGCTTGTCCTAACGCCAAAAGTTTCGGACGTAGGAGTGTCAGTAGGATATGGTTCTCATGAAGCTTGCGAGTCTTTATCTTATTTGTCCTTTGAAAGTCGCGGTTAGTGCTGCAGCCCTTGTATAGTGTCCGATTTGGGGTACTTAAAAAGGTACATTGCAGGGCGATGCAAGGTAGTGCCTATGCCTATGCTTTTTAACTAAATAAAGTTTTAATATCCACCTAATAGATAATTTGGGTTTATATCTACTTCGAGCTCATGGCATATTTAGAATGGAAACTATGTATCAATGGCATGGTTCCTTTTGTGTGAGAAAACATTTCTAGGCATGGATCTTATAAAAGGAATTTTAGTTCTGTAGCAGAGTACTTTGCCAGCTATCTACTTTGTGTTTATATGGTCTCTCATGTCTTTCTATGGTGGTGTACACGGGTGGCATGTTGGAAGATAACTCTGTTTACATTGCATTCCATCTGAGGACAAACAATTTAAGCTGTTCTTTACTGTAGATTCCGCATTGGTACTGACCCAAAAATATTTTTTCCCTTGGCAACACTAATCTTTTCAAAATGAAGGAAAACCAACTTTTGCTTTCCAAACTGTAGTGTAAACAGAATTTCTAAGCATAGAAAATGGTATTGAAAGTGTGGACATTGAAAGTGTGATTATGTCAAGGTATGCAAAAGTACTAGTTATTTAATGGTATCGATACCCCTGGCTTGAGAATAAAACGCTTTTGATTGCGAATAAGAGAAATAAAACGCTTAAGAATAGAAGGAACTCATTCATCACTGTGACTTTATGATAACAGTTAACCTCTTCTCTATTCAAACTGGGAGAGGATCAATGGTACATAAATATTGTATACTTTCGTGGGCTCTATTAAGTTTTGACATGCCATTCCAAGGGCTAGCAAACCTTTATTTGTCTGTTTCTTTTTTAGTTCTGGTCTCAACAACCAGACCACAATATATATTTTATTGTCATTTGAATTGCGGGTCTTACTTAATGGTCTTGCTTTCTTGAGGAAAAAATATTGAATTTGGTTTTGTTGATTTTAATATAAGATTTCCTTCATGAAACAAATGGAGTAGGTTCTGGCACTTTTGCCTGATTGTTGCATTCGAGCTCATGGATTCCAGCCACACAACAATCCATGGGCTCCTTGGCTGTAGTGGTAGCCAATCATCATCAACGAGTCTAGGGCCCTCTAAACAGTATTACAGAACAGTAACCATGCAAAAGATTTGGTATCTAGAGCTGAGCCCCATTATACCCCAGCGAGTGATCAATGGTCAAGGGTAACAGGAGGAGCCAGGGGCTATCGCTCTCCTTAAAAGACTGTTCAGATGGATGAGAGCAACGAGGCAGAGGAAAAAGAAATGGTTGATTCTGTTTTCCCTGTGCACCCAGTCCATCAATCTGAACGATATCTTACTACTCTACATGCACCATAAAAGGATTTTATTTTTTCTTGCTCGGTTTTTTCCCCTCGGCTCCATACCTGAGAGTTGATGGGGATAGAGAGAGGGAGGGACCGAGGGATGACAGCTGATCACATGGACCATTGAGGACAGTCTTCTGAAATCTGAAACAGAAAAGTGAGTGCGCAGTGTGGTCTATATTGTCTTTCCCCTTTCCTTTGGCAGGAGAGCCTCAGGTTTGTCCTCTTTCTGTGTCCTCATTTATATTGTGCCGATTTGTTTCAGATGATTGCCTGCTTCGGTTGCTCGGTGCGAAAGAGGGAAGAGAGAGGACTGTAGCTCACATGATGGCCTGTTTTTGGGTATGTGACAGTTTCTTGCTTTAGTCTTTTAGTGCTTCCTTTTATCACCCCTCCTCATGAAACCCTTTTCAAAACCTCAAATCACCACCTCATCGGTTGATCAGTGAGTGCCTTCTCCTGCTGCTTTAAGAGCCCTCTCCCCTGCCCGTCTTTTCTTCATCCCCTCACCTTTGCCTAAAAAGCAAGAACTAAACCAAAGGCATATATTGCTCTGATCGCTTCTTCCGAACCGCTATCACAATCTTACACATTGTGGTGGTGACATACCGAGATAACACACACATCGCCTCTGCTTTTATCATCCTCAGCTCCAGGAATTTCTCATGCCATGGAGATTGCCATGGTCTGCGCAAGAGTTAGCCTCCTCATCCTCATCCTTTCCCTCTGTTCTCCATACAAGTTCATACAGAGCCCAATGGACTTTGGTCCCTTGAACCTCCTCCCCACCACCACCACCGCGTCCAGTGATTTCGGTAGGATCCTCTTCCAGCCTCCATCTGCAGTGCTGAAGCCTCAGTCCTCCAGGGATATCTCTATGCTTCTTAGCTTCCTCTCTAGCTCATCTCTTAGCAAGGTGACCGTGGCAGCCAGGGGAGCAGGCCACTCTATTCATGGCCAGGCCCAGGCTCTCGATGGCATTGTGGTGGAGATGTGCTCTTTGCCTTCTGAGACAGAGTTCTACAAGGGAGGCGAAGGAGAAATTTCATATGCTGATGTGAGTGGTGGGGTTATGTGGATAGAGCTCCTAGAGCAAAGCTTGAAACGGGGACTTGCTCCAAGGTCTTGGACTGATTACCTATACCTCACCGTTGGTGGAACTCTGTCCAATGCTGGCATCAGTGGGCAGACATTCAAGCATGGACCTCAAATTAGCAATGTTTTACAGCTGGAGGTAGTCACAGGTGAGATATATGCATGATGAGAAGGAAACAAAAGGATAAGATCTTAAGCTACCCTTTTGGCTCCTTTCTTGGCCAACCTGTTTTAACTGATGGGCAGTAGATTTTCTGTTACTCTTTTTTTGATAGGCCGGGGAGAGATTGTGACATGCTCGCCCAGCAAGGATGCGGATTTATTCAATGCAGTCTTGGGAGGCCTTGGACAGTTTGGCATCATTACTAGGGCAAGGATTCTGCTGCAGGAAGCTCCACAGAAAGTATGCTGCTTGTTAAAAGTCTCTCGTATATCGTTATATATAATATTATCATTGTTTCGGGCGCTTGCAGATGGGCTAACTATTTTGTAACTAAATTCAGGTGAAGTGGGTGAGAGCCTTCTATGATGATTTCGGCACCTTCACCAATGACCAGGAGTTGCTGGTATCAATGCCGGATTTGGTGGACTATGTTGAAGGCTTCATTGTCTTGAATGAACAATCCCTTCACAGCTCTTCCGTTGCCTTCCCTGCTAATGTGGACTTCAGGCCAGATTTTGGCACCAAAATTAGCCCTAAGATTTACTACTGCATAGAATTTGCAGTTCATGATTACCAGCACAAGAACACCAACGTGGAACAGGTAAGTTCAATGTTCTGTCTTCCATTTTGGGGAATTGTCAATAAATCTGCCCAAAAGATTTCAAGCATTAGTGATACCTAATGGGAATTTCTTTTAAGGTTGTGGAGATTATATCAAGGCAGATGAGCCATATGGTGTCCCAGTTGTACTGTGTGGAAGTATCATACTTTGATTTCCTCAATCGGGTCAGGATGGAAGAGATGAGCCTTAGGCGTCTCGGGATGTGGGAGGTACACCACCCATGGCTTAACATGTTTGTGCCAAAGGCGGGGATCCATTCCTTCAGGGAACTTCTCATGGATAATATCTCGCCAGATAACTTCGAGGGCCTCATCCTCATCTATCCCCTACTCAGAGACAAGTAAGCATCGATCCTAATGCTACAATTTACAGTAGGTGAAGATGTGTCGCGTGCCCTAAGGCACGCCAATCGTGGAAGCATATTATTTGTGAAAAGTTTATCCATTAATTAGGCTGTCTTTCATGATCTCCTTCACTAGCTTCAAAGAAAGTTCAATTGGACATGCATTTCTTTGCATTATCCACAAATTCTGTCCTAATGCTGTAGTACAGTAGTAGTAACAAGTTTTCTACAATGAATTGGTGAGGATACTGGTCAGCTGTGCCCTCATTCCGCATGAGAGATAATACCTATTTTTTGTCAGAATGTTTGTCTACTTTTCTACGACTAGCAATGTCTTGTGCCAGGTAGTCGTCACCTTGTTCTGTTTATGATTTCGTTCTCTTCAACTGTGCAAAGTTCTCAGGAAGAGAACATAATTGCATAATTGATGCCTGATGTACCTTTGCACCCCATTTATAAGCTCTAAAGCAGCGGCTCATCAATATTTCCTTAATAACCCCAACTCTGTTCTTGTGCGAAGAAGTAAAACTGGCCGCAGGGTTGCTGTAGAGGGATTCCATCCTTTTGCACAGCCTTGTGCCAGATATGTTGCACCTTGCTTTCAACATTGGACACGATTAGAATGCCAGACCGGTTGTTAATGCCTGGAACCCTTTTTGTTGGAAAGTTCTGTACATGCCCACATCATTTTTGTTACAAAGTCCACACCTACAGGGACTTCATAGTTGAACGTTGCATGACAAATGAATGATAATATCATGTTTTATGTGGGTCCCTGAAATAGAACAACATTTGTCGTGATCATTGTATGATTCAACTAAAACAATTACTTAGCTCAGTCAGTGGCATCTTCATTTATTTAGAGAAACCTTGAACGATTCAGTAGCAACAGTGGAGTATTTAAACATAAGTTGTTTGGTAGTACTAAAATTTCGAGTTTTGACCTCAATGAAGAGCAACTTTTATATTACGTATTGTTTATTTGCATAAGGTGGTTTATTCCAACTCATGTAAGTAATTGCTTGTGTCCAGGTCAAATATCAGCAACTAATATTTGATTAGGCCCAAACATTTTCTATATGTGATGTGTAAGGTTCGCATTTCGAAAGCACAAATAATGAGTGATATCAAAGCAGAACATTTTACATTTAAGAATAACTAAAAAGGATCCAATTGACCCCAGATGCAACTTTTAAATTTTTAATTTGTTTGTGCTCCCTGTTAATTTAAACAAGTTTAATATTCTTGATAACAACCTCATGTCAACTCTGAGCTGATTGATCTATAAGAAAAGATCTCCGATATACAGTATGTTCACTGCACTGAATTAGTGTATAGCCTTAATGTAGACTTCTCTCTTGAAAACACTAAATGTCTCCTGGGTCAGAGTACACCGAACTGCACAATATCAGCTATATAATTTCCTACTCAATTAAAGCTTGTGATTCTTGGTACCGCGTGAAACCCTATGATTTAATTGTTCCTATCTTCATTCCTCCAACAGGTGGGATACCAACACGTCAGTGGTGTTACCCGATATCGGGTCCACAGACCGGGTGATGTATGTGGTTGGCATCCTCAGATCTGCAAACCCTGATGGTTGCTCCCACCATTGCCTCCAGGAGCTCCTGCGCCGTCACCGTCATATAGCCGACCAGGCCGGAGCGCGCGTTGGTGCAAAGCAGTACTTGGCTCACCATCCCAGCCCATCTGGCTGGCACCAGCACTTTGGCCAGCGTTGGAAACGGTTCGCGGAGTGCAAAACCCGGTTCGACCCGCTACGCATCCTGGGTCCAGGCCAAGGTATATTCCCCAGCAGCAACAATGCAGCATATGAGAGTTAGCTAGTAGAGGGTAGAAAGTGTACTGTCGTGGTAGAATAAGGGATATAGATTGGTGCTTAGGATGCAATCTTGTTCTCTCTTTTTTTTTCTGGATCTACTTTGTTGTTTCCTCAGCATTTTTGAGGCATCGGTTTGATTATCATGGGGGCACTTTGACAGGACTCAGTGATGAATAGCACTGGGAATTTTGGAACTTTGTACAGGCTGAGGAGACACAGCTGAGAGACACAGCTCGAGATAGAGATAGTGATTCTATTCGATCTGTATTCCTTGTTGGATGTGGCCATACTGCATTGTTGTTATCATTGTTCTCTCTTTGATTTTCACAGCTGACAATTCGTTATGCATGGGACATGGCTTTGATTCAGGCTTATACGGACATCTTAGGGAGTGCAGGAACTTCAAAGGGAATATTGTTTTTCATGAGTTTCATAGAATTGGAAAGGATAAATTTTAGAGATCTTTAACGGTGTTTGCAAGGTATTTGAAGCAATGTTTTAAATAGCAGGCTATGAGGTTTAACAGTATGTCTCTAAATCAGCTAATAGCAGAGCTAAAGTGGGTTATAGTAGGAGATAGCGGCTAAATTGTATATGGACACAAATAACGGTACATTGTCTCAAAAAGCTATAGCGGACAATAGTGGCAACTATAGCTGAAGAAATTGTTAAAACCTTGATTTAAAGTCACCAAAAGCTACTATGATCTGAATTGTTAATGAAATGAGGGATAATATATGAAATTAAATTTACCATGACCAGTGATAAATAGGTAATAGTATGGTAAGTACTAAGAACCTTGTTTTGTTAGTTTGTCATCTTGATGACCTGTGTACTAATCATGTCTCTTTGCGTAGCAAAAGATCCCTAAACTTGATCATCATCTTGATGCATGGCTCTCATACAGTTTTCTAGGGGAACAAAAGAAAACAATTAGTGTCTTCATTTGCACGGGAAGCCATGATCTCTAAACTTGATGGTCGTACTGTGCGTCCTAAATTTTTTATACACAGGTCAAACAAAATAAACTACTATTGTACAAGCATTTAGTACTAGCACTATAAATAAACTATGACCTTGGTTTCCATTGTTTTCCAGCTGCATCACTAATCACACTTTAGAACAGCTTGACTTTAGTGTAGAAGCATCCAATTGTCAGACACGATGAGCCATAAGTGTTTCTTTTCTTAATAAAAGAAAAAGGAAACCAAAGACGATGTGGATCAGCGCACACAATCCAGGCCCGATCAACACGTAGCACAGGCACATTAGAAAAACACCCCAAATTCTTCTCCCTACTAAAGCTACAAATCATCCTAAGTTCCTAACCTTTTCGTCATCATCTTGTAGCCTTTAAAGATAAACTTTCCTTGTACCGAAGAAATCGACCTCTTCGCACTGCCCAAGTTGCAATTAACTCACTTAGTTAACCTCATCTCCCTTCAGTCTTAACCTAATCAAGTATAGCCTTTTGCCGGGCTACGATGTGTTGCTAGATCTGCATGGATTTCGAAAGTGATGCGAGATCCGTAAAGCCGGGGGCGCAGCGAAGCTCAACCCCGCAATGCTGGCGGTGCAGTGCTATCGCTGGTGTTCTCGAAATGAGAATGGACAGGGACAGCGGCAGCAGGGGGAGGGGTCCCCACCCTCGAGCAGGACAGGGCGAGGTAGGGTGGCAGGCAGGCCGGAGTACAAGGCGCGACGGAAAGCGGCAGGGGACGGCAGGCATTGGAGATGCTCTTGAGATTTGAGGTCGTACCGTGGAAGATCTCTTGTTTTGTTTCCTTGCCGCACAAAACAAATATTCTCTGCTCTGTGCAAGGGTGGGAGGAGAGAGGGAGGCAGTGCATCGGCTGCGCCGTGGATTCCGCGGGCCACAGTGCGTTAGGGTCGATAAGATCACGCTATCACAGGGAGAAGCAATAGATTAGGCCGTTGTTTGAGCCATGCTGAGCTAGTAGCATGGTGGGGTACCGTATAGGTGATATCAGAGGAATATAATATATGTTTCGTAAAAAAGTTGAAAAATAATTATGTGGTATATAACATGATGTGGTTTAGTGGTCCATGGCAAATATAACGAGCATGTTAGGTAGTGTTTAGTCACGTTAAACGAATAGACAATCCTGGGCATATCGTACACCTGATAGGAGAGCTAATGAATCGCTTTCAAAGTATCTCAGGAGTTTTGAAGTTATTGTAGAGGTTTCAAACATTTACAAAACATCAATTTCAATCACATCAGGTATTACCAATTGTGAGATAACATGGCTTCATCAACTGGCAGTCTCAAATTGTATTTTCTGAGATTTTTGCGTACCTAGTACTACCTCTGTCGTTTTTTACTTTTCAAATTTTATGTTTGACCGTTTGTCTTATTCAAAAATTTTATAAGAATACAAAAATAAATACATTATTATTAAAGTATCATTAATGATAAATTAAGTTAAAGAAAAATATATAGCATTTATAAAAATTTTGTAAATAAGACGAATAGTTAAAGGACGATGCCTAAAAGTCTAAAACGATACTTTCAATGGGACGGATGGAATAGTACTATAGCTAGACCTGGTTCTTATCCGCCATCCACAGCTTTGCGTCCATCTTTATTTCATTACTGTAATAATACTCCTCCATCCTAAAAACACGGAGAGAGTACGGTGATTATCTTCAACACGAGCACCAGCACGCGTGGTCACAAAGGCCCTGTTCGTTTCCAGGTATATAATTTTTAGAGGGTCAAATCAAAGAGAATTTTATCATTTTGGAGTACTAAATAAAGTCTAATCTCAAAACTAATTGCAGACCCCCTATCTAATTCACGAGACGAATCCAACGAGGGTAATTATGGTGTTATTAGAAGATGTTTATTGTAGCATCACTGTAGCAAAACATAGATTAATTAGGATCATTAGATTCGTCTCGCAAATTAGAGGGGGTCGTGACATAGGTTTTGTTATTAAATTAATAAAAGTAAGATTCTCTTTGATGTGGCAGTGCTTAAATTTTAGAGGACAGGAAACGAACGAACAGGGCCAAAGAAAGAAAAAGAGAAAACACCGGCACGCGCGCACTGTAGGGATTTGTGATTATCTTGCGTCAATTGGTCACAGTGGCGCAGACGATCAGTGTCCGGAGCATCTTGCTGGCGGGCGGCAGGCAGGCAGTCTTTCCACCAGCAGCTGCCGCTCCTCGGACAGGGCCACCCGGGTCACCTCACCGGCTTTCCCCGTCCGCCTCGTGAAGGGGAGCCACCAACTTGCGCCACGCTGCGATACGATACGATGCGAATCATCCGTCGCTTCGTTCGGTGGCCGCGCCCGAAAGCAAGGGCATGAGCAGATGGCGAGGGCACAAGAAGATCTTCAAGGTGCGCGGCTGCCTGCACTCACTCCATGTCAGTCTGAGCATGTTGGCCCGACCGGATTGGTCCTGCGGTCCAGCCCTCACAACTTGCAATTTTCTTGCGTCGGTGCAGTATCCCCCCTAGCTACTATACCATACCTATAACGAATAATGACAAATGGAAGCATGATTTGAGTGTGCTGAAGCGAGAAGAGATCAATAGTCGTTTGACTGCTGGTGCTGGTCTGGTCTGCTGGGAGAACGGGATAGGAAACAACCAAAGTGCTCGGAAAGAGGCCCGCGCACGGAGTGCCGACCGGGCCAGGCCCAGCCCGTTATATGGCTTTCAGAGCCCAGTTAGAAACCAGGGCAGACCAAGTGTAGCCCGTGGGCCGTGATCGGTTTTCTAGTCTTTGCAAGAAATTCGGAGAAGACCAGGAGCTGGTCCCGGCGATCTGGTGGCCGTCCCGTCGGTGGGTGTTGCTTGTGGCCCGGCGAGCAGCCACGTCGTGACAGCTCTGTGCGTCAGTATAGGCTGCAGTTACTACTACTATTCGCATTAACGAAATAACTAGTACCTACTTGCATTGCATCCATAGACTAGGCGTGGTGTGGTGTTCGCAGTGTCCGGCCACGAGCTTTTCTTCCAAACCGGACTATATAGTTAGCCCATTCGGTACACGGGTCTCGGCCCGTTCTTCCAAGTTGCAACGAACACAAACCTCGCTCCAGGCCGGCACCGCTCGCCAAAGCCCCCTCCTCGCCGCGCGCCATGGGCCGCGGCCCGAGCCTCCGCCTGGCGGTGACGCGGTGTGCTCCTCGTCGCGTAGCTGGCCGTGATGTTCCTGCTGACGCCGGCCGACGTCCCGTTCGCCCACATCGGCGACTCCTCAGCCCTCAGCCGGTGGTGGTGGCCTCCTCGACCCCGACGCCGCCGGCGACGACGAGGCCTCCGTCTCCGCCAAGGCCGCGTGCTTCCTCCTCCGCCTCGTCGTCGTGTACGTCACGACCTCGTACGTCTCCGGCGACGAGGAGGAGGACGTCTCCGGCGTGGCCCTGGGGGCTGGCTCTGCTGCGTCGGCGAATGCGCGAGTGGCTAACAAGTTTGAGCCGCGTGCAGTATGCTCTCGTGTTGATGTAGCGTGGCACGAATGCGCGAGTGGCCGACACATTCTGTCACGAGAGACGAGAGTGACGGCAGCTCGGGGCTTTCCGTATTTCGCTCGACACGGCGTTCGTGGGTGGTTCCGAAAACGGAACGGTGCCATCAATCCACACTGCTACCGGCTACCGCACACCACTGCTACCGCTACGACTACACTACTGGTCGGTCCGATCCGGGTGCCATCAATCAGTCAGAGCTTCCACGATCCCACGCGCCGGCTCGTCTCGCAGCGGCCACGCCTCCGGTCCTCGCCACCGCCATGGCCACGATGACATGCCGCGAGCGCCTCCACCTCCTCGCCGGCGTGGCTGTCGCTGCCATCACGCCGCTCGTGTTCTGCTCCCTCTCCGGCGCCGACGACGCCAGCGGATGCTGCCTCGTCGCCCTCCCGCGCGCCACCGTCCTGCTGGTCGTCGGCTCCGCCTGCGTCTCCTGCTTCCTCTAGTTCGGCTACCGCGACGAGCTCCTCGGCGCGCCCACGACGCCCGGGTACGACTACGTGGCCATCCGCGACGGCGATGGCAACAACTGCTCTCAGCTGAGCGAGAGGACCAGCGGGCAAGTGCCTAGTTCTCGCCGTAGCTGCGTACGTGATGAATAATCAAAAAGAGAAGAGTCCTCTGATGTCTGCTGAATGATTGCACTCTGGCTCTTGTTAGATTGTTGGGAGTTCTCCGCTAGGTCCTGTTCGTTTCCTGTCCTCTAAAAATTATACCCATCACATCAAAGAGAATCTTACTATTTAGTAGTATTTTTATTAATTTAATGACAAAACCTATGTCACGATCCTCCTTCTAATTTGCGAGACGAATCTAATGATCCTAATTAATCTATGTTTTGCTACAGTGATGCTACAGTAACCATCTTCTAATAACATCATAATTATCCTCGTTGGATTCGTCTCGTAAATTAGATAGGGATCTGCAATTAGTTTCGAGATTAGACTTTATTTAGTACTCTAAAATGATAAAATTCTCTTTGATTTGACTCCTCTAAAAATTATATACCTGGAAACGAACACACCCTCGGTAGTACTAGCATGTTGTACTGCAAGTCAGACTAATAAACAAGTTTATTTCTACCGTTTGTGAATTTCTTTTACCGTACGAAGTACTGGTCGCAATATGTTCCAGTAAACGATGGCTCTTGTTAGGTTCAAGTTTCTAAGCATGGTGGCCCGTAATGTGTTTATTTCACTGCAATGGTTTCTTTGCACTGCAACATTGAGGCGTGCAGTGGTTTATTATTAGTAGTATCTTGGTTTCTTTCCGCTGCAATGGATTGGTAATTTGAGGCGTAGTACTCTGTTTCATACAGCGTGGCACAGATTCGCGTGTGGACGAAACATTTTGGTGGAGCGTGATGCAGAGTGATGAGAGCGTGATGACAGCGCGAGGCTTTCCTTATTTCGCTCGATACTGTCCGTGTTGATGGGTGGTTCTGAACTTGTGATGCGGCCGAAAACGGAACGGTGCCACTGCACTGCACCCTTCATCAATCCGCCCGCGGACTGCTCCGATCCAGCCGCACCAGTCAGGATCCCACGCGCTCGCTCATCCGTCGATTTTGCATCCTCATCATCGGCGCCGCCTGCGTCTCCTGCTTCCTCTGGTCCGCCAGCCACCACGACGAGGACTTCTTCGGGTACTCCTTGGCCTGTTGGCCATCGGCGACGTCGACGCGGAGGCTGGCTCGACGGCTCTACTCATCGAGTTTTGCTTTAACACACGAATCATCTCGTTTGTTAATATGTTGCTGCGCGATGAAAACGCCATTGCTGGCATGGCAGCCTGGTTGGGTGACTGCCTGTCTTCCACAATCGTCAGTGCGTTTTTCGTTGAGAGTGACAGGAACCAGCACGCATGTAGATTAAGGTCCCGTTTGGATCCAGGGACTAAAAACCGGAGTGACTAAATTTAGTCAGTTCAAGGTCTAAAGAACCAAACGCTGTGGCTAAAATCGGACTAAAATCTTTTAGCCCGGTTAGACACCCTACCGGAGCTAAAAGTGACTAAAGAGCAAAATTTCCCCGTCTGCCCCCATGTCTCCTTCGCGAAACGCCGCGTGCCTCCGAACGCCGCCAGCCCGCCGCGCTCATAGGCTCGCCGCCGCCACGCTTGCTCTCACGTTGCAAACGCTGCTCCGTCGCTGTGGTTTTCGGCCGGACGCCGTGGTCGGCCGCGGCCCGCAGTACGGGCCACCGCGGAAGCCATGTTACGGCCAGGATCTGCAGACTTCGGCGGCCCCCTTCCCCTACCCGGACGCCGAGCTCCGGCGCGGCGCGGCTCGTCTCTCGTCCCAAGCGATTTGGAGCTCCGCCGGGTGGTGGTTGACCCGTCCCGCAGCCGTCCTCCGCCGCGGCCGCGCCCCGCCCAGTGTCGCGAGGCGCCGCCGCCTCCGCCCGCGGCTACCGCCGAGTTCCCCGGCCCGCCCGCCTCGCGCGCATGCTTCGCGGCCGAGTTCCCCGGCCGCTGCGCGTGCGGCCGCCGCCGCCGAGTTCCCCGACCCGCCCGCCTCGCGTGCAGCCGTTGGCGGCCTGCTCCTTACGCCCGCCGCAATGGCGGCCTTCCTTCATCTCCGAGACGCGAATCCCCCGCCCCCACGCCCCAACGCCGGCGGCAGCCGCCCTTCATCCCTTGGACGCGGATCCTTGGCTGGCACTTTGATGGGTGCATAACATATGTACTGTATTATTTAGGGGTACTTTGGTCTTTTCAGATCTAATTTATTTAATTTTAGTCACTTTTAGTCATCTCATCCAAACAAGGGTGATTAAAATTTAGTCACATCTTTCTAGTCACTTTACTTTAGTCATGGGAATGCAAAAGGTACCTAAATTTAGTTGCATTCGGCACGTGCATATGACCGTCTGTGCGGTTTAGCTTGGGGATGCAAGTCGGCCACCCTACTGGGTATTTGTGGGTCAACCCGTAACCTAAAGCTTTACTCCCTAATCCGCATTTCACGGGGAATTAATTAGGTATGCAGAATCAGGGAACTCCACTCGTAGAGCCCAACGAGAGAGCGAGGGATACTACAAACAAGTGGGAACCAAATGTGAAAAGTCTGACAACGGCTACTTCCAAAGCACGGCCGCCGGTCCCACTGCTGTCTTCGTGGAGAGTAGTGGACCATCGTCTTTCCAAGTTGCAACGACACGTACGCCGTTCGCCCTACTTTTTGTCGCCCACGGGCCACGGCTCGTCACTGCGTCCTTCACGGCCCGCTGCACAATCGTCACCGGCTTCAAGTCCACTTAAAAATAAAAAATAAATTATAAACCGAGAGTAGGCAGGGTCAGGGAGCATGCAGAAAAGAAATACTACTCCTTCGGTCGCTGCATCAGCTGCCGAGATCGAGAGGAGAGGAGGAAGTAAATACGGGCGCATTTCTCCCCGTATTACGGTGGAGTACCTCAGGGTAACGGAAGGATGTTTAGAGCTTGATTGCGCTGCAATGCCGTTGGAAGAAACCCGGTGGCGACCATGATTACTGCTACTGCTAAGTACGTTCGTACAAGATTTTAATATGCTGGGAGCCAACACAACTTAATGATGGCAGCGAGTTCCGGTACCATACCTGCAGTCCTGGAAAGGCGTCTCGCGACCGGGTTGTGAACTTGTGATCCAACCAACAGTCTTCCATTAAAAAAATAATCTAACCAACAGTCTAACCCAACAGCGTCAGTACCAACAACACATGCACACCACCTCGCGTGAGTTAGGCCAAGCGCGACTCAGATTCTAGCCAAACTCTGGAATTTCCAGCTCGAAATGTGAGTGAGCTGCAGGTAGGTTGATGTTGACACATATATAACTGCAGTTTTTTTTTGACGCGATACACAACCGCAGTTGCCAAACTTTTACTAGTACTATTCACGCATAATTCGTTAATGTTCTGACTCTGCTCACCACATGGAAATACGATGTAGTACTGCTAGTATTTATTTTCTTGTGCCAATTACTAGTATATTTGATCAGGATTACAAGGAACGGAATAAACATTGTCGCCAAAAAAAAAGGAACGGAATAAACATGCACAATCCGAAACAGTCCCGTTAATTATCCATGTCTGAAACGGAATACCTGCCCGTTTGTTGCTAGTACTCTGTAGTAGTATCTCCGGAATGCCACTAGCAACAAGAAGTGAGATCCAGTACGCGGATGGAGATGCCGACACGAGAAACTGCGCCTGCAGCAAACAGCACGGCCCTCGAGGTCCTCCTCCTCGCCCGATTACAATAATCCAAACCTTTTTCTTCTGTTTCTCTGTCGTAGTTTGGCGAGTGAAAAGCAAGCAAAGCAGATCATTTCTTTTCTCATTTGATCCCACTCCCCACCGCTCCCCACCAGTCGTACCATGGCGCTCCGCCCCTCGCCCTCCTTCTGCTCCTCCTCCTCCTCGCCGCCGCCACCGACGCGCTGACGCCGGACGGGCAGGCTCTGCTGTCGCTCAAGTCCGCGGTGCTGCGTGACCCCGACGGCGCCCTCGCCAACTGGAACGCGAGCGACGCGGACCCCTGCGCGTGGAACGGCGTGGCATGCTCCGCCGACGCCGCGCGCCGCGTCGTCGCGCTCTCCCTCCCGCGGAAGCGCCTGGTCGCCTCGCTCCCCTCCGCGGCGGCGCTGCCCTCCGCGCTCCGCCACCTCAACCTCCGCAGCAACCGCCTCTTCGGGCCCATCCCTCCGCAGCTCCTCGCGGGGGCGCCCGCGCTGCAGAGCGTCGTCCTCTACGGCAACGCGCTGCGCGGCCCCGTCCCGGAGGAGCTCGGCGCGCTCGCGTACCTCCAGATCCTCGACCTCTCCTCCAACGCGCTCGACGGCGCCATCCCGGTCTCCGTCCTCAAATGCCGGCGCCTGCGGACGCTCGCGCTCGGGAGGAACAACCTCACGGGCCCGATCCCCGCGGGGCTGGGCACCCAGCTCGCCGCGCTGGAGCGGCTCGATTTGTCCTACAACCGCCTCTCCGGCGCCATCCCCGACGACCTCGGGAACCTCACCAGGCTCCAGGGGACACTCGACCTCTCGCACAACCAATTCTCCGGCCCCATTCCGCCCACCCTCGGCCAACTGCCCGAGAAGGTCTACATCGACCTCACATACAACAACCTCTCCGGCCCGATCCCGCAGAACGGGGCGCTGGAGAACCGGGGGCCCACGGCATTCGTCGGCAACCCGGGACTCTGCGGCCCGCCGCTCAAGGACCCCTGCTCGCCCTTCCTGCCCAAGGACGGGGACTCGCCCTCGCCGGCTGCTGCCGGCAAAGGGAACAGCAAGAGTAAGGGGTTGGGGAAGGTCGCCATTGTGGCCATCATCCTGAGTGATGTCGTCGGGATCCTGATCGTTGCGCTCGTTTTCTTCTACTGCTACTGGAGGGCGGTCTCCAAGGACACCAAGAAGGGGGCTGCCGGGTCCAAATGTGGCAGGGATTGCGGCGGCTGCTTCAGCCGGGATGAGTCCGGGACCCCGTCCGAGCAGGCCGAGCAATACGATCTTGTGGCGTTGGACCAGCAACTCACGTTTGATCTTGATGAGCTGCTCAAGGCATCCGCGTTTGTGCTGGGGAAGAGTGGGATCGGGATCGTGTACAAGGTTGTTCTCGAGCATGGCCTCACCATGGCGGTCAGGCGCCTTGGAGAAGGGGGATTGCAGAGGTTTAGGGAATTCCAGACTGAGGTTGAGGCAATCGGCAGGGTCCGCCATCCCAACATTGTCACCTTGAGGGCCTACTACTGGTCTTTCGATGAGAAGTTGCTCATCTATGATTACATTCCAAATGGAAGCCTCTCTGCAGCAATTCATGGTAAGTAGGAGCACTTCTTCTTTTTGTTGTGTCACTCAAAGGGAGATCTGCAAAGTCCATGTCGATCTCTGTTGTTACATGAACAAATAATTGCTGCCTAGATTGTGATCCTACTAACTAGTAATTCCTTAATTTAGTGCAATAACGGCAGTGGGATGCTAATTTGGTACACCCTTATATTATTGTGGGTAACCTTTACATTGTCCTCTGTTTGAAACTTCTGTTGGCACCAACCTCTTTATTTCTGCATGTACGCTATGACCAATTATTTGTTCCCTTCATACAAAGTTTGGTACGCTTTGGATTCTAATAGTTGTTAAAATTGACTTTCTAATGGACCTACTCTTTTGAATTATTGGTACGTCTAAGCTCCTGATAAAAGTCTAGTTGATTGCATTCTCACCCTCTGGTACAAAATATGCGCTGCGTTCGCCTTCCTACTATTAATTTTCTATGGTTTTCAGGTAAACCCGGGACAGTGACATTCACTCCATTGTCATGGGACACCCGTCTAAACATCATGAAAGGAGTTGCCAAGGGCATCACATTCCTGCACGAATTCAGCCCCAAAAAGTATGTTCATGGGGACTTGAGACCAAACAATGTGCTCCTTGGAACAAACATGGAGCCATACATTTCAGATTTTGGCCTCGGGCGACTTGCAAACATTGCTGGAGGGTCTCCTTATGCGCAATCAGATCACGTTGGTCTAGAAAAGGGTCAGAGCCAGCAATCAGATGCCTCGGTGAGCCCTCTCGTGAGCAAAGGGTCATGCTATCAAGCACCAGAAGCGCTGAAAACGCTAAAGCCATCACAGAAATGGGATGTCTACTCCTATGGAGTGATCTTGCTCGAAATGATCACCGGCAAATCACCTTCTGTTCTCCTGGAAACCGTGCAGATGGATCTCGTTCAGTGGGTCCAGTTCTGCATCGAAGAGAAGAAGCCGTCCGCCGATGTGCTGGACCCTCTCCTTGCCCGAGACTTGGAACGGGAAGATGAGATGATCGCGGTACTCAAAGTGGCTCTAGCCTGTGTTCAGGCAAACCCGGAGCGGAGACCGTCGATGAGGCATGCTGCAGAGACCCTGGAACGCCTCAATGGTTCAAGCTAGAAAAGCACCGTCTCGACAACAGGGGTCGATTTTTTGGGACGGGGGTGCAATGGTTGTACAGCTAGTAGAGCATAAAGCCGCATTTGTTTGTGTGTAAAACTGTTCTCACTCTTATGTCCACGGATTATCGTTATCCTGTGCTCTTCTTGGTAGGTTAAGTTCTAAGCTCCTATAATTTGTCGGCTATTGTCTTCGTGCCATTTCTTTTGTGAAGCTCCTTTATTTTCTCTTGTTGGTAAGATTCAAGTCCAATACACATGAAGTTAAAAAAGTTGCATCGCACTTGTTGCAATCTTACAAGAATTTAATTAGAAACAGAAAAGTTAACTACAGAGTGTTTATATACATTGCAGAAAAAAATGCAGCAATTGAATTAAAGCAGGATGAATGACGCAAAGAAAGCTTTGGAAGCCCTATTTTTGAAATGCAGGAAAGAACAACACACCAGAGATGAAGAAGAAAGAATTACGCAACGGCAGCACCGTGTGATCTGTGCAAGTAGTACCGTTGGCACGGAACGTACAGGAGCACCGCTGCCAGTCTCCAGCTTCCAGGAACGCGCATGCAGTTGATTTCGCATGATGGATCGAGCCTCCTGCTGCGGATCGTCCTCATAACTCATAATGCATGGCGTTCCTCACGGCGTGGCGTGCGCGTTGTTGTGTGGCCAAAGTTGACGGCGTGGTCGCCGCGTTCGTGTCTCCTGCAACCGCGCGTGGCCTGCAGTTCCGCGGCGAAACTAGTACGCTTTGGACTCGTCCAGCGGCGCGAGATGCGATGCGACCCAACCAATGCAACACTACACAAGTAAACGTGTCAGCCGGGGAGGAAAAGAAGAGGGAGATGACTCAAAATGCATGTGGGAGTGGGAGTGTTGGGACGATCACTTATATCTCCCCTACTTCTCGAGAGCGACGTTGCACGCTTTGGGTCGATTTGATAGAGCTTATGTTTATATAGCTTAATGCTTATAATTTAGTTTATCTGTCAAAATTGCTTATGTAGCTTATCTAGCTTATTGTTACATAAGCGAGTCAAACCGTTTGGCAAAATAGCTTATTAAAATGGCTTATGAGGTGAAATGAGTGCATAAGCTGGAAAAGCAAGGTTTTGGTTGCTTTGCCTCTCAAGTACAAATGAAAAAGCTGCTTATGGTTTGTTTGGTAATAAGCTGTTTATGGCTTCAACTCTGTTTGGTACAGCTTATGGCTTATGATAGCATAAGCTGCCTCATAAACCTGGTCTATAAACTGTACCAAACACACCCTAAGCTTGAATAATGCCAATGAAATCGCAACGAACAAGCAACACTCGCTGGTGATCAGCGGGGACAGTAATGGAATCGTGCACCGGTTTCCTCCGCCGATCCCACCTCCACCTCCATCACCAGCCGCGTCAAAAAGTTCTCTTCGTGCCGTGCTGCTCACTTGCTTGATCGTTTCCGCGCCACGCCATGAAAGGCTGCTGCCAGTTCGTCCTCCTGCTGGTGCTTTCGTGCGTCGCGCAGCCGACGCACGAGCCGGTGATGGAGATGGAGGCGACGAATCACCTTGGCCCACTTCGAGGACCCTCTCCTCGGCCCGACACGGAGGGGTACGACTCCAGCCAAGTCAAGGCCGTCATGTACCTTCTCCTCCGCCTCCGTCCCTTCGTCCACGGCAACGAGGCGTCCGGCGTGGCCAAGAATGGTGATGTCGTCGGCTGCAACGCCATCCGCACTGACCACCCCGAGGCTGCCGGCAGCAACAACTGACCCCTCTGATCTCTCTGGTGTCACTCTGGTTTGGTTACTGGGCACTACTAGCGCACCTCTTCTCGTTTTGGAAGAGATGCCATATAAGCACTCTGGTTGAGTAATTAATTTACTGTAACAGTAAAAGCTCCAACTTGTTTGGACAATTAGATCGGCCTATATTAAAAATAGCGTACCGTAAAAACGCTCAATTTGAAACTTCAGGAGAAAATTAAGATCCTTTGTCACAGTCACACTCTACGATAATTGTAGCAAGTTCACGCGATAAGCGATGACGAGCAACACAAGGAAGCAAGCGGCTATACTCGCGGCTTTGTACGAGCAGAGGGAAGTCGTCGGCAAAGAAAGACTCCGCGTTAGCATTTGCACGGCTTCGTCTAGTTAAGAAGAAGAAGAAAATGTAAACTGCGTGCGTGCCCATTCCAAAGCTCTCGTCCTCCAAAAACACGCCCCCGGCCCCGCTAGCGTCAAGCCGTCAAGCGAGTCAAACGTCAAAACCTCGTAAAGCATGTCCAAGCGGTTCTGGGTTCTGCCGTCTCCAGAGACGAAGACCAGAAAACTGACAAGACCCAAGGGTTATACTGCAAAAATCCATCCCCTAGTGAACGCTCCCCTCGGATTCTCCTCGGACCCGGCCGCAGAGTCGACTTCCAGCTCCATTTCCTTCCAGCGATCCTCCCCTTTCCCCGCGAATCCGGCCCTCCGCCGCCGCCGTCGCCATGGCCCAGCGCCTCCTCCTGCTCCTAGTCCTCGCCGCGGCGTCCCTCTTCGCCGCGGACGCCCGGCCGTGCCACACCTTCTTCGTCTCCTTCCCGGCGGACCCCAACCCCGCCGGCGACGGCGCCGTCCACCACCACCTCGTCCCGCGCGTCGCCACGGTGGTCGCCGTATTCCGCGTCCGCCGCCTCGGCCCGCACCTCCCGCGCCACCACCAGGACCACCGACACCACCACCTCCACTCCATCCCCGCCAACGTCCAGATCCGCGGCCCGGAGCTCCCGCGTCCCGCGGCCGCCACCGGAGCCGTGGCGGCCGGGGAACAGGACCGCCACAGGGAGATCCTCGTGGTCGTCGTCGGCCTCCTCTTCGGCGTCGCCTGCGGCGCGCTCACCGCCGCCTCCCTGTACCTTGTCTGGTCCGTGCTCGCCGGCCCCGTCGCGTCATCATCCTATGACGAGCTCTACGGCGAGGAGGAGGACGAGGAGGTGTCTGACACCGAGAGCCCCAAGAAGGTCGGCTACGTCATCATCCAGGAGCTCGAGGTCCGCGATGGTGGTAAGAACTAGGGGGCTCGGGTTTCGTGGCGCTCCCTCCCCTGGGAGGGTGAACTCGTGCAGTCGAGTGATCTGTGACATATGCTTATGTGTCCGTTTATGTGTTGCGCCATTCGTAGTGTCTCTGTGATGTGTCGGCGGGAGATGTGTGCCCTCCTTGTGAATATGTGCTTGAAGCTCCCTTAATCTATGAAATGTACCATCGTCTTATTTCTAATGAACTTATTGATGAATTTAGCAATATGATGGAATGATCTTCGTGATGTTTGTCCGCCATGATGTTTGTTTCTGATGGACTTATCTTCTGCAGTATGCTGAATGCATGATATACTTTCTGTTGTCTCAATTCTATTGTGACTTGATTCCTTGTGCTTGTGTGTCTGCTACTATATTTGTCCAAATTCTAGGCGTTTTGGTAGCAAGGATTTGCACTATGTCATGGCTGATACTCTGCATTCAAATCATGTATTTGTTTCATTATCTGCCGAGTAGCAATTCTGTTGTACTGGACCCATAGTTGTTTTAGTGACTGGTAGTTTAATGTTTGGGGTTATTGTGTTCTTGCCCTCAGTTTCAACTCCAATTGTGATTTTGCCCCTGGTTTTCAAACTTTGTGATTTTACCCCTGTGTTTCGGAAACGAACGTGGAGTTTACCCCTGGCTCCGTTATGGGCTGTTGACGGGGTTAACTGCAACGTAAAAAGACAGAATTGCCCATGTGATTATACCCTTACTTTCTTTCTATCTTGTGATTTTACCCTTATTTTCAGATTTGTGACAATTTAACTCAGCGAATAGTTTTGTAACAGAAATTAGAACCAAATAATTTATATATTTGAAATACTATTAAATTTTGAATTTCAAATTTAGACCAGATTACAATATTATTTGGACAAAATTACAACAACATTTCAGCACCATTGTGATAACATTTTCTCACCATTTCAACAACATTTCAGCAGCAATTTTAAGCAAATTGCATCAATATTTTGACAACATGCACTGACATTGTGCAAGTTCCATCAAAAGCATCATAACAAGTTTAAAAGAGACAACAAGTCCAACAAAAGCCTCAATATTACAAGTCCAACAAGAGTAACACATGATCATTCAACTCCGAACCATGCAGCTAGGTTCCCTCTTCCTCTTCCTCCTCTTGCCATTCCTCTTCCTCTTCCTCTTCCTCTTCCAGCAGCACTTGCACTTGAAGTAGCACTTGCACTTTATATAACAAGAATAAACTTGAGTTAGTTGATATGGTAAGGAATTGTATAAATCAAGAAATGATTGATTTCAGCACACTTACTTTGATGTTTCAGCAGCACTTGGATCATTGCTACCCACTCGCTGATGCATTAGAAGATGAGAGCCTCCTCCTCTTTTCTTTAGCAATGGGTCCTCCTTGACAATACTTAGCTGTATGTCCTAATTCATGGCATTCGAACATTGCCTCTTCTTCTTAGAACCAGCTTCATCGGACGCTTTGATCCTAGAAACCCTTGGTCTTCCGGGTTTTCTTCTCAATTTAGGCTTGTAGATTTTGTAGCCTATAACACGTGGCCACCGATGTTTGGATGTCATTGGATTGAAAATGCCTCCATAGGCCTTTCTCAATTTTTCAAGAGAGTAGTATTCATGAACAAATTGCTCCATCCGAACCTCTCTACTAAGCTTGGCAATAAATGCTAAAGCATGGTTACACGGTAAACCGGTCACCTGCCATACCCTACAGGTGCATGTCTTTTGATCCAAGTTGATTGCATGCCTAATTGTGGACACGATTACTTCAGCACTGACACCTCCAACTATTAAGACCTCATGATCCTTTATCTTCTTACTTTTAGCATTCAACTCTTGAATAATAGAAGGAATTATTGTGCCTGCCATGTTTCTAGCAATCTTGCTTCTTTCCACAAACTTAGTTATTAGCATTGTCCTTATCTTATCAAGCATGTCTACTATCTCGTTGATCTTTGGTTTTTGAGATCCAACTATTGAAACATTCAGAGAGGTTGTTATTGATGTAATCTACCTTAAATCCTTCGAGAGAATTTGCTTCTTGTCCATATAAATGGATGGTGATCATCCAACCAGCCACGAGCGTCCTGGAGCCTTTTCTTCTATCTTTCCCATGTGATAGTTAAACTTCTCAAGTGTGAAGCTTTTAGCAGCAGCCCACATATTCTGAGAGAAAAGTGGACCATAGTAATGCTTCTTCATGTTCTTCCATAAGTGCCTCATGCACTCCCTATGCTCCACACCTGGATAGACTTCATGCACGACCTCTTCGAGTCCTTTGCAAGCATCTCGTACTCGATAACCAGCCCTGTGCATTAAAATAGTACCATTTTAGTAACTTAATAGTAGGACAACAAGAGTAAATTAGAAGATTAAATTGCTTAGATCAAACCTGTAGGAGTACCAATAGCAGTCTTCAAGTTCTGGATAAACCATATCCAGCTGTCCTTGGACTCCGTCTCTATAACTCCATAAGCCACCTGGAAATAGCATGTTACGACCATCCACAGCGACAGCTGATGCCAATTGACCTCTTGACCTTCCCGTCAAGTGAGTACTGTCCATAGCAATATAGGGTCTGCACCCATCTAGAAACCCATCTGTCACACCCCTATACCGAAAGATAGTTAAGTGTGGTACGGATCGCCTTGGAAGATGATTGACGAAGCAACCATACATAGCATCACATTAACAAACATCCACGGATTACAAGTTTACATAATTAAGTCTTGATTACAACATAGGGTTCAAAATAAAGATACATTAGGTTCGAAATTAAGTCTTATATAGCCATGATCTTTGTTCGAAAATAAAGTGCGGAAGCGAAATACATAACTCGACGATACATAGATAACTTAAATGAACCATGCCGGCCTAAGCCATGCCTCACTCATCATGGGTCGGAGAGCTAGGGACCCATTCAATGGTCCACTCTTTGGGCTCTTCTCCATCCCAAACCACCTTACCACAACAATCACAAAACCCGACTTACGGGAAACCTATAAATAAACATGTAGTGGCAAAGCCCGAGTATCTAACATACTCCGCAAGTCTTACCCGTCAAATTGGCCTTCTAAGACCGACTCCTAGATGCATGGGGCTTGACCGGTTTAACTTGGCCTTTTTGCATAAATAGCACCTATGCTAATTAGGTTAGCAATTTTATTACTTAGCCAAATTAATAGGGTTGTTGCATAAAAGAAACTTTAGTGAGCATGCTAACAATACAAGAGTTTGCAATACAATTTAATATCAATATAAAACAGCAAGCTATTCAATCTCTTTCCATTACTACACATTGCGAACTGCTCGAATCAAGTGGTACTCATTAACCGAGAGGAAAACGGCGATAATTATCGAATTATTAATCCTACAGGAAAGAACCCAAATGCACGACATACGCATCATTTAAGAACACGTATGGCCACCGTTCGCGAGTTCATCGTAAAGTAAAACACGGGGCCACCGACCCCGAGTACACGTCCCCTTGCGACCGTTCAACAACGCGCCCAAGGCTTAACCCATGTACTCTCCAACGGTCCTCAACCCGTGCAACCACCGTGCCAAACACATCACCTCCGGGTCGGTGAGATATCCGGCTCACTTTACAACTTACAAGCTACATAGGTTTACCAATCCCCATAAGAAAGGTATGCAAGTGGTACACAACTCAAACTTGTTCGCGGAGCCACAATGGGGTGTTCTCAATTTTAACCAAATTCATCATGTTCACATTTAATCATAAGCCATGAGTGAGATCCCCAATCTATCGTTGACTCCATAAACATAGCATAGCAATTCTAACGAGGATATGACACATAAGCGACATGGGACATATAGTAATTTATGCATGTGGATTTCCAATCAACGCCTAAAAACTTAAATGCACATTCATCATCCTTAATAGAGTGATAAAGAAAGACATTTCAAAATAATAGGAATGTACCGGGGCTTGCCTTGGGAGTGATCATAGTTAGGAACTTCATCGACAAACAAATTAGCTTCGGTCTCCTTAGGAAGATTGCTTTGATCACGGTTCCTATATATGAATGAGTGCATAAGTAGAAGGAATGGATATAAAATGCATGGAATTTGTATTATCAACATGGATGAGTATATGATGCTCGTGATCATGTCATGCTCATGGATGAATTACAAATGCTCACATGAGTATTTGAGATAATACTTGAATAAATAAATAAAAAAATCTTCTATCATACATACGAGCATGGCAATGGTTATAGAAGGACTTATAAACGAACAAGTGTCTCGACATGAATAAGAGAACATGTTCACTGTGTACAAAGCATGGTAATGTAATAAGACAAGTCTATGTAAGCATATACATGATGCAGTGCTCCTTTTACCAAAGACAAGGAAATAAGTCTATTTCTTATAGCATATTAACCTAGCATGTGACTTTATTAGCACACTAGCAGGAACTATAAGGACGTAAAGATGAATATCCTACTCTACTTTCATACATGTCATAAATGGCTCACATAGAGTGGCAACATATACCTTTCTTTATTTGTTGGTAGCCATAGTCAATATATAAAATAAATAAGAATAATGCTTAATCATAAGGGGCATACATGGATCAGTGAGGTAGGGATATAAACATGGCATGGCAGTAAACATACTCCCAAGGGTGCCTGTACAGGAAAAATAGTGAGAAACATTATTTCAATGAACTTAAATAGTTGACATTAGCTTTCCTATGCATAATTATTTTAACACCTTTATTCAGCAAGGTTATGGAAGACAAATAAATTCAAGAAGTTTATTAGATATTAACAGGGTGGTAAGGTACAAGAATGCACTCGTTTTCAGGTTACTTACCAAGCAAATAAATTTCAATGAATTAAATGCTAGCAAAGGAATATATGGTACATGTAAATATGATGCCAAAAAAAAAATGAACAGACAAGTACTCGAAAGGTGCTAGCATGCCAATATGAGTGCTCATGCAGAGAATTACAGTTTTGTCAATTACACAATTTCATTTTTTTTAATTACTAAGCTTAAAAGAGGTTTAACTTTGGATGAATTTTACTATAAATATAGATGTTGAAACTCAGATCCAGATGATCCCGGTTGTTGGTTAGGGCTCAGTTTAAGGGTTCTAACAAAAAAAGTTATTTGCATGTTTCCTATTTTCTTTTTTTTTTTCATTTGGAGATATGGATTTTTAATTTCCTGCAGAGTTAGGCCAACACTTAGCTTGTTCCGTGCACGAAAATTTATCGGGGGCTTCTGTTGTCAGAGTTGCCAACTTGGGCAAGACGCGGCGGCAGGGGCAGCGGCAAACGGCAGCGGCCGAGGCTGGCAACAGTAGGTGGCACCGGCAGTGGCAGCGCAGCGTGTTGCCCACGGCAGAGGCAGCTGCAACTTGCGGGCAGCAGCTAGGCGGCAACGCGGCAACAGCACGCGTGCAGGCGGTAGAGACAGCACACTCGCAAGCGGCAGCAGCGTGCGTGCGAGCGGCGGAGGCAAGTCGTGCAGCGGCTCTGGCAACGGTAGGCGGGCAATCAGCAAAAGTGGCAACGCGTGCAGCGGCCGGCAAATGGCGGCAGCATGCTCTCCAAACTCGAAGAGGTCTAGTGGGCCAAGGCGGCCATGGCGTCTGCGGTGGCAGTTGGTTTCGTCCTCTCAAGTTCCAGCGAGCTCTCGGCAATCCAGAGCCTGGGCCGAAGACGAAGCTAGCAGGGGTTGTTGCGCAGCAGTTTAGTGCCTGGGATTGGCCTGGAACTCGCCTAGGCAGCAGCAGCAGCCATGGCGACTTGGTGGTGCGAAGAACCGGGAGGCGGCGACGTGCTTGGCTGTGGCTCGCAGGAGGTGAGTCAAATGGTTGCTGGGCGCTATTGGTGAAGTGTGGAGAAGGTTGTAGCATTGAGGAGGGACTGCTTGTCTGCTAGAAGGATTTGTGGCCGCAGCGGACCTCGAGCTGGAGGAGAGAAAACAAACCGATGTCGTGCAATCGTACGCTAAAATTGTGGATCTTGCAGGTGCGGCGTCGTTGGCGATTGGAGGGGCGGCAGGGCAGTTGGAGGATGGGAGGGGTGCCATTATTGCAGTATCATGGCGTGCCCTTGTTGGCCAGCAGCGAGGACTGGCGGTCAGAGGTGGAAGAAACCATCGGGGAAGGATTTGGATCGAGATCCGCTTCAAATTTCAGTTGACTTTTCTGCAGCTTCTGAATTTAAACCAAAAACGTGATCTACAAGGCTCAGTATTTTATGCCAATTTGCAGGGTTGTTCAGCACGACATGTTCTACATTTTTCCTTTTGGGGCCATGTTCAGATTTTGCTCGTATATGTTTGTAGAAATTCATGAAACATTGCTGTTTTGAATTTAAATTTGAATTTTTGAGCTTTTCAAACTTTGTTCAAAAATTTCTCAAAAATGCTCTAAAATCATGGTTTTGCATGGACAACATGATGGTGAAAAAATATGTGGGTAGTTCTTTTATAATGTTTTGCACTTTTCTTAAAGCTAGGGTTTAGCCCTAGGTTTTCCCTTTTCTTTCGATTCTTTTCCCCTTTTTCCTTTTCTTGTTTTCTTTTGTATGATTAGCATTAGGGGATTAGGGTGTAATTAGGTCATTAGGGTTTTAATTGGGTGCTTAACTACTAATCGTGACATGGGATGTCACACCATCAATGCATGGTTTGAGAGCTACAAAGAACCGTCGAAAACACACATTACCACCATGGATTTCAGTATCTAGCTCAACAACACTACCAGGAACAGATCTTAGAAGCTCAAGTTGATAGGTAGGCAACAAATCATAGCTGTCATCCCACTTCCCATTTATCTTGTCAAGTGCCCTTTCCTTGCCTCTAACAATCCTATCATATGGGACTTCAAACTTGAACTTTTTTTCAGCTCAAGTTGCAGCTCCTTAGGCTTCATTGCAGGGTTATCCCTCAACAAATCAACAGCCCTATCAGCAACCCATTTATTTGATGCCATTGTATCACCACACTGGTTGGCTGAACCACATATGTGCAGTGGTCCACTCTTCTTAACCTGTAGCAATGAACAATTTATGAGTATCCTACCTATGTCAATATAAGAAAAAAAACAGAACAAGTTTTACCTTGCAACCAAGGTACTTCTTGCCCGTAGATGCATGAAAACGCCATGGGCAACCTTCTTCTGCCTTCTTGCATATGGCTGTAAATCTTGTTGAATCTATCTTCAAAGTTTCAAAAGCATGGTCATGAAGAATGGCATGGTGCAATACTGCTGATTTACACTCCGTAGGATCTGAGAATACCACACCCACATTAATACATGGATCATCTTCATCATATGAAAACACTCGAGTATCATCCACATCATCCTCATCAAATATTTCTTTGTCCGGATCAAAGTCAAAGTCAGAATCATCCTCCTCGGAGTCGGATGATGCAGCCAAGTCAGAATCATAGCTGCTATCACTTAATGCTCTAAGTGATTCGGTGTCACTCTCATCATCTTGTGTTTTCTTGAGTTTTGTGGCAAGCATAGCAGCCTTTTTAGACTTTGTGGCTCTCTTATTTGTAGCTGTTTCATCTGTGGCTCTCTTATTTGTGGATGGCTCATTTGGGAGTGTCTCATCTCGTGTAGACTGAGAGGGACAAGCAATAGGATCGATATTTAATGGTGGGGTACTAGGTTTTTCACTCATTCTTTTTCTCACTTTTGGGTGGCATCTACGTTTAGTTGGAGAACATTGCAATGCCCCACTGAAATCTTTGATTTCAACATCAACACACACAACTCCACTCTCAACATTAAGATCAAACCACTCTAGAAGTTGTTCATCAGATTTAATCTCAATAGCAACATCATCACCCAAAGAACGCCACAAGGTTATGTATTGTCTGGAACCCCAATTGCATTTCGCAGCTATATAGTCTATCAAATTTAGTAGCACACAGTTATGTCTTTCAACAACAAATGATGGCAATGTAGTTCTTTGATAGTAGCGCTTTGGTTCATCATCCAGCAAAGCGAAATATGAACCAACGTTAATAATAACTTCCAATTTTTGATTGGACCTACAAATCCACACAACAGACCCCACAAATCATCACAACAACCTAATCAATCTATACATGAAGTGAAGCGAAATATTCATGAAATGAAACTTCAATTTACCTTGCACTTGTAGAGGTTGTCTCCATCTTCAAGACTTACCTTGCTCCTGCTCTAAGCACTGCTCCCGCGCCGTGCAGCGTCCGGCAACTGCTGCTCTGCTCCCCGCTTGCGTCACGCCCTACGCACGTCGCATGCTCGTGTCGCGCCCTCCCGCTTGCCGCGCGCTCCTACCGCGCCGCGCACTCCCGCTCGCCGCGCGCCGCCCGGCTTGTGCCGCGCGCCGCGCTCTCCCGCACGCCGCGCGCCGCGGCGGACCGTGCCGCACGCCGCGCCCTCCGCTCGCCGCGCGGCGCGGCGGACCGTGCCGCACGCCGCGCACGCCGCGCCCTCCGCTCGCCGCGCGCCGCGCCTCCCGTGCCGCGCGCAGCTCGCCGCACCCCGCGCCGCGCCCTCCGCACGCCGCAGCCGCGCGCGCCCTCCGCACGCCGTGGCCGCACGCAGCTCGCAGGCACCCCGCGCCGCTAGATCTAGCACCCGCCGCCGCCGGCCTCAGCAATCGTCGCCACCGCCGCCATTAGGTTAGGTCAATAGAAAATCTGTCGATTGTATCTGTTGCTATTGGCTTAGGTCATGGACAAGGGAAGAAAGTAACAGAGGGTAGTTCTGTCCTTTCCCTATTTTCCAAAAGTTAATTTTATTTTTTAAATCAACAAACTTGCTTTGACCTAACGGCGTTGAAAACCAAGGGTAGATAAACTTTTCGTTTTCAAAACACAGGGGTAAAATCACAAAGTTTGAAAACCAGGGGTAAAATCACAATTGGAGTTGAAACTAAGGGCAAGAACACAATAGCCCCTTAATGTTTTGATGCCCCCCCCCCCCGGCCCCCTGCACTACCACTAACTTCTAGTACTGTGTAACAGCTTCAGTGTTGATGCATTTGGGTGCATGCTAATTTTCATAACTTAGCAATTCATACTGTCCAAATTTCTGATAACCATCTCTCTTGTAGTTATTCTGTTACTTTGATAATGCAGACTGCCACTAGTGAATTTTGTTTGTCACGGCTCAAAGAATGTTCTATGCTTTAGTTGGGGAGCAATATAGAAACATTATGGTGATTTGGTGTATCTGTGTCATGTGATCCTTGAGGAGGTATTATTGTAATTACTTCACTTTTGATTTTAATCGATTGCCCATGTCTGTATCCAAGCTTATTCATATTTGACCAGATGGTCTTTTAATGACAGCTGGTTGCGTGTTCTGGAACTGTCTAATGTCAGCCATTTCCTCTATAAAAAACTTAACCGGGACTACCAGCGTTCAAGTCTGATTCCATGTCAAATGGGCGAAGTATAAACTAACGGTCGGTGCAACCCGGAGAGTGACGTTTGTGAATTATTCAAAATTCCCCCACAAAAAAGAAAGGAAACAGCCCGTCGTCTCTAGTTCATATCTACTTTACACCTGCTTGTATTACGATATTGTCTCTTACACAGGGTAAGCCTTGTGATGTCTCAAGCCACTCATTCCTGCCATGGATCAAAGGCAAAACACGTCGTCGCAAGGCCACAACCTGCAGAATAAACCAAGCAGGTTCTCCTAACCGAGAGCATCCTGAATTGCAGTAAAATCGTGTTTTCATTTCTCTCACAAGTCATGAGAATACAGAAAAATAGAGAGTGCAGCAGCAAATATACACACCATACATGATTTACATTTAGATGCAGAATCAGAACCGTGGTGAAAGATTTACAAATTATGCAAAATAGACATACAAACAACAATGGCTAGTATGTTACTATGACTGTATAGCTTCTCACTTAAACTAAAATCAAAGAGCACCAATGCTCATCAAGATATTATCAGTTCAGAGCAATAAAAAAATAGTCAAGAAACATAAGCAGAGATTGTAGCAAGGATTACTACTTAAAATTAGACACATCAAGGTATTGCTATGATGGATTTTTTTTTACAAGATATCAAAGATCAATGACAGTTTTCCCCAAAGAATTACCCAGAGCTACATTTCATGTGAATATTATCACATCTGATCACAACTATCATCAGAGTTGTTTGTTCATAATCTTAGCCAAAACATACTCTGATGCTCCATTTTCCAGGAATTTCATCAAAAGACAGTCCGACACTGTCGGAGGGAAAGATGTTCAGCCTTGATCTCACAAGCATAGTGTCTAATTCTTGTGGGCTACAGTCGTGTCAAGCAGCGACCTCATGTACCATGTTCTCGTAGGTACTGCCGTACTGGTGGCTCGTATGTTTATTTATGCAAACTAAAGAACCACCTAACTATCCCAGCAGAAAGAACATCACATAGCCTTTGAACTGCCTTCATATCTACTTTCAAGTACCCCAATGCCCCCAAACATGCGATCTTCTACCCTGGGTTAAAGAATAACTGCATCAGAATATAAGAGGTTCCTGCAAACAAAAAAGGGGTCAGTAACCCAGACATAATAGTTTTCATGCTCCATTAATTAAAGAATCTCAATCAGTAGATTTTGTGGTAACAAATAAACACAGTAACTTACCGGCTTAGCATTCTCACATCCATATGTCTCCATGTATCTGTGACTGAGACGAAGTTGAAGTGTTGAACCCATGTTCGCAGCCGCTACTCAACATTCTGTCTGATGTTAAAAAAAATTTAGCACAGAAATGTCTTGCTAAATTTTATTATGAGATAATACAATAAACTCACACCAACCTTTTTTAACAGATAAACACATGTGGTATAGGTTACTCATTTACTTTATTTTACTAACACTTGAGGTATACCTAAGCATTGATGCCTACATGACAATACCGTGACTACATAGTAGCTGGAGCGACACATGACTGACAACTAAGCTAATACCCAACGCAAAGATTCACTCCTGCATTACAAGTAGAGTGACCACATCCGAAGTAGTACAAGGCAAAACATGACCTAGAGAGGAAATAAGGATCACTGTTCCTGTTCCTAATCCTATTCGTAATCACAAATAGTTATCAATTTTCATGGTTTTGCTCTGTTGATATGCATAAGAAAAATTTTGACAAGTTATTTTAGTACATTACAAGAGCATACCTTCAGGAAGACTCAACTTTTAGAAGCATCCAAACAAGTGTATCCTTTTATATCAGGCACAAAACCTTTTTCCACCATCCCCATGTTAATTATTTCATATGTGACCCTATTTGGAACAAGACCTTTTTCCAACATCTCATTCAGAAGTTTGTTAGCCTCTTCCATCTTTCCCATCCTGCAGAAGTACTTAAGCAACACATTGTAAGTAACCACATTAGCCCGTTTCTTATTTTTCTCCATCCTACTCCTAATTTCATGAGCAGACTTAATGTCTCCCTTCTCACAGAATCCATTTATTATTGTATTGTAGGTCTGATGCTTTGGCTCCAAACCAACCTGTAACATCTCATCCAGCAGCTTTACTGCTTTACGGGCATCGCCTTTGCGACACAGCGCATCAATAAGAACATTATAAGTGACAACATCTGCTCTCGCACCTTTCTCCTTCATCTCATCGAGAAGGCCAGAGACACTCCTCCAATCACCACTGTCACAAAACCCTGTTATTAAGCAATTATACGTTTCGACATTAGGACTAATCCCTTTTTCTGCCATTGCCTCCTTCACGGCAAGAGCCTCATTCATCTTTCCAAGATGGCGGTAGCCATCAGCCAAGATATTGTAAGTAATCACATCAGGTTTCACATTCTTCCCAGCCATACAATCAACCCAATCCTCGGCATCTACCATCATACCCTTCTTGCAAAAACCATTCAGCACATTGTTCAGGGTAAACACATCACTTGCCAGCCCCGCCTCCTCCATCTCCTCCACAAGCTTCAACCCTTCCTCCATCTTTCCCTCGCTGCACAGCCCTGAAACAAGTGAATTGTATGTCACCATAGTCGCGGCAATCCTCTGCTGCTTCATTTCATCAAAGACCTTCAAGGCAGCTGTGATGTTGGAATCCTTGCAGTAGCCATTAATCAGAACGTTGAATGTAACCACATTCAGAGAGATTCCAGCTTCAACCATCTCCTTCAAGAGTGCATCGACATGATACATCTTCCCCGCTTGGCCCCATTTGCAATATCCATCGATGAGAGTATTGTAAGTGGCCACCGTGGGAGTCAGTCCCCACGCCCTGATGTCCTTCGCAACATCGCCGGCCTTCCGGAGCTGCCCGGCCTTGCAAAGGCCAGAGATGATGGTGTTGAAGGTGTACACGTCCGGCGATACGCGCCGCCGCAGCGCCGCTTTGAAGGCCTTCTCGGCGAGGTTGATCCGGTCGGCGGCGATGAGGGCGGCGAGGAGGGCGTTCACGGAGAAGGTTGAGAGGCGGTAGCGCGGGTGGTCGGCGCCGGCAAGGTGGAAGGCCTCGTACGCGGCCAACGGCTGCGAGGCCCTGGCGAATGCGAGAACCAGCATGTCGGCGATAAGCGGTGCGGACCGGGAGGAGCGGATGGCGCGGAGGATGGCGGCCGGGGAGTGAAGGCGCGCGGCGGCGAGGGCATGGAGCTCGGAGCGGAGCCGCGGATGGTGCCCGTGGGATGCAAGGCGGGCGAGGAGGAGCGCGTGGAGGGGAGCGGGAGCGGCGCGCGGAAGCGGTCCCGTGACCAGCGCGCAAGGGAGACGAGATGCGGGAGAGGGGGAGCGGCGCGGTGCGGAGGAGGAGGCCCAGGATGCGGTGCGCGGCGGCGGCGGTGGACGCGCCCGTGAGCGCCTCCACGCGGGCGAAGCGGCCCGCCGCGAGGTTCGCCAGCAGCGTGGCGAGCGGCATGGTTTCCGGGAGTTTTGTGGACGGGGGATTGAATCAATTCCTGGGCTTCCTCCTCGGTGCGGTGCGGCGGCGGCTGCTGCTCGTCGGCATGTTCAGTGGCGGCGTGCAGGTGAGCCAGTCCCGGTGCGCGGCGAGTTCGGTGGGCCGATTTTGCAGGTGAGGGGAAAACGGACGCCCGGTTTTGCACGACCCGGCGGAGTACACGAACAGAGGCAAACCTGGCTGGCAAAGAAAACGGGACAGAGCATAATAGAGCAAACTCGTGCAGTGTTTGTCCAGGACCGACTGTGCCAGGTATAATACTGCACATAACACTCGGATCGGAGCAGATATTTGCTTCCATTGCACTATTGCATTCGTAGTAATGTACAAGTACAATTGAGACTCAGTGCTCTCCTACACACGGCAAGTTGTGCACACAAGGGATCTGAACTACACAGTTATCTTTAAAAAGCACATACAACTTGAATCGGCAGCAACGGACTGGCAGTGCGCATAGATGACCGTTCAGAAACTTGATAGGCGGAAGAGCTAATCATACATACAGGATATAGATAAGCACATGAAACATTGAATGATGGAACCATCTTGGCTACGTTTCCTTCAGCTGCCTATGCCCGTGTCAGTTTTGCAGGTAATGAAATCAGATGGTCTTCGGGACAGAAAGGCATTCAGGGTCATGCTGGTTAGGAGTTGTGTTGACCAAGAGCTGAATCATCAGAGGGACTGATCATGCTGCGCATATTCTGCAAGGTAACAGAAACATACAAGCATTAAAAATGTTTCATAAAGCAAATAAAATGCATTTCTAGATGTAGTTCTGACCATTTTGCTTCTATCTATTGTCGGAAGTTTCTAACCAATCGATCAAGCTTATTAGCTTGTTGATGTAGTAATTGTGAAGATATAAAGCAATCGACCATTATGCTGCAGACTCCTCTATTGAATGTTCCCACATAAAAAAAAATGGTTGAGGAGATCTGAGAGTTGAAAGACAAACACAACAGATGGTTCTAATATGCTTTACAAGATAGAACCAAGTGGAGGTTCATAATTGCATGATTGAGATAAATGGAACATTGAAGAGCAATTTTATTTATCTACTGTTTATTTTCTGAAATTTGAAAGGTTTGATTCATGATGTTTGTTCGTGGAAATTTTAACTACGATATTAGAACAATATATAGTATGTGCAAATACAAAAGAAAATGTTATGATGTGATTTCACTAGATGCTCGAATTAAATATCACCAGATAAGCTTATGTTCATTTTTTTCCTTTTCATGGTGAATGCCCAGCTTGGGCCATTTTAGTTGTCTATAAGTTAATACACTTGAACCCTCTAGCGTTTTGAAGTACTTCGTTATCCTACGGTGTATGTAATAATAGGTACACCTGAAGGGAAAATGATTATTGACAAACTTGCAGCAACTTCCTTGTAAGCTCAGGATCAGCAGCATAAATAATAAAGAATATGCAACTAAGGAAATACCTTTATTGGCTTTCTTTGCTTCAGTTTCACCTTCACATCAACTCCATTCTCAGTTATTGCACGCAACACAACCTCAATTTTCCCTTCAATCCTATCCCCTTTCCTTGGTGTATAAATTGCATTGTGAATATCATCCTCTATTGCACGCTTTGCAAGCAATGCCCCAACAGCCGCACACGCCTTCATGCCCTTACCCTTCTTCGAACCAAGATCAAACTTCATGTCCTTGGATATGGAGTGTGCGACAGTCACCACCCGGCTGGTCACTCTGTGCACAAAGCAAGCACGCACCGATCCTTTTGTGACATGTATATCTAGACAGAAAGGGTGGTGGTAAGGATCAGTCATTTGGTTGAATGTGGGCACTCGTTCACGCTTCACCTCAACAATGTCATCCACACGCATAGAACGCTTTTCCTTCTGTTTTGGAAAGTTGGTAGAAACAGACTTGGGAGGCTGCACCTCCTTGCACTCCTTTGGGTTCTTTGCACTGGATTTGTCTCTCTTCCTGTGGCGCAAGGGTACATTGTTCTCTTCAAACTCTTTAGACCCCCTATCCAGCTTGTAGTATAGCTTCTTTCGCTGTCTCAAGTCATCTATCTCATCATCAGAGTCGTGCAGTTCATCATCCTCATGTTGCTCGAAGACATCTGGGCACTCATTGCCCAGAACGGCGGCATCCGATAACAAGCCAAATGACGCAGGCCAGAGATCGGTGTCGACAACGTCGATGCTGAATCCGGAGCCAAGGGGATCAGAGCTGGAGCAAGGCAAGCTTCTTGGCAGCGGAACTTGCACAGATGGAGATTGGCGCAGCAGCGGCTCAGACGAGGCTTCAGAACGGAGAATGGAGAGTGCATGGAAGACGGAGAGGAGACTAGGTATCTTCGTAGGCTGCTCAAGCGCGCGCCACGGACGAGTTTTGTGAAGCAGCTGGCGGAGGGACATTTCCTCGAACACCTTATGGACGATCTGGCTGTGGCCTAGACAAGTGCCCTGTTCTCATGGATTCGTTCCAACTCCGCTAATGTCTTCTCAAATACGGGTGTACATGGCCGGTGGAGATGAGGGGTTGCATGGAGAAAACGTAGCGGTGAGGCGCACAGGCGGGGCGGGGCAGAGGGAACGGACTGACAGCGGAGACGGAGGTGAGGAGGACCCTGGAACGGCGCCGGCGCCGCGCGGCTCTGCGCCCGAGGCGAGGAGGTGGAGGCAAAGCCTATCTCTTGCTTGCCCGACCTGTTAAAGCCCAACACAGTAGAAAACTGGGCTCATTTATTGGGCCTTCTTTGCCTGGCCTTGCATGGGCTAAAACTATCCTGTATGGGCCAGGAGCGGATCGGCCTAAAAGCACATCATAATACACCACAGTGCTTCTCAAAATCAGAACGGAACGGAAGAACCCTTCGATCGCCGGAACACGGAAATTCCCCAATACCAAATATTGCCGTTTGTTTGAGAAAACAAGGATATAATAGTACTTGTGATTAGCATTGTCCTCATACATTTGGACTTCCTCGTCTTCCGGTATGGGTGCACTTATACTAATTTTGTTCTTTGATATAATAACTATCTGCAAATGAACTACAGTCCTTTCCTACAAAGCTTGGATTGGTTTATTAGAAAGCAATTTTTTTTCTTATCAACATTTGTACTTATCAAGTCTTCCATCGTACCATGTTTTTGTTTCCAATTCTAATTTCCCAGCATCATGCATAGTGCTGTGTTGGTGTGTTTGTTGTTGTCTGTCTGGACTCTGTAAACTCTATTCTACCTTAATTAGTCCGGAGTCCGGACCGCGCTCCACGATGTCACCGTGTGGTGAGTCCGGACCGCACTCCATTATGTCACCGTGTCCAGCTTGATACGTCATACGCCACCTTCCGTGGCGTATCGTTGCCAATATTAATTATTTCCAGTCCACCGCAAACCAGACGCCGGCCGGTTCCTCATCAGCGAGGGCCATGGCGGACAGCAACCTTGACAACCCGACGCTTCCCGACGAGATCGTTACGGACATCCTCGCCCGGCTGCCGGCCAAGCCGGCGGGGCGCTTCCGGTGCGTGTCCCGCGCGTGGCACGCCATGCTCTCGTCGGACTACTTCGTCGACTTCCACCTGCGGCTGGCCAACACTCCCGGGCAGCCAACAAGGCTGCTCCTCACGCCCGTTGGCTCCAACTACGACGGATACATCTACTCATGGCGGCACGGTGGTTCGGTCGCGAACCTCATGCCCGACGATTTCGCGTTGATAACCGACGTCACCAGGCCTTGCCGCGGCCTCATCCTCGTCAAGGATTACTATCACTACTCCGTCTGCAACCCTTCCACTGGCGAGACCCTTCTTCTCCCCGACAGCAGGTTTCCACTAAAGACGGCTACGCAGCGCTGGAAACCGCCTCTGCCCAACCCGCCGGTCTTCGTGTCGGTATCTTATGGCCTTGGTTACTGCACGACTAGGAAAGAGTACAAAGTAGTGCGCTTGTTCAGCCACCCTAGAGACGAAGATTGGTGACGGCATGAAGCGCACGTGCTGTGAGGTCTTCAGCCTCGACACACTGGCATACTGGAGGCCAAGTGCTCAACAGCCTCCCGTCTTGTACGCCGTCAAGGGCATGGCCGTTTTCTTACACGGCTATCTGCACTTCCTTTGCACCGACCAAGGTCTCATCGTCACTTTCAATGTCAGCAGTGAGACCTTTGGTTCACTGTCTCTGCCGCCTGATTTTGTGTCTGCGGAACCTCAGCTAATAACAGAGCTGGATGGCTGCTTGTGCGTCTGCTATGGAGAGCGAGGAAGCGACGACGATTCTTTCCATGTTTGCGTTCTGAGGGATTATAATAAGGAAGCCCGGTGGGAGGAGGTCTGTTGCATCCATTCAACAACTTGGCCGGAATCTGAGCGCAAGCTGCTGGAATCACAATGGATGACCCCACTGCGGATACACTCCAACGACGACGGAAAAAAGATCGTGTTCGGGACAGGTTCTTGCAATGTGTTTGCAGTTAATCCCGATGGCAGCGCCCCAGAGATTCTACTCACACCGGATAAGACCATCATTGGCAGTTGTGAGGATGACCATAACCCAGTAGTAGGTCTGTTTGAGGAGAGTCTTGTGCCTGTGGGTCGCACAATTGAAGAGATGGTCCTCTCATCACCAACAACTGAAGCTTGGTTCCACATCCTCAAGTGGCTGCCAACACGGTCTGTTTTGGAGATGAGCTTGGTTTGCAAGGAATGGCGCGCAATAATCACGACAGGAGATTTTATCCAGGCGCATGTTGTCCATGCAAATTTGAGCAAGAGCCCTCGGATCATGTTTGCCTATGATGCCTGCTTTGGTTTTTATTATGATCTGGAAAAATTCAATGAAGTTCAACCAAGCTTGTATTGTAGTCCTCCTATTGTATGCTCTCAACCTTGCCACGGTCTTAATGTTGGCAGCTGTGGTTCCTGGGATTTCGTATGCAATCTTGCTGTAGGTTATTTTCAGCGCATAGATGATGATAGCGATGGAACATTCTTTGCTGGCCGCATCGGGTTGGGCTATGACTCAGAGAGTGACCAGCATGTCATGGTGCGCATCACTTATAAAAATAAGGACCTAGCATCAAGACATTATAAACTGCAATGCAAAATGTGTTACGTGAATGACGACGAATGGGAAACAGTAGACCCTCCTCCTAGACCAGTAGCTGCCACGCCACCCACCTTTGTCGATGGCAAGATCTACTGGATAGTAGAGCCTAATCTGGGGCCGGTTTCTGCAACATGCGAACTTGTGGCATTCGATGTAGGTACAAAAAATTTGGTGTTCTGCAAGGTCCGCCTTCCAGTTATGACAAAGGCCGCATGACCATCCTCCAGCTTGATGGTGCACTTTGTGTGTCTTGTTCAGACCGGAGCTCGAACACAATGGACATATGGATGATGAAAGATCTTAACATCTGGTCATTGGAGTATCATATAGAACTTGGAGAGTTCTATCCAGATTACTTGTCCGAGAAAACGACGCCATTGGCTATGGATCCAAAGGATGGACGGATTTTGCTCAGTTCCGGTTGGTCCCTAGGATACTATGACCCCAAGACGGCAGTCCTTGAAAGCATCTACACTGTGGGCATCCAGGACGATGAAGCGAAGTTGTGTCCAATTATTTGCCATGAAAGTTTAGTTTACCCGCTTGGTCCTACCTAATCTGCGTTAGAATGATCTTAAGAATTACTTTTGGTGTTGTTTATCTAGCACTTATTAGATTTTTTTAAATAACTATGACAGTTACAATGTGTCTATGATTTCTACTGTGAATTAGCACATATATATTTAGTCCTAACAGTTGTATGACTGTCTGAATACAATCGGCTCTCAAGAGTTCGATGTCACAAGAGTTCAATGCAAGATCTGATTATCCATTTCTGGTATGTTTGACGTTTCTCCTTGCAGAGCCAGCTTGTTGATTTTGGAGTTTTTCTAGTCTTTTGTAACTTCTCAAAGTATTTATTATACTTTTTTAATATACTAGTTACATGCCCGTGGTTTGCAACGGAGGGTTCAAAAATTCAATAACACATGATTCCTATATCTTTCTGTGATGCAATGAGCTGAAATTTTTCTACAGTAGAGAACATTAACATTTCCATGAGATAGCAGATGTCTCCAATTTTTTTTCTTGCAATGGAGGATGTCTCTTTGGAACTGCAGCAGAAGCAAAACATTCTTGAGTGAGCTCTGTTTACCATTTCTTTGGACTGAACAAAACATCTAAAATGTTCTCGTCTGAGTTGAAGTAAAACATTCTTGAGCGAGAGCTGCAGGCGTCCAAAAATTTGGACGCATGGCTGCCATATGGAGTATCATATATTGCTTTGACAACCATTGATTGATGATCCAAAAGATGGACGGATTTTGCTCAACACAGGTCGGGCATTGGGCTACTATGACCCTGAGACTACAGCGTTTGAGATCATCTATACCATGAGAATTGACACTCCGCCAAATGTGCATTTATTTTCCTATTGTCTGCCATGAAAGTTTAGTCTGCCCATTACATTATAGTAAATAACTTGCATTTTGTTCAATGGAACCATCTTTCTACTAGTAGATCCATCATGAATCTAGCATGTCATCAGAGCTATCTTTTCTCTTTATTATATTGCAGATTTGCACAGTGAACAAACGGACAGTATTCTGGTAACTTTTAGTTCTGTAGTTTCGTTTGGTTGAGTCTCCTCACTTGTATTTATTCACCTGAACGAGACAGGTTTCCTTTACTTTCATGTGATGAATGCCCTCACCCGTATTAATTCATATGAATTAGATATGCCTTGTTTACTGTTCAATGATGAATTATGTAACAGGAGCAAATTAGTGAACATAAAATGGTATGAAACATTTATCCGGAAACTCATAGTTTCACAAATCTATGAAAAATCATACTAAAGTTACAGGCATGATCAAGGAGAGGTGGAAGCAGTCAAATGTTCTTATCTGCCATGGAGCCATGCTCTCCCCTTGTTGTCCACCAGTTTTTTCATCTTCAGGGCAGCCGCCTTCAGGGTGTCATCTCCCTTGCAGAATGCAAACCTGACGTACTGGTGATGGTAGGTTTCCGAGTCACAGCTTCTGTGGAAGAACCCACGGCCAGGCACAGCCGCCACACCAGCATCGTTGATCAATTTCATCACAAAATCTATCTGCATTCCACACAGCAGAGATAACAGATCGGCAGGTTTTAATATAACACAGGACAGTCAGAAAGTGCTAACCTTGATACCAATAACTCCAATGTCAGATTTCTTATAGATGAGCTTAACAAATATGACAGTGCCAAACTAGCTTGTCTAATAGACAAATTTTATGAACAATTAAATTGTTCCGAATGCCATAATTTGTTCCTTTAATGCTTCAGATATAATTATCTTAGGAAGGAACTCACATCCGAAAGGTGCCAAGACCCAGGCAGCTCAGCAAATACGAAGACAGAACCTTGTGGTTTGAAGCTGATGTGAAAACCAAAGTCTTCCAGCAAGTGAAGGATAAAGTTTCGTCTCGACTCGTAGTCCTTACCAAAGTAATTACAGTTATATGGTGAGATGATTTGATTTAAAGAAAACATGGCAGATTGTTTAATGTTGAACCAGCATAAAACACTTCACTTTTTTCAGAGATGTATAATATTCAGTCGTGCTTGTTAATGCAACCAATGCAGCTTCTTGGAATGGCGCAGGGGCAGAATCTGTTAGCTTGACATGGATATTCCTTATTGCTGAGGCAATGTTTGCAGCAGCACATGCCCAACCAATTCTCCAACCTATTCCATTCATAGAGTTTTTTCGTTGTCAATTCCCCTCATCAAGTCACTATTTGTACTATTTTTGCATGTCAGAAAAAAGGTGCCTCACCAGTTACACTGTACGTTTTTGATAGTGAGGATGTGATGATTGTCCTGTCTTGCATCCCTGGAAGAGAAGCCAGTGAGATATGCTTGTTCTCATCATAAGTAATATACTCGTATACCTGGAAAAATATTTGGACACATTGAGGAAAACAATGGATCAATGAAAATTCAGAAGATGGTTTACTTTGTCCGGTTTTGAAAAATTGATGTGCGACATAAACATTTTTTTTAAAGTGAACCGGCACAAGACAGTGCCAATTTCATTAATTAAAGAAGAAGGACATAAACATTTCAAAACCAGAGGGAGTATAAAAGTTTGAGAACTTTTACTATACATGTAATGAACGGAAAAGAAGCTTTCACTGTTCATGAAAGATCTACCTCATCAGTTATTGCAAAACAATCCATTTTCTGACAAGCTTGAGCAATAATAAGCAATTCTTCCTTGCTGAAAACCTTCCCTGTTGGATTGTGTGGGCTGTAGCAATGAGAATTAGCCATGTCAAAGGTCAAACTATGTTATGGAACTCTGACCAAATAACATATAATGTGCAGACAAAAACACAATGCGGGCGCAAAACAACTCAAGAATCTAGTATAAGACAAGTGGTGATCAGAATACCTATTCAAGACCACTGCCTTCGTTCGACTTGTAAATGATTTCAAGAATTTATCTTCATTCAAAGTCCAAGAAGGTGGATCCAACGGCACATACACCTGACACAATTCAGACTCTCTGGATCATCTGTGTTGCTAGAATACAGAATTTTGCATCAGAGGGGGAAAGAAGTAAGGAAACTTACAGGGACACCCCGGGCCAGCTCAATGCATGTCTCATATGTTTCATAAGCAGGGTCAAACAGCAAAACTTCATCCCCTTGGTCAATTACTGCAGGGAAACAAAAAAATGGCATACCATAAACAAAATATGCTACTACGAATTGTCACTCTGAAACTATCATGTAACAGTAGCTCATACTGAATGCCGATTAGTTTGTTGTACTACTTGCAAAGATGGCCGCGGCAAACGCTTCTGACTGCCCGCAGCAGATCACGAAGTCGGTGAGGGGATCGACGTCGAGGCCGTGGTCCCGTTTCATCGTCTTGGCGAGGATGTCACAGATGCCCTGCACATGCCTGCGCGCGACTGGAAAGTCAAACAAGGCGGGACGGAAACGGGACCGTTTCCCGTGAGCACGCGTTGTACGGCCGCGCGAGAGGCGGTGACGGGTTCAGAGACGAACCTGTACTGGTTGAAGTCGGCAGCAATGGCGGCCGTCGCGGCGGCCTTGACGTGAGCGGGAGCGGGGAAGTCCGGGAACCCCTCGGCGAGGTTGACGGCGCCGACGCGCTGCGCCAGGTGGGACAACTGCTGGATGGGGGACGGCGCGGACCGCCTGGACGCCGCCGACAACCTCCGCTCCATCGCGCCGAGGCTGTTGCTAACGCTTCAGTTTCGAGTGAAACTGCAGTGTGATTTCGCTAGTGTTCAGATAAGGTGAGGTCAGCTAACTATAGGTAATGCTGCTGGAATCGAAGTGCCTGTCACGCGAGGCCAGTGGAGTCCCACTATCGCCATTTGCAGCTGCAAGATAGAGAGTAGCACGCGCAAATTTAGAGGGAGATACAGTTGGAACTTGGAAAGAAATCTGAGAGAATGAAACGCACCAGGATGCAATTGTCGACACACACGTCTCGAATCAGACAGCGTGCCAAGTGCCGACAATGAGTTAAAATGAAATCAGTTGTGTTAGTTTACCGAATTCTGCAGGTAAATTTGGTCGAACACGAGTAATTTATACTTTGAATTCAAAATCGATATTTGAATTAACTTCAAATATCTCAAAAATTGAAATATAACCTAATCCTAAGGAAAAAATTATATTTGTCCTATAAGAATACAATGAATTTAAGTTATTTTACCTTAATTTTTAGAGAAGGTTATGATAATCTAAAAATTCAATTAATTAACAACTAGTCTAATTTATAGATTGTTAGTTTAAACTTACAAACAATTGATTTTCCTTTTTCTATGTTAAAATGGTTGCACTGACATATTATTTACCACCATAAAGATCAATATTATTTTTAGATGTGTAAAAGTATTTTTAATTGAGACTTTAGGTGGCTTAACTAAATGTTAAGGTGAGATTTATTTTTTAAAAAAATAGCACTATAGTTTGTTGCCAATTGTTTTTAGAATGTGTGAGAGGGCTAGTTTTGTAAAATTTTGAATAGGGTTGTTATGAATATTATTTTTTTCGAGCGGAACGGGGGTTTTACCCACCTTGTTGTTATGAATATTACATTATTGAAAATTTTGATTATTAGTAAAAAACTTAAGCCTGGTGGTACTCGGCTGCGGCCCATGGCCCGGCCTTTGACGTGTCCAAGCCGAACCTCTCTTGCACCCTGCGAGAGAAGCCAGTGAGATAACGCTTGTTGGCCTGACCTCATCGTAATTAATATACCCATGAATCTGGAAAAATATTCCGATACAGTGAGACAATATACTAGACATGGGTCATGGCGTCATGGGAACAGATTGACAGATTTGTTTCAGAAGTTGGTCTTCAAAGCTGATAAAATATAAAGTCATCCGGATCTAACTCAATTATTCAATAGTTTCTGCAAAGCAGTCCATTCTCCTTTTTCTGACAAGCTTGAGCAAAACAAGCAATTCCTCCCTGTTGGGTTGAGTGGGCTGCAATAATGGTTAGATTAACCGCGTCATTGACATAAAAACCATAGTGGAAACCAGTAAAGATATTATGAGTACTGTTACGAAAACAAGGCATCTCAGTCCTAGGGGGAACCAAAATCATGGATTATACCTATATTATGTTCAAGTGAAACAACAAAACTAGATCCCCTGGGTCAATTACCACACGTGAGAAAAATCATCAACATGGTTGAGTAAGAATGTCTTGAGCCGCCATGATTCAACAGCTGGTACGGAAAGTGATTTAGCTGTAGTGCTTGCAAAGCCAAAGATAGCCGTGGCAAATGCTTCAGTTTGCCCGCAGCAGATGCGTGCGCCCTGACGCGGGAGATGGCGGGGTCTCGTGGTTTGTTCTACTTTGCTGGGAACGTCACGAGACGTCAGTCAGCCTGATCGCCATTGGAGGCCGGAAGCAAAGCTTAGTACGACGGCATACGTGAACGTCGACGACACATGCCAGAACAGAAGGACGCAGTGGTTTTAGAGGTGCAGCGTTGTACGATGGTCAAGTTAACTCAATGCAAAATGGTGAAATCCTCCGTCGCTCTGCAGGCCGGTGCCACGCATACGCATCGACGCGTCGGGCTTTCAAAACTGGACGTTCTAGAAAAGCTTGAACTGTATCACCAACCGACAGCAAATGGGCATGCCGGCAAGGAAGGCAGCCTTCGCACCGTGCCACGGCCGAAGCCCCGGCGCCGGAGCACGACCACCAGTCTTGCAGTCTTCCTGACTCGGGTCAACCGGCGCCGAACGTGCACAGCGCCTGGTTCGCGTGACACGGCGACAGTTTCTGCAGCAGGCGCGGTCCACGCCGCGGGCACGCGCGCCGCTTGGGGTTGGGGCGCCAAAGTGGCGAGTCCGATGGGCACCGAACTGGGCTCCCAGGAAGCTAATCGTCGTGCCAGCTGCGATACGCCCACCTACTCTGCAACAGAGCATCTACCACGGACGGGAGCGGCGCCGGAAAGAAAGCAGAGCAACGATCGCAGCCGCGCCTTCACTTCTTCGGAGTAAAAACACAGGTATTACTAAGGAGTAAGCAGCCAGAGTTCTGAAAACAAGGACTCGATTCCAGTCTCATAGAATTGTCACTGAACTTTGCTGCGTATAATGATATGATAAAGAGCAGACGATCAATAACACGTCATGAATATTTCTTCTGTCACAAAAAGGAAACACGAATTGTGCTCGCCTCAGCCTGTGGCCTTTTCACAGCCAGATCCCAGATGTATATTTGTGGTATGCCTTGTACTGTCATCCAAACACACCTGCCCAACAATTTTTAGCGTGCTACAACTAGATTCCGTGTAAACACCTACTATCCACAGGCTTACACCTAAACAAATATCTGCCTATCGGGTTTAACGTTTTTGCAACAATAGTTTTCGAACCACATATTACTTTGTAGGAAGAACACACCAAATGGATGAGCAAAAATATAGGGCAAACCAAAGAAGGGATGGAAAGAATGAACCTTCTGCCCCGCGCAAAGAGGAAGAATGAGCTGACCTGTTTGTGACCCACCGTACTTTCATTCATGCAGCCTTATTATGCTGCAGATCCGAAACCATGACCTGTCTGTTACCAACCAGACTTTCATTCATGCCGCCATATCCTGCAGATCCGAAACCAAACAGACTCCTACGCAACCACATTCCCTATAAAAGCACCAAAGATGTTGCGATGGCCTCCTAACACAAGAAAACCACAGCAGCAGATTACTTGCTAACAGATACATCTCGAGTGCCAGTGCAGCAGCAACAATGTCTGGCCTTGGCAACGGCAGCAGGGCTCTCAATGGCAAAAGCCAGAGCTCCAGGGGCAAGGCCATGCTGCTCGCCCTGGGCAAGGGTCTCCCTGAACAAGTTCTACCTCAAGAGAAGGTTGTCGAGAGCTACCTCCAAGATAGCAGCTGCGACGACCCAGCCACCCGGGCAAAGCTTGAACGCCTTTGTAAGCTTTCTTGTTTGAATCAATCGTTACTGCTCAGCTACTTTCCTCTGTATGTTGGAAATTCGATTCAACCATATATTTAGTTTAGCTGTTACTTTTATCAAAAGATCATTGGTGCAGTCACACCGCTAAGTAGCCACTAGATGTTATTTTCTTGTAGAAAGACTTATATTTTCACTAAACAGAAGCTGTGCAAAAATTTTAGTTCAACCTTTGCTACATGAAAATCAGTATGACCAGACTCAGATTTAGTTACCAATTTTCTTATTTACAATATATAGCCATCTGTTACGATATTATTTCCTTATAAAACAGTGCACAATTTTCAGTTGAACCTTTGCTACATGAAAATCAGTATGACCCAGACCCGTATTTAGTTACCAATTTTCTTATTCACAATATATAGCCATCTGTTACGATATTATTTGGACCCGAACCTGCAAATCAATCCCCATGCTTTTGTTTTGCAGGCAAAACTACTACAGTCAGGACAAGGTACACTGTTATGTCAAAGGAGCTACTTGATGAGCACCCGGAGCTAAAGAAAGAGGGCACTCCAACACTAACATCACGTCTTAACATCTGCAACACTGCAGTGCTAGACCTTGGTGCTACTGCAGCTCGTGCTGCCCTAGAAGAATGGGGCCGTCCTGCAGCTGATATCACCCACCTTGTCTACATCTCATCCAGTGAGCTTCGGCTACCAGGGGAGACCTTCACCTGGCCGCACGTCTTGGACTTGGTCCAAATACCGTGCGCACTTCCCTTCTATTCCTTGGCTGCTCCGGTGGTGCAGCTGCCCTCCGCACTGCCAAGGACATTGCTGAGAACAACCCAGGGAGCCGCGTCCTTATAACAGCTGCTGAGACCACAGTGCTAGGTTTCCGCCCACCAAGTTATGACCGTCCTTATGACCTTGTTGGTGCTGCTCTATTTGGTGATGGTGCAGCAGCTGCGATTGTTGGAGCAGGACCCATGACACCAGAGGAGAATCCCTTCTTGGAGCTCCAGTTCTCAACACAGGAATTTCTACCAGGGACTGACAAGGTAATTGATGGCAAGATTTCAGAGGAAGGAATCAACTTCAAGCTAGGACGTGATCTGCCAGAAAAGATTGAAAGCCGTATAGAAGGATTCTGCAGGGCACTCATGGACAAGGTCGGGATAAAGGAGTTTAATGACGTATTCTGGGCCGTGCATCCTGGAGGACCAGCAATACTGAACAGGCTAGAGTCCTGCCTCGAGCTTCACCCAGAGAAACTCAAGATTAGTAGAAAAGCATTGATGAACTATGGGAATGTGAGCAGCAACACAGTCTTCTATGTGTTGGAGTATTTGAGAGATGAGTTGAAGAAAGGAGCAGTAACTGAAGACTGGGGGTTGGTCTTGGCCTTTGGCCCAGGCATCACATTTGAAGGACTACTAGTTCGAGGCATTAACTGAAACAGGAAGTGCTCCTAGAAGACTTTGAAAAGTAATGTGAGAGGATCGCATACAAGCATTACAGAATCTACCAAAAAGATTAATTATATATAGGAATATCTAATAAAGAGCATAGATGTTGCAATAGCATCTGTGCACATAGCCACTGTTATATTGCTTCTATGTTTTTATCTATCAAATAGTGTATGGTACTTGAGTTTGCTTCCAAAGCACATGTAAATTTAAGACACTATAATGCATGTTGTTCAACATATTATTCACTGCCTGCCCCTATATAAGATTATTTCTTTACTAATGAATGTCCGCTTGAGAAAATTGATTACAGGCCAGTCAGCAAGTTTCTTCATCTCAACTGAAAACAAAGTAGAACAACTAAATGTTGATGACTTGAGATTTGAAGTATATCATTACAACATGCAGTTTACTGTCATAGAGTGAATATGGTATCATCTATCATGATCCACTTAGTAGTTCAACAAATGTTTTGACATCATAGGAACTATTATTAAAAGAAATAGAAGTAGAGCAAAGCTCTTACAGTGAAGGAATTATGGAATGGCACTTCTCGCCATTCTTCTTGAGACATCCATTACATTCTGATTTAAACATCAAACATGGACCTTGAGCAAAGAACTGTCCATTGACAACATGAAGAAAACACTTAATCCCATATGCGAGCCTATCTTCTTCAATCTTCATCATCATCCAAAGTCCAAAACATATGAATGTACCAGAATTCAGAAATAACAAATATGCCTCTGGAGAATCATGGATTCGAACTTGGCACTCCCTTCTCAAGAGATACTTCACTAACAATCTTCTGCCAAGCAGGTATGGCATCGCCTTTCACAAGAAGCCCCATCTTGGCAACAACATCCTGAGCCTCCGCAGACCTCCCTGCCTTAACCAACCCCTCAACCAAACCCTTCACAGCCTCAAATGGTGGGGCAGCCTTCATAGCAAGGCAGCTCTTGCAAATCCACAGTGCATCATCAAGCTTTTCTTTCTCCACCAAGCTCCTAAACAGCACCACATATGTCTGTGAATGTGCTGAGACACCCAAGTCACTCCTCCCTTCCCGCCTCTTCATGACCTTCATCTTCTTAAACACACGCATCGCTGCCCCAACATTCCCCTCCTTGCAGTACCCCTGCACAAGAGCATTGTATGTAAGGTAATTAGGCGCCACCTCCTTCGACTCCATGAGATCAAGCAGCTCCTCCCCTTTATAGCTCTCTCCCTTCTTGGTGAACCACTGTATCCGGCAGTTGTAAGTGACAACATTTGGCTCCAGCTTGGTTGCGTTGATCTCCTTCAGGACCTTCTCGAACCCCTCCTCGTCGTCCTGCGCAGAGTACCCGGCAAGTACAGTGTTGTAGGATATGATGTCCGGGGCAGGACGGTGCTTCAGCTTCTTGTTGGCCATTTCGTCAAGCAGCTTGCGGGCGGCAGCAAGCTCGGAGTTCTTGACCAGTGCGTGGAGGAGCACATTGTGGGAGGCCCGGCCGGGGGCGACCCCGAGCGAGGACTCCGCAGAGGCAAAGGTGGACTTGAGGTCGTCGAGGCGGCCGGCGCGGAGTAGTGCGGATAGGAGCGCGGAGAGGGAGATGTCGGATCGGGCGGTGGGCGCGGAGTTGGAGAAAGCGCGAAGCGCGTCGTCGGGGCCCGGGAAGAGGGAGAGCGCACGGGCGAGAAGGCCCGGCGACGGCGGGGCCGAGGCGAGGAGGAGGTCGAGGAGCGAAGCGGCGAGGTCCGGGCGGCGGAGGCGCGTGAGGCGGGCGACCGCGAGGGAGAATAGCGGGCGCGAGGTGTGGAGTCGCGGAAGTTCGTGGTTGGAGAGCGCAGAGGCGACGAGCGAATGGATGCGAGCCGGGTCGGTCTCGCCGCGGATGGTGAGCTGGAGGTCGAGCACCGAGGAGCGGGTGGACGTGGGCGCAGCGGGGCTGGAGGCGGGGCCGGAGGCCGACAAGGGATCGACGTCGGGGAGCGCGGAGAAGGCGCGGAGGAGGCGGGTGGAGGTGGTGGCGGCGGCGCGCGGGTGCGCGGCGAGGCGGCGGCGGAGTAGGATGGACGCCATGGTGGGTTTGGGAGGGTTTGGGACCTCTTTTCCTTTCTCTCCGTTTCTTTACTCACGCGTCATCAGCGGTAGGGTTTGGGGGCGAAAGCTGCTTCTCTGATTACTGAATCGCTGAAAGTCTATAGTTTTCGGGTGTGTTCGTTTCTCCTCTCGAAATTTAAGACTCGTCACATTAAAGAGAATCTTATTATTTATAAATATTTCGATCAATTTAATGATAAAACCCTATTGACAGATTAGTGCTAATTTTCAATATGAATCTAATAAGCTTAATTAATCTATATTTTACTAAAGTGATGCTACAGTAATCGTCTTCTAATCACGACTTAATTAACCTCATTAGATTCGTCTCGTAAATTAGTCTAGAGGCATGTAATTTGTTTTATAATTAAACTTTATTTAATACTCTTAAATAATAAGATTTTTTTGATGTGATAACTCTAAAATTTAGACTCGTGAAACGAACACACCTCGTTCTTTTTTTTAATATAATTTTCACGCCTTCATTCATCATCGACAAAGTATAGACACTAGGGTATAAAAAGAGCCCCGGTAAAAGTTCTGAAATGCCACTAAGATTGGGCACTGAGTGGTGTGTGCTAAGTGATTACTACTATAGTTTTCGTTGATCCGAGTGTAGCTTTGGGAGGGGAAAAAAAACTTTATACCTGATCCGTCGATCGCCCATCAAAACCGATTCAAGAGGAATTCCTTCATTCCAAATAGGAGAAAAATGGTGTTCCACGGTCCATAAAATATGTTTCCTAAAGCAGAAATTCGAATTGAGGCTGCTGACTAAATCCCACATTAATTTTTATAAAAAAAAATATTGTTAGTACAACCCGAATATCTAACTTTGTTTACTGATGAATGTATGGAAATCAAGTGCTTAGAGTTTTCAAATGATGATATTTAGTTTATATAATAGCTTGAGTTGTACATGAGTTGGACCTAAACATTACTCTTTTTATAAAACTTATTTGATGTGGAAAACAAAATAAAAAGCTTATGTTTGCACTTTCCTTATATCTCACCGCTAATTGAGTTATTTTATTCATCTCCCTCCTTTTCAATCACATGATTTATAAGTAGATTTCATATTATTATTTATTTTTATACGATTTTTGCAGCCTGACATCAGTAAATAGAGAAAATTATGTTAATGAATAGACTATAGAAAATAGGTTATTTTTTGGACCGTCCAATTTTTATCTAATGGTGATGGACATTGACTGGAAGTTTCCTAAACTTTTAATTCACTAAAAACTACCGAGTTCCTATTTTATTAAGGCAATAAAATACGTTCATCACATGAAGGTAAATTCATGCCACCATAATACAAATAGTGTGTTCTTAACTTTTTTGTATGAATGGCTAAGAATGTTTAAAAGAAGGGAAGCTGTGAGATGTCTATCAAAACTGTTGATGATTATAATGTTGTTACAGGTGTACACAGGCCTGAACTACTGACATTAAGTGTAGCAACTAGGAAGTACAAGGGGATGATATGTTACTTCAAAGTCTACAAACTACCTCCTCCTAGGCGGATCAGAGGACCTCCGTTGCCTCACATCTGTATCCGATTTCTCCTTTGTGTCAGACTGTTTGAGTTTCCTCGTTAAATCATCAGCATGGCGCCGCCAAATAGACTCTCTGTCTTTGCTCGCTAGCTTATTGTACCTTGGGTCAGATCTTAGAAGATCTTTGGCTTCACTCCAAGAGTTAACTGCAGTCTTCCCTCCATCCGTAGCCCGCATTGCAACCTCTGGAGTAATAACCTCAGACAGAAGCACCCGGAAATCACGGACACAACGCTGGTGAAATTGTAGCAAAATTAAGGCAAAAGTAAGAATAACAGGAGTATGCAAGCTCACGTGTGAAATACAGTGCAATGAGAAGCCTACAATATGTATTCAGTTTCCAAGGTTTAGCATGTGATGAGACTATGAGAGGAATCATGCCTATGGTGTTATTTAAATGCTGATTTCAACACAATGTTGTATATAAATTTGCTGAATATTGGGTCACCACGTGTGCATATTACAAATAGTTTGGTGCATGGAGGAATTGTTTGGAATAACCACAATGCTGGAGTAATTTAAAGTTATTACTACCTCCAGTTTTTTACTGATGTAGTTATGACAACATTTTTAGTTCAAAAATGAATTAGAAATGTTGTCCTAACGTCAATAATTAAAAACTGGAGGGAGTAGTTCAAATAGCTACCGACATTCTTGGGGAGAGAAAAGGCCAACAGCAATCTACATTTCAAACATACTAGTATTGAACTTACCTCGTATAGGTCCTTCACATGGTCACGAAATAGCTTTTCTGCGTCACCTTTGCCTAAGTCAGGATTTACAGCACGACCTTGTGGATCCTTTTCAAGTTTTGGTTTTGATTCCGTCCATGATGCCTATAGCAGAATGAATAACATCAATTAAGTATACAACATGTAATTGCCAACTTGCCAACAATGGAAATAGTAAGGTGAATCGTAAAAATAAGATATACATTTTGGGGAAAATCAAGGATTAAGATTTTAAAGAAACAAACATAATACATGATAAGCTGCTAGCCGAACACAATTTTCTTTGTCAACTATAAACGCTACCGAATCTGTCAACTGTGACAAGTATGCTTATAGAAGGTTGCAGTTTTTTGACTTAGTGAAATACTCCCTCATTCCACAAATATCTGTCAACTCGCCATCAAAGGATTTCTTCTGGGTTTGTCCTGAGTCAATCATTTATTAACCACCAAATTGCAAAATTTTCATAAGGGTTGACTACAAAGAAAACAGAATTTACTAGACTCATCACGAAATTAAATATCATAACATGTAGTGACACTTTCTGATTGAAATGATGAGCGCTGCTACAGCTACGTAAAGAAACTACTTAAATCATACGTAGTGATGACGTGGGCACAATAGATTGGTTTAATATCACCTCGGATTCCCTTAAATCACGGAGGGTGGTGTATCATTTTACGTAAATCTTTGTACGTAAGTCTATCATTTCTCTTATTTTTATATATATTTTTTTCTCAAAAACGCAGGAGAGCCGTGCTTCATTATATTAAGAAAGTGGGATAAGAACCCAGTTACAACACACGCCACACACACATGTTTATATATATATATATATACACATCTATTATCGGTCAACATTTAAAGTTTTTTACTTGGAAGAACTCTAGAAAAACTTATATTTGTGGATGGATGGAGTAAGAAATTGGATGGGTTATCCATTCATATGAAACTGGAATAACATAAGCATTGGAACAAAACAAAAGGCAAAATGACAGGTAGTTTAAATAGGCACCAAATCGGTAAATGACAAGCTATGGAATCCTAAGACATCAAAGATAGTTATTCCCTTCCAGTTAAACAATTCATTAATGGTTTCTATCCAATATCTCTCGTGGCTTTTCTTCCTCTGCAGTGCCAAAGTAACTGGGCAAAAACAGCAAAATTAACCTCCAAAAACTGGTAACAACATCTGACAGTATATCCAATATGTATGTGAAATGACACTAATTCATCCCAGCAATAACTGATTGATCCGACCCAGTTTCACGAACCTAGAAAAAACTTCCCTCCCTTTCAAGCGTGCAATAAATAGCATGAGATGTTTGTGTGGGCAGCAATAAAACACAATAAGAAGAAAGTTCTTCATTGGCACAAACACTGAGAAATTGAAGCATGTAAATAACCTTGGGATCTTTTATCATCTCAACAAGTAAAGCTTGATATGATGACACGGCCTCTTTTCTCCTTATCTTCAATTTTACTCTCTCCATTTCCTGCTCCTCCCTTTCTTTTCTTTTGCGCATTTCACGTTCCCTCTCCCTTAACTTGGCCTGAAAAGTATACCAATGCATATGTAAACATATATACATCACAAGCAAAGCATCGCAAAGTTCATCAAGAAAGGTGCCTGACTTGCTCATCCACTTTGGCCTTCGCAGCTTGCTCTGCCTCCTGTTCAGCAGACCTTAGTTCTGCTATGTATTCATTAAAAATATTCTCCCTCTCTTCATGTGTCACAGCTTTGTATCTCGAATCATTCCGGAAATTTTCTTTCACCTATGTGAATAGGAAACAAAAGCCTCAACATATATACAGCAATACTATACACTTTAACAATATGATTACTATTAACGATAACCTTTCAATAAATCAATCCGTTGTCCTCCTGGGAACATTCAACAAGACTCATACAGAGAAGCATAAGAGTTACAGATTTGTTAACAACAGCATACTCGCTGATACAGCATGCACAAGTTGTCAATGGGCACAGGGGACAATGCAAGATGGTAAAATGTAGGTTTGACAATCAACTGAAACAGACCATACATCAGTGAAAATCACTCAGGCTATATCAGGATATTGTTAGCAGATATTATAGAAGATGACAGTATATCACTGTGCTAATATATGTCTTCCAGGGAAAAGTTCATTTTACTCCCCTCAACAATTCACAGTCACTTTGTCAGTTTCACCTCCTAAACAAAAGTCTTGGCTCAATTGACTCCCCTAAGCAATCCGAGTTGGTGCATGTGCCCCTTATTGCGATTTTTCATTTTTGTTTCTTGATATAGTAGTTGAATTTGAAGCTCCAATTTTTTATGATGATAGGTTACACAACACATGTTTTAAAAATAATAGCATATTATTTTGATATTATTTGTATGTATATATTGTTAAATTCTATTACATCATGAAAATAATGTCACAAAGATATGTTATATTTTTTTAACATAGCTTGTTGTGTCAACTATCAATCTATCATCATGTAAAATTTGAGAATCAAATTCAACTTCTAAAAGAAAGAAAAAAGAGAAAATTCACTTAAGTATATTGCACCAATTTGAATTGTTCACAGGAGTAAATTGAATCTTGGTTTTGTTTAGGGGATGAAACAGACAAATGAATTGTTCACGGGAGTAAATTGAGTCATGATTTTGTATTTGTGTTTAGGGGGTGAAACTGACAAATGAATTAGAGGGGAGTAAAATGGACTTTCTTTTAAAAAAAGGTTCAATTCTGTTACTACCCATCACACCTCCACAGGCCAGAGGAGGTTACGGGCTGGTTGTACTGAGTCTGTTTTGGTAAATCGGTAGGTCATGCACACAAAAAAAAATCAGATAAAAGACAATAACTTCGATGTAACAATATGATGCGCTCATCCCAGTAAAACATCATGTGGTAGCATGAGTTGCTTACATTGAAACAGAAATCTTAGGTGTGCCCAATGTTTTTAAGTCGTCTAGTCGAACCTAGTCGCCATGGGACCGACCAGACGACTAATCGTGATTAGTCGTCGACCTGGTCGATTAGTCGATCCTAGTCGATCATGGTCGTCCATATAGTCGTCCGTTATAATTTCAGACATGTATAATATAAGTACTATATACTATATATTTCTATTCTTTTTTCTCATATATACAATATGTTACAGACAATACAACAAGTTTCTACTACAAAATAATAGATAAACATGTGAACAACACAAGATCGTGTCAAGAAAAGGAGCAGCTTGAGACCCAACAGCAAGAGAACGGATGAGAGAAGGAAGGGAACAATGACAAAGTCACCATGGGAGGAGGAACTTATCTTCGAGGACAAAGGAGGGCAAGCCACAGTAGAACAGGGAAAACAGAGAGACGGCGGTGGTAGAACAGGGAAAACGGAGGCGCGCGTGTGACGTCTTGGCTGCTTCAATTGGAGGCGTCCTAGTTATATTTTATTAACCCTAAGTGGGCCAAGTTACCAGCCCATGTACATCCGTCAAGTCCAGTAAAGCAGGCTGCCAACCTGATCGTTTTCTTCCCTAATCGGACGACTAATCGTGTTTAGGCGACGACTAGTCGGACGACCCATCGATCAGTCGAACTGATCGGGTCGATGGTCCTTATCGTACTCCCAAGACCGATCAGGTCGACTAATCGCGACTAATCGCGACTAGTCGGACGACTTGAAATCATTGGGTGTGCCAACAGCACCAAGTTGTGAAACAGACAGAACCAATGACCTAGACATTATTATTTTTATTACTGTATTACAATTTCTATTTTATTGCTACTGTCATGGGTTGCAAGCTTTTCATTGTTATTGACAGTTCGCAAAATGAGACAAAGAGCCAAAAGGTACTTACTTTGCTCCATCGGCTAGCTGAGGTTATCTCTTTACTTTCCCTAAGCATTGATTTGAAGTCAGCAATGAAAGCTCTGCGTGTTGATAGGATTTTTTCTTGAACGGCCTTCACCCTGCTCAGAATTGACAATGCATTGCAAAAATGCATATTAGCCACCAATTCGATTTAAAAGATGAAAGAAAACCCATAAGTGGATGGGCATACTTCTCATTAAAAAGAGCCTCTCTTTCCTTTCGATCCAAGGCTTCGAACCTAGGGTCAGCACCCCATTTTCTTTTGAATTCCTGGTAGTCAATCTTAGAGTTGATGTCCTGTAATAGATTTATTAAGATGGCATGAACTTATCTTACCAGAAATAGATGAAGCAATAGAAAGAATAAATTAACCATCAGCATGTGGCCAAGGGAAGGGGAATCAAAGAAGTTATGAACAATGTACCTCGGATGCTTCTTCTAGTAATTGTTTATATGCCTCTACAGCAGCCTTCTGGGCAGCTTTTTTCTCTTTCCGCTCCTCTTCAGCGCGTGTGCGAACATAGTGGTCAAATATAGCCCGTCTTGTTGAGTGAGTTGGAATAGCCTACACAAAAAATGAGGTTTAGTTGTACCTTATTGATAGTCACATTTATTTCTTTTGTCCATAGAATATCACTATTATGTGCTAAACCATATCTAAGTTCTTCAGTGCCACAAGTACAAATAGAACTTTAAAATACAAATAACTAAATTTGGTGCTAAGCAATAAGGTGCTAAAGTTGTCCTCATATAAAAAACTTTAAAAAATACATGTGCTATGTTCTGGCCCTCGATTTGGAACAGGATGAATATGTACAAAGTTATGCTTTCCCACACAATAGCATTCAGTTATGCAGAAAATTCAGTGAATCCACTGTCAAGCTTTTAAAGAAACCACTTCCAAGTACTCCCTCCATCCAAAAGTCTCCAACGTATTAGGGAGGGACACAGTGACCAAGGTAGCAACAGCGTGTCTTAACTTAGCTTCTAATCCGCATCCTTGCCTCCTTGGTTCAGCTCTCAGAATTAATAACTGTATGGCTGCATGGCCTCACGAACCCACACACATTTACTCAGCATGCGTCGGTCTACATGCAACCAATGAAAAAAAGCACCAAATTCTTTCCTCCTGCATGCTACTGCATGCAAACAAAATTGCAGCCGCGAAAACCAATCATCTAGCACTAGTTACGATAGCTTTAATTACCCCAACGGAAAGACGCTTATAACACTTGGAAAAAAAAAACTAATATGTTGGAGACTCTTGGATGGAGTACTGTTACCCTGCTACCTAAAAGAATTTTATAGAAATACAGAAACAAAGAGATCCTTCTAAAATATGAATGTACAACTGGCAATCAAAATCAGATTATGGTACGTTAGGACAAGTAAAACTGAGACCATAAATTTCACAAACCTTAAAACGTGGATCAAACACTATTTTTGGTAGTTCCTTCTCCCATTTTGAAAATGGTGCAACTCCTCGTTCCTTTAGCATCTCCTGTGAAATTTCAGACAAGATAATGCCATGTTACTAGTAAATCATGACAATTCCTTTTAGTAAAGCAACTTTATAGTATTATTCAGCTATTCTAATTCCCCAAGTAGATATAGGCAAACAGTAGAATGACAAAAGCTGTCCCAGAAAACAACCAAACTTTACTTGGGCCTTGTGTCGAAATGAAAAGAATGACACAAAAGGTGTGCAGTAACTGGTAGCAGAGAAAAATTCATGGAATCCAAAACCTCTCTCAATATCTCTAGAATCCAAGAGATTATATCACAATAACCACCTTAAACTGACGAATGCAGTCCTCTTTACTCGGGCCATGTGCCTCATCATCTGAATCTGAAGAGGAATCAGACATATTTCCATCACCATTATTATCTTTTGGTTTCTCGCCATTACTTGAAGCTTGTTGTCCCTTTGGTGCAGCATCTGCTGGTTTAGATCCATTCAACTCAGAAGCAGCAGAGAGTAGCGAGAGGTGAAGGCCCACTGGAAGCACCAGCATCCTGCAATTTCTTCTTTATTAAGTCCAATGCAGAAGGCGATGCAGGCGCAACTGTTTGTCGAAGTGGCAACGAATCGCGTCCACCTGTCTGTACAGCAGGAGTACTAGTATCAATGCTCATTATTCCCTTATTCTCTACAGGACCAGCATCCTGCAGTGAAGTTGAACTTTCATTTACGGAACCAGACTCTGCATGCTTGAGGATCCCAGCCACTTCTGGTGGAAGTTGCCAGCTGCTAACCTGTTCAGCAAATAGGTTTTAGGCAATAAGATATAAATAAATTATTTGTTACTGATGAAAGGTCAACATCAACATTAATATATAAAGCTGCCCATCTATTAAGTCATAATCAAGATGTTACCTTTTGCTTATTATCATAGTAATATTTCTTTCCATCACTTGTAGTTACTATGCTCCAGTCAGTACCAGCCAATTTGTCCCTGGCAGAATGAAATGTTAAGGTACCATGAGGCATCAAATTCATGAAGCTCGTGAGCAGCATATGCGCGCGCGCACATACACATACACAAAAAAAAAAGATACCAGAATATACTGCTCGGGTAAAAAGCAGCAAAAGGAAGATATCAGGACTCACAAACACTTTCAGCACTATAATTTCCTATTCACCATATGTTTTATTAACTTTGTAATTTCAGCAGAGGCAACCAGAAATAAAGCAGTTATTCTCATTCCAATATAATTTAGATCATAAGTTGTACAAGAGTAGTTTACAAACTGTCCACTAGGTAAAGTAGAGCAAATCAATTTCAAGAAAATGCTTGCAACACTAACCGACCAAGATATAGTGGCAATTATACAGTTAAAAACACAGTACAGTACAAACATAGTATTTCACAGACATACCAAGAAACTGGAACTGGTTGGGTTGTGACCTTATCAGGCTGCAGAAAAACAAAATTTGAAAGAAACATTAGTTGAATAGCGATGCTAAGCTGTCATGTCACAGATTAGAATGAAGTCATATTACTTGATAAAGTTATTCTTCTGTGCAACTACCTCCCCCTTAAAACCAGGTGGTCTATGATAAGTTGATTCTCCTGTCAAGGTATTGTAATAATACACAGCACCCGATTCTGTTTTGTGTGCAGACCATGCATCAGAATCCTGAGCTCCGGAACTTTTTTGTCCTCCAGCTGGTCACTGACTTGGACTCCATGCCCTGCAGCATTACATATAACCATGAGAAGAATTAATAAGAAAGCTGGGATTGAACGACAAATCCAGGAATAGAAGTTTTGCCTGTAGAAGGTGGTTCAGCTGAAGTATGGATTGGCTGCTCAGATCCTGGATTTGTCGATGCTTGTTCCTTTTGATCCGCAACAGTAGTTACACCAGTGGGCAAGGATGCAGTCACAACAGTAGTTCCAAACATTGGCCTAGCAAGCCCTACAGGACCAGCTGGATATGGCTGGAAGGGGGTGGCTGAAAACCAGTAGGCTGTTGAGGATTAGGATGTCCCCATACAGGTTGAGGTGGAATCACACCAGGTGTTGAAGAATAGGATGGGTGAAATGGTTGTTGAGAATTCTGTGGGATAACACTTGGGGTTGCAACTGATTGTGTTGTTTGGGGCAAAGGAGAAGCAGATTGAACAAAAGGCCTCCCAAGGAGGCTTGGTGGATTCGAGAATACTGCAGAAGGTTGTCCAGGTACAGATGGGCTAATAGCCCCAAATGCTTCAGGGCGTGGTGCTACAGACTGATTTGATGGCATCTGAACATGGGTTGAAGTACTTCCAGAAGAACTTACATTAGATGAAGGAGAATTTGATACCAGAGCTCCTGGGAATGCTGTATTAGGGCGAGGTAACTGCCCAGGAGCTGGAGGCTGCAAGGAACCTGGTGGAACAAATCTAGGTACTTGACCTGCATGGTTCATAACCTGTAAGAACATAAAATGGGGTTATGCATACGACAAAAGAAAAACTGATAAAAAAGAAACAATAATAAAGCCATGAGAAATTACAGTGTCAAGTTGAAACTGCTGACCAGTATGCAATCTAGCATTAACATGCGGGACTACATTATATGAGAAAGAAGGCCTGTTCCCAAAATATTGCCCCGGGGCAGGTGGCTGAAGAGCTGATGCAGGCATTGGAGCCATCAGAGCCTGGAGGTGAAGAAAGTTACTCTGATAAGTGTGACACAACACTAGGCAGGCAATACAACTTGTGCATTACTGGGTAAGTGTACTTGTTTGTAATTCCATGTTCACTTTCAACAGAAATTTTTTGCTTCCATGTACGAAAGTAAAACTGGGCTGATGACATATATCTAAATGTATATTACTCATCTAAATAAACTGAGGCATCTTCAGTATTAAATTGGCAGCAACGAGTGAAAACTACATGGTACAGCTGCATTAAGGGGCTGTTTGGTCTGCGCCCTGGCAAAGTTGGCACCGCTCTCAGGTGTCCAACGATGGCTTCCTGGCCAGCGAGCTGCCTGCCAGGGCAGCATCCAAATAGCCCTAACAGTTTCCAATTAACCGATTCTGATGTACCAACATCTACATGAAACATATCAAAAAAATAGCTATAAATATAACAGTAATGTATAATCATTTGAGTGTTTCAGTTACGTTAGAAAACATGTTGTGGAAGAAATCGGCATGCTAATAAAATTTCAGATCAGAGACAAAACAAACCTATTTTTGCACAAGATAACACCATAGTATGCTTAGTATCACAAAATAGAAAATCATGAAAACATTACAAAATAAAGTTGTGCAACATGACAACATACACTGATATAAACAGTCAGGGGCTATCCATATTAGTAAAGCAAAGCAGACAGTAACAATAATAATGAATTCAGTTCCGCGCAGAATTTAAAATAAACAATTTGGAAAGGAGCTCAATAACAAAATTGGAAATTTGAAGTCCACGCGCATAAGAAATGCTTCTACGGAACACCACACAGAAGCTCCTACAGACATCACTAATTAGCATAATGCTACCTGAATTTGCGGCTAATCATAGGTTTTACTAACTGATCACTGGAGTTCAGTCTCAAATGCGAGCATCTAATCTCAGCACGGGCAAATTACAACACAAAATTGCAATCATACTCAGAAATTCAAGGAGTAAGAAAATTCCCCGTGTAATAAGTATATAAAAGCATACAGAAGAGGATATGACACCTACCGGAGAAGAAGCTGGCTGATGCTGGACCGCACCTCTGCCCATCTGGAGCGGAGGTGGCGCCCTTGGTGGGACGTTATAAGAAAAGGCCGGAGACGGTGACTGAAGCGGGCCCCGGACTGCCATGTAGGCCGGGGAGCCTGCAAACTGCGGCTGCAGCGGCCCTGGAGCTGCGTGAGTGGCAGGGGAAGACGGAGGAGGCGGCGCGGCAGAACTAGAGGTGCTAGTGGGATCGGTAACCGGACCAGGAGTGGACGTGGCAGCGTCTCCGGGGAACTCCCCGTCCGCCTCTGCTGCCACCTCGAACACCGATGTATTCGAATTGGATTCCCCTCCCGATACCACAGCAGTGGTTGAATCTCCTTCGGTCGCTTCTGGTTCCGCCGCAGGGGCTGCCTCGGCTTGAGGGGGTCTTCAGCCGGCCGGTCGGCTGCGTCGGAGGTCGCCGGTGTGGGTGCCGGCGACGCCATGGGTGGGCGACGGTTCGGGACTAGGGTTTTGTGGGGTGAGAAAAATCGATGAGCGTGGCGTTGTTGTTTCTCGAGCTAGACCACCAGCAGAAGCTAGGCGATGAAACTAGAGGATGTGGAAGTGGGTCGGATTTCTTAGAGGCCTCGTTCCGCAAACATATTTTTTTAGCTAGGCCTGTTTAGCTTCCTGGGCTGAATGGAGTGGATCCGCCTGTTTTTCACTCAAATCGGAAGTCCATAGCGTGGATAAGATCCACTGGGTCGGAGCCCCGGAGATGGGGATCATTTCGGGCCTGGTCGGTGAGGAAATGACCATTCCGACTTCCGAGCGAATTTTTTTATTAATAGTTACATGCCCGTACGTTGCAACGGGATAAAAATTTTATATGACACAAATAATATTGTAGCGAAAGTACATTCATATATTATGCATAGTATTTATAATATCAACACATTAATTTTGATATCCACGCGTATGTCCTCGTATCATGTCACTAATAAATTAGATGAGAGGTATCATATATAAATAATAATAATTGAAAGCTTAGATATAGACTCAAGAATACCGTGAAAAAAATAGTTCTCCTTTGCGTCCTCGTCATAAATGATTTCATCATCTCCAGGGATCGCAAAAATTTGCATAAGTACATATGCTAAGTGCCTTTAGTGGACAGAGGTGTTTTTTATTGATATTAGACTCAATGATAGAAGTATCTAGTAACCATATTTCTTTGTTTCTTCAGTTGAGGAGGGCACTTTGTTGCAAAACTCTAGTTATGGACAGTTGAGGAGTAGCACATTGATACATGATTACACAGCCACATGTTAAAGTGAAATAAAGATCTAGACCTAACGTCATGTCCATTGGATTCACCATGGCAATGGAGTCTTTGCTAGGAGTAGTGCGACGTAATCTATCACATATTCGCTGCCTCCATTCAGTGACATATTTAGTATAATGCGACATATGAGTTGCAGGCTTATTTGCATGCCTTTTCTCTTTTCAACCAGCACTTTTACAAGTATTAGGTGATTGACTCTGATCTAGGGCTATACTATCATCAATCTTAGCCTCCCCAAGGATGGAAACGCATGACAGCATAAGAGAAATAGTATTATTTATCTACATTACACCAGCAAGGCATAACACATCTCAAAAGAATTACATCAACTATATGTAACCATATATATACCTAAATATTCAAAATATTCTAAAGGATCAAAAACACTCTCAGCCTCTTACACGAGTGGCTTAGAAATTTTTTTTCATGACTTATATAAAGTGCAAACCAGAAACCATGTCGAAACCTGAAGAAACCATGCACGTTTTGAGGCCAGCCCACGACTCAATTCGTTTCCCTGCTGCCCGCCACCTTTGGTTCCCTTCTCTGCTCTCCACTGTGGGTGGCAGGCACGTGTTGGCTCCCTGCTCCGGCAAGCCTTGGTCCATTAGCAGGGTTCCTTTGCCGTCCTCCATCGCTGTTCCTGATACGCCCCTTTGGGCATTGTCTTTGATTCAAGGTGTTGTTGTTGTCGTTTCCATTCATCAGAACATGTTCGGTTTGCTCGAGCCATCCTGGACGACACTACAGTATGCATAAAGTCATTAATCTCATTTACCACAGTGTAACAGTGCAGGAAACACAGCGCCGAATGAAATTTCAAGTTCTTAAGCTGAGGCAGCGGAGCACCCCGACTTTCCTAGTGTATGGATCCATTACACAAATATATTAATTTAAGAACTACAATAGCATTCCCCAAAGATTGACATGCTAAAGTGATATGAACTACTTCTCGAACAAAATGTCAGACCATGTATACATGGTCCCTGATTTGTTGGATTCAATATTCTCTCATTGGCCATCCTATCTTAGTTTTTTTTAAGAATAAGAGTTAAGTACTGTTGTACTATTTTTGCCTATTTATAAAGAATATCATGAGTCACAGCACGAAAAACGATTGTGATTCAGCTGACTCATGTTGCAAGAATATACTTAGATGGAAAGAGGAAACCCAAGAAATATAGTAAAAGGTGTTTTACTGAGTGGCTGCATGTACCTCAGTATCGAACAAAAGATGGCCACATGAGTTCACCAGTATTCAGTATTGTAATATACAAGACCATGGAGAAAGGAAAATAAACTGATATAAAAACTATGGGAATTGGAAAGACTTACCAGTGAGCAATAAGAATAATGGGATTGCAGGCTTCAAAAGAAACCATCTTGGCAAACTTCAAGCGCTCTGCACTAACAACAATAAAATCACCATTACCTCTAGTTTAACCTCGTGATAAGCAATCATGATCCCTTTCTCAGAATTAGTTTACTACTGATAAAATGAACAAGACTACATAGAGGTAGTTGTCACTCAGATCTGAATAGTCAGAGAAAATTCCATGAAAAGGGCAGACTTGTTTAGTTTCTGTAAGGAAGCAGTAAATATCCAGATAGACAAATTATAAAAAAACAGAGATGTCACAGTGCAAGAAGAAACAGTGATGTCCTCGACAAGCATACTCATAAAAAAGGTTGACAAAATTATCTAAACTATTTTTGTAGAACTATGCACTCTTAAAAAATGTTCAACACTAAAAATGACGATGCTACTCCAATTATCTCAATTGAAATAAGAAAATAACCATCATGCATATCCATTAGGTTCACTACCTCGGCCATGAGATCAAGTTTACAACAAATCATCCATCAGAAACATGTAAAATGTTGGAGATTTGTTTCTCAACTCACCTCAAACCAGTCACTATTTATGCATGAACATCACTACTTATTCCAATCTCAATAAAAAAAAGTCAAAAATCTAGCTTGCTAGCGACATCAGTCAATTTCCTTGTTGAATGAACCATGGACAAACAAAAAAAAAATGTCCACGAAACCTACAAGAATATACAATCTAGTTCAGTCAACATTGCTCATGTGGGTCATGTGGTAATATCATCTGCCTTTAACTTCCTGTCATACCGTCTAAAAAAAGGGGGTCCTGTCATACCATGTCTATATACAAATAGAAACTCACTGAGTATCCCAAGTCAAGAAAGAAGAAAGATATACACAGTGAAGTACTGCCTTGCTGAGGACAAATTGCCAACAATACATATTCAGTCCTTACACATACATAAACAAGAAGCAGCGGCAAGTACTTACCGTCTTGCTGGAAACTAATGTCGTTTATTAACTTAAGGATCTGATCCATCTTGTGCAGGACGAATGCTAGAGTTGGAGCTGAGAAGTGAAAACCAGTATGGCACCATCTAGTTTTTTAATGACGAATTCAATTTGTGACAAATGATTCGTTAAGAAAATAAAACAACACCATAGATTAAATAAAAAAAACTGATGATATTGCTCAATACCATGACACTGATAACTACTCATAATGTTACACAAAGCTTTTCTTCACACCAGTTGATAAAACACCACAAAATAGTCTCTAATTACTTACACACCTCTTATATTCCACACTGCCAATAGCTCATGAATACACCCCTTATAACTCACATTGTCAAAACGAAACCATTCCAACATTCAATTCTACAATTCCTAGATGACAAGAAAAAAAATCAAGAGTTCAATAGCATGTATAACTGCATATGATTCAAGGAATTGAACTCCCAAAACAAGAATCTTGTTAAATTTTAGTCAACTTCATGTATCTAGGAAACCTGGAGGCCCACTTGTGCTTATACCTTGATCCAAATTTTTACTCTGCAATCAAGTCAAAATGATGAAATCAACTCATCAGAGGAAAGATGGATAGACCAAAAGTTGGCTAACAAATTTTAATGCATTGAAATATGGATCAGCCATGAGTTATATTATATTAGTTAAAAAACTTCAATGCATTAAAATATGGATACACCATCAGTTAGATCAGATTTAAGCTCCTCGCCTCAGTCAGTTTGGACTATATTCATACATAGATTGTATTAATGAATAAAACGATGAGCTACACAAGATGCTGCAAATCTCACCATCTGCCGCATGAAAATGACCATTCAGTTCCAACCGATTCCGAATAACTGCTCAAAGAACATGGCAAGCTGACCTGTCACCTGACACATCTCCACGTCTGAAGAAATAGTTTACTGGTACTCCTATTACCTGGGTTAAGGGCGGCGAACTCAAGCAGTTAAAGGAATTGATCGGGAAAAAAATGTCACAGCAGGTGAAATTATTGGAAAACAAATCAAATAACATTCTGAACTTACCTGTTTCAATTAGCTCATCAACAAACACTTTTGCTATTCCTGACACCACAACGGTCGAGTCCTGCTCCTCAACGGCAGCCTCGAAGGGGTCCTTCATTGTTGGGTCACCCGATTTCCTCCGCGCTGGCCGGGATCGACACGGAGGAGGAGATCGCGGCGGTCGGGATCGCAGGAGGGGAGAAGATTGCTGGTGGTGGAGCAATGCCGTGGCGGGGGATCGATGCGGATGAGAGACGTTGCGCCGTCCGAGACCGCGACGAACGGGATTGACGCGGAGGAGGGGATCACGGCAGTCAGGATCGCAAGAGGGAGAAGATTGCTGGTGGTGGAGCAATGCCGTGGCGGATCGATGCGGAGGAGAGACACCGCGCCGTCCGGGATCACGGCGAACGGGAATGACGCGAAGGAGAAGATCGCAGGCGAACGATTGATTGCGACAACGAAAGGGGGTTGCGGACCGGGGGCGGTGGGGTGCGGACAGGGGGAGCCGGGGAGGGGTTCACGCGAGCGGGTTATTCGCAGGGGACGAAGGGGATTTGCGGGATTATTCCGATTTCGATCGCACGTGGATTTTCTTTTTCAGGTGTCGGACGAAGGTCACGGACAGATGGAAACACTACGAATTTTTTAAGTAGTAGAGATAATCGCATTTATTAATTATTTAATATAAATAACTGTTGGATCTGTAAAATTATAAAAATAATCGCTCGTTCGGTTGGACCTGTCGCCTGACCAGTGAACGATAAGTACATTCATGTCACTTGTCACCCACCAGGTGGGCGACAGGATCATTGTTGCTTTTTTTCGTTTCTTTTTTTCTCTTTACCATTAAGTCTCTCCGACACTCGATTAACAATACTTTTACAGTTCAAAAGTAATACCGACTTTTTTAGTGGTAGAACATACATTTTTATTAATCACATTTATTAATTATTTAATATAAATAACTATTGGATCTTTAAAACTATAAAAATAATCGCTCGCTCGGTGGGACTCGTCGCCCAACCAGCAAACGATAAGTACATTCATGGGACCTCTCGCCCACCTGATTGTTGTTGCTTTTTTTCATTTCTTTTTTCTTTCTTTAACTATTAAGTCTCTGTAGCACTTGATTAAAAATATTTTTACATCTTAAAAATTAATACCATTTTTTAGTAGTAGAACATACATTACATACATTGAAACAGATCGTTTTAGCTTTAAACATTCGTAGATATGATAACAATTTTAAAATACAAATCCTAAATTAGGGTAGTTGTTAAGAGATACTTGAGTTCTTAAGTCATCGAACCTTCTTTAAAAATTATGAAAAAATGACCTAAATTTGTTGCATCTATAGCATCGACACATATTTTTGTTAGGATTAGGTTATATTTCATAATTACTAGTTGTTTATAGTGTTTAAATTTGAATTTAAATTTAAAGTATTATTGACCATATTTCGAACTTTAGCTCCTTCTAAGGTTCCAAATAGTAGTAAGTAATATGAAAACGTCTAAATGGAGTCATTGCTCCAAATACGGTCAATTATACTTTGAATTTAAATTCAAATTTGAGCACTATTTAAACAACTCGTAATTATGAAATATAACCTAATCCTTACAAAAATATGTGTCGATGCTACTATAGATGCAATAAATTTAGTTCATTTTTTCATAATTTTTCAAGAAGGTTTTGATGACTTAAGAACTCGATTCTCTCCTAACAACTATCCTAATTTAGGGATTTGTGTTTTAAATTTGTCATCATACTTGCGAATTTTCGAAGCTAAGACGGGTGCTTCAATGTATGCTCTACTAATAAAAAATCGGTACTAATTTTTAAGCTCTAAAAATATTTTAATCGAATGTTAGAAGACTTAATAGTTAAAGATAAAAAAACAAAAAAAAGGAACGATCCTGTCACCCACCAGTTGGGCAGCAGGTCCCACAGAGTGTACTTATCACCCGGTGGTTAGGCGACAGGTCCCATCGGATGCCCTGTCGCCCAACCAGCGAGCGATAGGTACTCGTCGTCCAATGAACGGCCGATAGAGCAACTATTTTTATAATTTTACAGATTCAACGGTTATTTATATTAAATAATTAATAAATATAATTATTAATAATAAATTTTCCTTTCGAGCCTGTTTTGTTGTCGGGTCAGCCCTGAATTGACCCGTGGGCCCTGGCCTGGTTTGCAGTCTGGATTGAGCTGGATTTGCTAGTGCATTTGCTCTCAAACTGATTCTCTTTAAAAGAGAAAGGAACTTTTGCCAAACAGAAAAAGGTAAAAAAATCGTCAAAAAGAAAATAATGGAAAACCAACATTACAGATAGAGTAAAAGCAGAAGGCAAAGCGTACAGAGGCAAAGGACACGGTACTACCAATCCATAAAAAAAACAGTGACCTACTCTCTCCCTTCAACAATAGATGTTATTCTAGAGTTTCCAACTTTTTTAAATTACATGTCATTCTCGCTTCCATATGCACATTTCCCTCTTCTCAATGCAATATTCCCTCTTTCCACTACATCTCTATCTTTATCTATATCCTTCTTGTTTTCAGTACATCCATCTTTTTTACTTCTCCTTAATTCTCGTGCCTAACTCCAAAATGATATGTAAAAATGAGGGGAGGGAGTACATTGGTAAATACTAGTACCAAGGAACCACAATGTTATGTCCCGAATACAAAATGTGTAGTACTACAATGTAATGTTAGTGTGAGCATGTACAATGCTATATCCTCTAAAAAAAATGCACGATGCTATATCCTCCTTCATCCGCAATAAATTAAAAAAAAATGCAGTCTTCCTTGGAGAACAGTCAGCACATAATTTCAAGTCACCGGCCAGTCCAAATGCACAATCGGCTTCACAGTGACATGCCATGCTCCTTCAGATATTTCGTCGAAAAGTTGGCTGTATCCCCACCCTGCGTAACCTAGGAAGAACCACAGGTCGTTAGCGTAATGCTCACCTGACTTGATTCGTGTGATTAGATGACTCGTGGCAACTATGTTCCCATAAAAGACGCCTGATACTACTTGAATGTACCCCTCTAAGGGAACCTTGGACAAACTGACGAAGTGATAACCCTGCACCACGACAGGACCCCCGTAGAAAAGTGGAGCTTGCTTGATAGGCTCCATTGAGCTGTCCAGATTCTTGAAGACATCCCAACTTAATTGCTTGTTCATGATTAAACCAATGAAGCCCTCTTGCGAATCAGCTGATACAATGAGCACTCTGGCATTATCAAATGGAGTTCCAAGCTTTTCTGTGGCAGTGAGGATGGAACCCGTAACAACATCTGAATGAATTGGTAAATCATAACCAACACTGCTGCTGCTTTTGTCATCAATGTGAAACTGAACTGCTTTTGGTGTGTCATGATGTGTGGCCATTCTCCTCTTCCACAGAAATCCTGAGTGCCAAGAAAAACATGCTTTAGAATATATATCTACCACACTTAATTGGACAACAGGTTCAAAACCTTTATTCATTATCTACTCTGTCAAACTCATATATATATATCACGATAGGAGAGGCATTGGCATCAAGCATCCAATTAAATTTGAATTCCTGACTGGAGGGAGAACAATGTTACTTTGGAACTGCATATGACATCACATGTTGACATAACAAGTCCCAAGAAAACAATGTCGAAGATTTCAAAACAAAAAAAATGATTAGGCACTATAACAAGGCCACAGGGGGCACCATATCCCTCTTCACACAGATTATAGATAGCGTGGTGTTTCCTCACGTGGAGTGGTAAAAGAGTGGTAAACTGCACTAGCATACCAGACAGGTGCACAGAATGTGAACATGGTACAGACTTGTTCGTGCGTGAGAAGAAGATTAGCTTATTTTTATAAGAAGCCTTAACTTGGTGAAGTGTAAAGCTTAATATTCATTACAGTATTAAGCACATATAAATAATTTAGGTAGCAACCAGTGCATTTATAAGAAGCTTTTGCACCAACCTTTGTATTCCAACAGATGGCGAGAATTCCTTATATGAGACTCCAAAAATTCAATTAAATTAGCCACTGACATTCCTCCTTCATATGCGATTGCACTTTTGTTCTCTGCCCGAAAAAGCAGTAATGTAGGATAAAGCTCTTCCTGTGTGCAGTCAAAAAAATATTATAAGTATACACATCAGTACCCAAACATTCAGGCCACCGGAGGTTTGAAAATGACACATTTTTTATACTTGTTAGGTAACATCACAAGACATTTAAAAATTCTCTGAGTTTCCATCAAACTGCACGCCAGTGTACCAGATGTTAAGGCTCCAATATAACAGATCGCCCCACTTCCTTAAAGAAATGTGTGAAATCTATGTGTTACAAAGAAGATACTTTGAACTTCCTGAGCAGGAATATGCTACAAAATTACATCAGAACCAAACAAATAATGACATAAAATGAAGAGGACTGATCAAGGCTTGGGTTCTATGATTTTCACAAAAACTGATATGAAGCAGTTAGTTCTGGTGACATGCTATATTTGCCTCCTGCTGTAAATACTTTTTCAAGCATATTCAATGAGATTTATCCTACAAACAAGCTGTCATTGATGAATAAAACTGTAGCCATTATAGATTTATAAGTGTCAACTGTCAAATGAGTGAAGCTTATATTGTTTTCTGTATCCAGATAAAATAATCCCAAAAGTTACTACCAGCCTGATTGTTATACAAGAGACCCGTTTACGCCATTCCATCCACAGTGACACTGGTGCTATAGCTAAAAAGAACAAAGATTTTGTTATATGTTGATTCTCCCCTAATTCTAAGCCACTAACATCTGACCTATTTCATGCATGATAACTACTGAAAGTTCCCATACTTGATAAATAAAACAGATTCACCACAGTAGAGGGCAAAATTCAGTAGGTAGGAATATTAAAACTAAATATTACCATGCCTGCAGATTTTAGTAAATGACGGCATTCATTTGTTGTGCAGTCTATCATGTAAATTTCTGGAAATCCCTTCATGGTATATTCTTCATTTATATCTGCAATCAAAGGACTAGTCTTTTAGAAAACTACGAACAATTGAGTTCACATACAAGGAGCAAGGAAACACAATTAACCAATGTTTACAACTTTAAGTGAACAGACTGCAGTAAATGGAGCAGCTCGTGTGCGATATGTATAATAAGGATTATAGTAGTGATGTCAATGATCTCTTTAGATGGTCACATTTCACACTTTGCTTTTTAGAAATGGAAAACACGTAGCCAAAGGGTTGGGTTTTTTTGGGGGTGTGGGGGTGAATTAGGGTTCGATTATGTCTGTCACAAAGAACATAAAAGTTCAATTTCCAGCTTTTTCTTCAATTTGACTAATGAATCATTGAGTATTGGTATCAGGAAGTCTTGAATAAGATTACATCTTCAAAAGTTTACCGTCACAGATGGATCATAAGCAAAATAATGTGACTTGAAATAGACGACAGATCTATTCCATTTGATTTACATGAAAGCCCAGCTAACAACAAGAAACCAGCATAAATCATTCACTCATTTTTGAAAGATTAAAAAGATAATGTGATCTCAGCTGACAGTATAAGTAATTCAAGTATTACCTTTGACGTGCAAATCATGAATATTTGTAAACGAAGAATCTGAATAACTTATAAAGCTTCTAAATGATCGATGCAACTCACGGACAACCAACTCTGCTCGCTGGCAAAACCCACACCAAGAGTTGCTGAAAAGCACCAATACATCCTTATTCCAACCAGGTGTAATATTTTGATTGCTTGAAGATAACACTTCATTGTTCGAATCACAACCACTGAATCCAAAGACCAGTGGACAGAAGCTATTAGTTGTTAAGTGAGGGATTGAAACTGCCTCACGGAAGTCGTGATTAACAAAAGGCGGCCTTGGAAGCTCCTTTGATCTTATAACTGATGATGCAGCGCGGTCATACGAAGGAAGGCTTTGGTTCACAAAACTGTCTAAATAATTTTGCAAAGAAGCATAACTTAATTCACTTTCCTCAGGAAAGAGGTAATGTTTTTGTTGAACTGGATCAATTATTACCAGCGATGGAATTCTTGATCCACCAGTTAAAGTTCTCAAAAGCCTATAACCACCATCAGAGAAGTAGAAAGAACCAGCAAAACGGTCATTGGGTATAGCTAAAGTTATGTCCTCAATATAGGCTTTGTCATTACTAACAAGACTGTTGTAAGAGCTTCTTGAATGTGGGGGAATTTGCTATCACTTTCTTCTGATTCTTCGTCTTGATTGAATGTGTTATCCTCATAAATGACATCTTCAATTCTTCTGTGCTCTTTACCCAGGACTGATAATCCATCATCTTGCTCATTTGGTGACCCTGATTCATCTTCATCAGTATGCAGTTTTCTCTTATCAGGGCCCAAAACGTCCAGATCTTCTGTTGTTTTTTCCTCTTTGTGTTTATAAAATATACCACCAGCTTCACTATTGCCATAAACATCATTGGAGACATCTTTTCGAATATTAGAGCTCATATCTGAGGCTTCACTTTTGCTTCGGCCATCCATTTCTGTGGCATTAGATTCAAGATCATTATCATGTTTGTCAGGGTCAGGAGATTTTTCAAGTTTACTTGATGCTTCTCCATCATCAATGTTTCCAGCCCCTATTACCTCGTTTTCAGCCACCAGAATTTCAGCAATATTATCATTAGAATTATCTGAAGTGGCAAATGAATCATCAGTTCTTTCATGTTGACTCTGTTGAACTGATAGAGACTCAATCACCTCAATTTTAGAATCATCTGACAGCTTATTTAGGTTGGCATCCTTTGAAACCAAACTGATTCTTGTTTTCTTATACCTATACCCCGGTCTTGTTTTTTGCAGCAAATTTGTTAGAATATCGTACAATGGATTACCACTACCACCTTGGCTAGAACTTCCATATGAAATGCTTTCTCCGTCATTAACCACCATAACTGACATTTTGTCCCCAAATGCCATAAGCTTGGAGGCCCAGGCATTCAGTTTTGCTGTTTCAGAATTGATATCTGTGATACCAGTTTTCATCAAAGAAGGGGTCACTTTTGAGCGCATTCTGAAGGTACTACCACTTAGAGCTCCATCACTGGCATGCAAAGGATAATTCTTACGCACATACTGCCTTAGTAACTCAAGAAATAGTTTGCTTTCATCTCTGATTTTTGAAGAGTGAGATAATCTATCAATAAATAGAACTGCTGATGGCCTATTTGCAGGAAAGATCACCTGTCCGCCACTCTCATCAACATCAACCTATACATAGCAAGTAAATCCAAATGTCATGGGCTGATACACGTCATAATTAAAAGTTGCATATAGAAAAAATTAGATAACACATATTCCCAAGCCATCAAAAAAATAATATTCATTGCATAAAATGGAACAAGGTGTTATGTAAAAAATATTCAAGAAAAGAATCATATATTTTGCAAACAACTTGGAACTCCAACAAACTCGGAAGTGGCAAACCTAAAATAAATAACAAAAGCAGTAGTCTGCAAGTAAATGCAGTATATGGTTCATGATGCATGTATTGTCTAACCTATATTCTACTAAAATCAACTGACGGCACATTAAAATGCATGGAAATGGTAACCTCATATTTGACTTAAATTAGATGCATTTATTTTATTTATGAATTGCATTAAACCAATATTCACCTACCTCCTTAATGTTCAGATCATGGTGGCTTTGCACTAGGCTTCTTATGTCATCCCCTTCTTTTACAATAACTGAACAAGTTGTGCATCCCAGATAATGAATAGCGAGAAACCATGTCTCTGGGCTGACTTTACTGACAACATCCAACGATGGCAATAATGATCTTTCAGTTATAAGACCAAATCTAACAATTTCTGGAGGAAGCAAATATTCTCTTGCTATAACAGTAATCCTTGCATAGAAGTTTTCAAACTGGTGGAATTTTTGCGCTGCACATAACACTTGATTTCCATTGCTTTTATTTTCAATTTTATCTGAGGCACTTCCATTTGCCAAGGAAAATCCACCTTTCCAAGGAGAACCAGTAAGATGATCTCCACCTCCAAAGGTTAGCCCTTCATCCTCTATAACCTGTTTGTCAGCTTAAAGAATTATATATTGAGGTATCTTTATCGTGAAATTAGTTGAATCTTCACAGTTCAGGTAGTTCTTCTCAAAGAAATATAGCAGCACATAATTAATCAGAATAAATGCAACCTTCTTTGCAACACTTACAAGCTCTAATGGCCCATCTGAGTCGATCTTCCCAGAAATGTCAACTGTATCACATCAATGAAGATTGAATTCAAAAGTCAGAAGATGAATCCATTCAAATAATTTACGAAAAACAGATCATGGAGTGAGTAGTGCATAAAAAAGAACTAAGCGAAACTAATTGAACTAGTAAAAAAAGTCAAAAAAAAATGTATCATCTTGGAATCCCAATTGTGAAAATTATCATTTTGTACCATATTAGAACCTTAAATAACTTCTTTGCATCCACTATGTGTTTATGTGTTTATACAGATTGATATCTCCCAAGATATATGATAGAATGCCTCAAAAGCTAAAGAAATCAGAGAGAAGTTATGGAGTCAGCAAACCATTCTCTGTGTGATTTTTCGATGAAGTATCTTCATCGCTGACGTTGCTCCCACGATGTGCCAATCTGTTGAACCATCCGCAAGATTCATAAAGGAGTACAGATTTATCAGTTGATTCCATGAAAGTTTCCACATCTTCTTTTGTATCTAAAATCTCAAAAGGGGCCAACTCATGCTTAAGTGACATGATGTAGCGAACTGATGACAGTATATCTCGTGCACGCAGCTTCCCTTGGTATTTGAATGGCATGGAACGCTGGTAGTATACAAACTTTATTCCTTCATTTGCACCAATGGCATCCGTCAACAGCTTCTCAGAATTTCTATATACGACCATCAAGTTGAGGTGACCAAGCCCCTGGTAATCAGAGACAATTAATTGCTCTATTTCAGCCATCAGTGATCTTGACTCACCATACCCTAAGATCAGCAAGAATGCCGGTTAGATTGTTATGACTCCATTTTTGTCTATGTTGGAGCATTGGAGGACATTCCAAAACAAAGTTGCAAACGCAATTGAGAAGCTCCATTCCCCAAAAAAAGTAAACTGTTGTGGTTTTCATGTCGTGACCAACAGATTTCAGTGACTTGCTACTCATCATTTTTATGATTTATTACTACAATTCACTGTGGAAGGGAAGTTTGTGCAATTGAACAACACCCGACCATACAACTCGTCAGGGATCAGAGGCGCGAACAGGCAGGGGGCTCACAGGGCATCGTGATGAGGAGGAGGACGTGAGGATGGAGCCGGATCTGGGAGGAGAAGTTGGTCCTGCTCAAGACCTGCCATTCCACGCTGCCGTCGGCGGCACCGGAGCTCGCCGCCGCGGGGATTTGCGATGTACAGTAAAGGAGGAGGGCATGGAGGGCGAACGGCCATGCCGCGGTGAGGAGGGTGCGCATGATGGCCGCTGCGCCGGCCAGCCGTCGCCGGCGGGAAGAGTTTTTAGCGAAGCGCCACCAGAGCTCACGCGACAATGCGTGAGAGTGAGACTATTTGACGCATGCGTGAGACTATTTTAGGTATTTTTCATCTGAAATCATAGTTATCCATTGTACTTTGTTATAAAGGCAACCGTAATGTTTATTTTTAAGTTGCGTACAGTGTTTAATTTATAATATAATATGGTACATAGTTGTTGCAATCTCCATGGTATTAAGAAATAAAATTGATCATAGAAGATAAAGATGAAATAGTCAATCTAAGCTCGAAGCTTAGTTTCGTCCATCAACATTTTAAATGTCTAATTTAATCTATTATTTATTCTTTCAAATTAATCTTGAACATCTCCAACCCTTAAATTCACGAGTCACAGTGTTACATATCCAAAGGCCAATAATAAGCTACGGTAAAATCAACGGCATCAGATCAACCCACGCCAATTCACTTCCTCCACACCTATTCCACCGTACCCCCAAGCCCAAACCATCGCATCGCACGGAACAAAAAAGGGAAACAGCAACTGCCGCAGGAAGGTAGCGCCGCCATCGGCCAAACGACAGCCGCCGCACGTCCGGATCGCGCCGCCGTCGGCCTCTCCTCCTGCCGCACGTCCAGGAAGGTTGCGCCGCCGCCGACTCCACGCCCTGGCGTAACGCTCGCCGACGCCGTCTCGTCCCGCCTGCACCCTGTCGGTGGCCGTCCCTCCCGCCCTCTCCCGGCTTCCAGGTCATGCTGCACTTACGGATCGCCCACGCTTTTTGTTTCCCTCCTTATTTACCTCGTGGGTCCTCCTCGTTAGTGCCGTGGGTTATTGTAGGGTACAGGTTCGATAGACCTCATGGATTTTAATTTTGGTGACGAAGGATGCCCGTGATTAGATGCTTGTGTAGCAGTCATCTCCTTCTAGACCTAGGTTCGTTGTTTCTGCTTGCACAAGCTGGAGTGAACTGTTCTATTTTTTTTCGCCAAAGTAGAATTGTTGATTGATTCGTAGTATAATTTGTATTTGGGCTTGCTGAAGAGATGTGTCTTTCTTTATATGGTGATTGATTAGGTACTTCTGTTTTTAAAACAATGCAAATGCATAATTGAGACACAAGTTTTCATGCTGAAATTTTATAAAATAAATAGAACACATAACCAGCGATGATCCAAATATGTCAATTAGGAACCCAATTTTCAATTTCTCTCTTGTAATTTTTCCATATGAGGTTCCTATGTTTGTACGCTTAAGCTTCATATATATCATTGATGCATAGGGGCCTATAGTGTTTTACACCTGTGAGATTTTACATGGCTAGAGTTTGCGTTTGTCTCTATTAGCTAACTTCAACCCATGGAAGGTTCTACTTCGACCAAAATAGCAACAGTAACTGAAGGAAGATTGTGAGTGTGGTGGATTAGAGCTTGAACATTAAAAGTACATACTTGTTTCTGGTTCATGTCTATGTCTTTTCTTTTTTGCAATTTTTTTGTCCTATTGTAGATCAATTCAGCCAGCACGGTACAACATAATTTCTTTAGGTTTTCCTGTGGTTATTATGTCTATTGATTCATGCCCAGTTGCCCACATGATCCTTTTTAGATTAGGGGTCGCATCTTGAACTGAGTTTTCTAATAAGCATTTTATGGGAAGGCTCTTAGATAATATACTTATGTTCTGCACATGATAAATTCTGGAAACAATTTTCTTATTTGAATAATCAGTTTATATAAGAATGACATATATTTGGACTTCTTTTGTCCGGTAGTACGCCACCTCCTCCACAGCAATTTTCTTATATAAGACCTCCTCCACAGCAATTTTCTTATATAAGAATGACATATATTTGGAAATCATTTTTTCTTCTCTGATTTTGCCAATTTCCTAATCTAGGGTTTCATTGTTTGTCCATCCCCTGCGGTTGACAATGCAGCTTTTGTGCCTTTCAAAATAGGTATGTTCATGTTGCCAAAGCAATCAATTTTTTTATATGCAGACTGATATCATTGAGGCCTTGGTGATGGTTTGTTCACTTTTCTTACTGCAGATGACAATGAGTAAAGAAAAATCTACTTGGTGCTGGTGGAGATGGTATGCTTGCTCAAGCGAGTTTCAATTGGTTAACACTCATGTATTCATATCGTTCTTCTAATTTTTAACATATGTGGTACCTTTGGGAGTGTTCTGTACCAGGAGTTCAGCAGTCGGATTGTGGAGGTGGAAACAGAGAAAGAAAACACAAAAAATTATATGCTCCTTAAGAAACAAAAAAAACAAGCTGAAGCCACTTTGTTACTGGTATGGATTATTTCATGCCTCCTGAGCTACTACTTTCATTTTGCTGGTGCTAAAAAAATTCACCTACAATGTCAATGTTTTTTGGTTTGTTTGCAGCTCTGGATGGTTGTCTACTGTCTGTGAAATTGAGGTTTTATTTATTAATTACATGAGTGGCAATCATTGAAAACACAAGGAAAACAAATTATCAAAGCCACTTTGTAACAGGTATGGATTGTTTGTTTCTTGCCTCATGAGCTACTAGCTTACTTTTCCTTTGCTTGAGCAGTTTTCTAATGTCAGTGAAATTGAGTTTTTTACTTACTACATCTGTGACAATTACTGAGTACTTATGCTGTAGCTTCATATATTAATCGTGTGTACTTTTGACCTCAGTCAGGGGTGATCTAAGCAGCACAGTATAATTCTTCAATATATGAAAGTTTTCTTTTGCTTCTCTATTTGTTAAGTATGTATCTTACAACTCCCTAAATATAAGCTGGTTTATTGCAAAATTGATTTGATCCAATTAGTATTTATAGGTTATATATGTGTTAGTTACTAAGTGTATATGTTGTAGAATGTAGCTCACATGTATATCTTGATATGCATGGGGGTATTTCTTTGTTAAGAAAATTTTCTATAGTGATCTTGCTTAGATGGTCAGGGTTCATCATGAAAAATATCTTATATTCCATTTCCTTTTTCAGTTTTTAGTGCCCTATTTTAAATTGAATTTTCGTACTGCCTCGTCTAATTTTTCATGTTAATTTTTCCCTATTTCACCATCTACAGAAATGCCTTTTGTGTAATTGAGAATGAACTGTTGTCTCCGAATAACGATTGCCCTCAATGGAGGCGCTTCTATCTACCAAAACGAGGTGACGCTCCTTCATTAGTTTTATCTTGGGGGTTGCTCTTCAAGTTAAAGATGTTTGTTTAGTAATGCACTTTCACACATGCTGAATGTAATGTCTCCTGGTTCCAACGCGTGACTATATTGTATAATGTATATAATAGTTGATAGTGCTTTTTTTTTGCTTGTCTTCTTCATCTAACAGTGGTTTGGTCAAGGTGATTATAAGTGATTGCAGTATAAAAAAATGATGTGTGATTACTTTAAACCTTCCACTTTAGTACCATCGAACTTCCAACTGACATGTCTATTTGACTTGACTGCCACAGACAGATATGCGTAGTGGTTGCCTCAAAACTTTTCAAATTCT
>JAUNZO010003312.1:0-24038 GCA_031894775.1 Chloris gayana | reverse complement strand
TGGCACGCGCGGGCGTGAGGAGCCTAGCCAGCAAACCACGTTTTGACGTTAAAACTTTCTATTTTTGGTTATTTTTTGGCAACCGAAATGTTCTATTTTAGGAAATTTGGTCACAAACTTTGAAGCAAAAGTTTTCCTGAAAGTTTAAAAGAAACTTTTGATCACAAACTTTGGTTAAAGAAGTTCGTGAAATTTTTTCAGCTAACTTTAGAGCCATTGTTTTTCTGAAAGTTTTACAACAAAATTTGGAGAGAAACTTTTACCTAAATAATTTGCAGTAGAATTTTTGATAGAAAAGTTATGTTAAAAATTTTGGTAGAAAAGTTGTCATAAGAGAAGTTGATTTGCTAGGAATGATGCTCACGCACGAGCGTGGATCAGTAATCCGGGCCCGAGCCTCCGCCTGGCGGTGTGCTCCTCGTCGCCCCCTCCTCGTCGCGCAGCTGGCCGTGATGTTCCTGCTGACGCCGGCCGACGTCCCATTCGCCCACATCGGCGACTCTTCAGCCGGTGGTGGTGGCCTCCTCAACCCCGACGCCGCCGGCGACGACGAGGCCTCCGTCTCCGCCAAGGCCGCGTGCTTCCTCCTCCGCCTCGTCGTCGTGTACGTCACGACCTCGTACGTCTCCGGCGACGAGGAGGAGGACGTCTCCGGCGTGGCCGTGGGGGCTGGCTGCTGCGTCGACGAATGCGCGAGTGGCTAACAAGTTTGAGCCGCGTGCAGTATGCTCTCGTGTTGATGTAGCGTGGCACGAATGCGCGAGTGGCCGACACATTCTGTCACGAGAGACGAGAGTGACGGCAGCTCGGGGCTTTCCGTATATCGCTCGACACGGCGTTCGTGGGTGGTTCCGAAAACGGAACGGTGCCATCAATCCACACTCCTACCGGCTACCGCACACCACTGCTACCGCTACGATTACACTACTGGTCGGTCCGATCCGGGCGCCATCAGTCAGAGCTTCCACGATCCCACGCGCCGGCTCGTCTCGCAGCGGCCACGCCTCCGGTCCTCGCGACCGCCATGGCCACGATGACATGCCACGATGACACCCTCTGTTTCATACAGCGTGGCACAGATTCGCGTGTGGACGAAACATTTTGGTGGAGCGTGATGCAGAGTGATGAGAGCGTGATGACAGCGCGAGGCTTTCCTTATTTCGCTTGATACTGTCCGTGTTGATGGGTGGTTCTGAACTTCTGATGCGGCCGAAAACGGAACGGTGCCACTGCACTGCACCCTTCATCAATCCGCCCGCCGACTGCTCCGATCCAGCCGCACCAGTCAGGATCCCACGCGCTCGCTCATCCGTCGATTTTGCATCCTCATCATCGGCGCCGCCTGCATCTCTTGCTTCCTCTGGTCCGCCAGCCACCACGACGAGGACTTCTTCGGGTACTCCTTGGCCTCTGTTGGCCATCGGCGACGGCGACGCGGAGGCTGGCTCGACGGCTCTACTCATCGAGTTTTGCTTTAACACACGAATCATCTCGTTTGTTACTGTAATATGTTTGCTGCGCTATGAAAACGCCATTGCTGGCATGGCAGCCTGGTTGGGTGACTCTGCCTGTCTTCCATAATCGTCAGTGCATTTCTCGTTGAGAGTGACAGGAACCAGCACGCATGTGGATTAAATTTTAGTTGCATTCGGCACGTGCATATGACCATCTGTGCGGTTTAGCTTGGGGATGCAAGTCGGCCACCCTACTGGGTATTTGTGGGTCAACCCGTAACCTAAAGCTTTACTCCCTAATCCGCATTTCACGGGGAATTAATTAGGTTTGCAGAATCAGGCGAGAGAGCGAGGGATAACAAACAACTGGGAACCAAATGTGAAAAGTCTGACAACGGCTACTTCCAAAGCACGGCCGCCGGCCCCACTGCTGTCTTCGTGGAGAGTAGGGGACCATCATCTTTCCAAGTTGCAACGACACGTACGCCGGTCGCCCTACTTTTTTGTCGCCCACGGGCCACGGCTCGTCACTGCGTCCTTCACGGCCCGCTGCACAATCGTCATCGGCTTCAAGTCCACTTAAAAATAAAAAAATAAATTATAAACCGAGAGTAGGCAGGGTCAGGGAGCATGCAGAAAAGAAATACTCCATCGGTCGCTGCATCAGCTGCCGAGATCGAGAGGAGAGGAGGAAGTAAATACGGGTGCATTTCTCCCCATATTACGGTGGAGTACCTCAGGGTAACGGAAGGATGTTTAGAGCTTGATTGCACTGCAATGCCGTTGGAAGAAACCCGGTGGCGACCATGATTACTGCTACTGCTAAGTACGTTCGTACAAGATTTTAATATGCTGGGAGCCAACACAACTTAATGATGGCAGCGAGTTCCGGTACCATACCTGCAGTCCTGGAAAGGCGTCTCGCGACCGGGTTGTGAACTTGTGATCCAACCAACAGTCTTCCATTAAAAAAATTAATCTAACCCAACAGCGTCAGTACCAACAACACATGCGCACCACCTCGCGTGAGTTAGGCCAAGCGCGACTCAGATTCTAGCCAAACTCTGGAATTTCCAGCTCGAAATGTGAGGGAGCTGCAGGTACGTTGATGTTGACACATATCGTTTTTTTTTACGCGATACACAACCGCAGTTGCCAAACTATTCACGCAGAATTCGTTAATGTTCTGACTCTGCTCACCACATGGAAATACGATGTAGTACTGCTAGTATTTATTTTCTTGGGCGAATTATATTTGTTCAGGATTACAAGGAACGGAATAAACATGCACAATCCGAAACAGTCCCGTTAATTATCCATGTCTGAAACGGAATACCTGCCCGTTTGTTGCTACTACTCTGTAGTAGTATCTCCGGAATGTCAGTAGCAACAAGAAGTGAGATCAGTACGCGGATGGAGATGCCGACACGAGAAACTGCGCCTGCAGGAAACAGCACGGCCCTCGAGGTCCTCCTCCTCGCCCGATTACAATAATCCAAACCTTTTTCTTCTGTTTCCCTGTCTAGTAGTTTGGCGAGTGAAAAGCAAGCAAAGCAGAGCATTTCTTTTCTCATTTGCTCCCACTCCCCACCGCTCCCCACCAGTCGTACCATGGCGCTCCGCCCCTCGCCATCCTTCTGCTCCTCCTCCTCCTCGCCGCCGCCACCGACGCGCTGACGCCGGACGGGCAGGCTCTGCTGTCGCTCAAGTCCGCGGTGCTGCGTGACCCCGACGGCGCCCTCGCCAACTGGAACGCGAGCGACGCGGACCCCTGCGCGTGGAACGGCGTGGCCTGCTCCGCCGACGCCGCGCGCCGCGTCGTCGCGCTCTCCCTCCCGCGGAAGCGCCTGGTCGCCTCGCTCCCCTCCGCGGCGGCGCTGCCCTCCGCGCTCCGCCACCTCAACCTCCGCAGCAACCGCCTCTTCGGGCCCATCCCTCCGCAGCTCCTCGCGGGGGCGCCCGCGCTGCAGAGCGTCGTCCTCTACGGCAACGCGCTGCGCGGCCCCGTCCCGGAGGAGCTCGGCGCGCTCGCGTACCTCCAGATCCTCGACCTCTCCTCCAACGCGCTCGACGGCGCCATCCCGGACTCCGTCCTCAAATGCCGGCGCCTGCGGACGCTCGCGCTCGGGAGGAACAACCTCACGGGCCCGATACCCGCGGGGCTGGGCACCCAGCTCGCCGCGCTGGAGCGGCTCGATTTGTCCTATAACCGCCTCTCCGGCGCCATCCCCGACGACCTCGGGAACCTCACCAGGCTCCAGGGGACACTCGACCTCTCGCACAACCAATTCTCCGGCCCCATTCCGCCCAGCCTCGGCCAACTGCCCGAGAAGGTGTACATCGACCTCACATACAACAACCTCTCCGGCCCGATCCCGCAGAACGGGGCGCTGGAGAACCGGGGGCCCACGGCATTCGTCGGCAACCCGGGCCTCTGCGGCCCGCCGCTCAAGGACCCCTGCTCGCCCTTCCTGCCCAAGGACGGGGACTCGCCCTCGCCGGCTGCTGCCGGTAAAGGGAACAGCAAGAGTAAGGGGTTGGGGAAGGTCGCCATTGTGGCCATCATCCTGAGTGATGTCGTCGGGATCCTGATCGTTGCGCTCGTTTTCTTCTACTGCTACTGGAGGGCGGTCTCCAAGGACAACAAGAAGGGGGCTGCCGGGTCCAAATGTGGCAGGGATTGCGGCGGCTGCTTCAGCCGGGATGAGTCCGGGACCCCGTCCGAGCAGGCTGAGCAGTACGATCTTGTGGCGTTGGACCAGCAACTCACGTTTGATCTTGATGAGCTGCTCAAGGCATCCGCGTTTGTGCTGGGGAAGAGTGGGATCGGGATCGTGTACAAGGTTGTTCTCGAGCATGGCCTCACCATGGCGGTCAGGCGCCTTGGGGAAGGGGGATTGCAGAGGTTTAGGGAATTCCAGACTGAGGTTGAGGCAATCGGCAGGGTCCGCCATCCCAACATTGTCACCTTGAGGGCCTACTACTGGTCTTTTGATGAGAAGTTGCTCATCTATGATTACATTCCAAATGGAAGCCTCTCTGCAGCACTTCATGGTAAGTAGGAGCACTTCTTCTTTTTTTGTTGTGTCACTCAAAGGGAAATCTGCAAAGTCCATGTCGATCTCTGTTGTTACATGAACAAATAATTGCTGCCTAGATTGTGATCCTACTAACTAGTAATTCCTTAATTTAGTGCAATAACGGCAGTGGGATGCTAATTTGATACACCCTTATATTATTGTGGGTAACCTTTACATTGTCCTCTGTTTGAAACTTCTGTTGGCACCAACCTCTTTATTTCTGCATGTACGCTATGACCAATTATTTGTTCCCTTCATACAAAGTTTGGTACGCTTTGGATTCTAATAGTTGTTAAAATTGACTTTCTAATGGACCTACTCTTTTGAATTATTGGTACATCTAAGCTCCTGATAAAAGTCTAATTGATTGCATTCTCACCCTCTGGTACAAAATATGCGCTGTGTTCACCTTCCTACTATTAATTTTCTATGGTTTTCAGGTAAACCCGGGACAGTGACATTCACTCCATTGTCATGGGACACCCGTCTAAACATCATGAAAGGAGTTGCCAAGGGCATCACATTCCTGCACGAATTCAGCCCCAAAAAGTATGTTCATGGGGACTTGAGACCAAACAATGTGCTCCTTGGAACAAACATGGAACCATACATTTCAGATTTTGGCCTCGGGCGACTTGCAAACATTGCTGGAGGGTCTCCTTATGCGCAATCAGATCACGTTGGTCTAGAAAAGGGTCAGAGCCAGCAATCAGATGCCTCGGTGAGCCCTCTCGTGAGCAAAGGGTCATGCTATCAAGCACCAGAAGCGCTCAAAACGCTAAAACCATCACAGAAATGGGATGTCTACTCCTATGGAGTGATCTTGCTTGAAATGATCACCGGCAAATCACCTTCTGTTCTCCTGGAAACCGTGCAGATGGATCTCGTTCAGTGGGTCCAGTTCTGCATCGAAGAGAAGAAGCCGTCCGCGGATGTGCTGGACCCTTTCCTTGCCCGAGACTTGGAACGGGAAGATGAGATGATCGCGGTACTCAAAGTGGCTCTAGCCTGTGTTCAGGCAAACCCGGAGCGGAGACCGTCGATGAGGCATGCTGCAGAGACCCTGGAACGCCTCAATGGTTCAAGCTAGAAAAGCACCGTCTCGACAAAAGGGGTCGATTTTTGGGACGGGGGTGCAATGGTTGTACAGCTAGTAGAGCATAAAACCGCATTTGTTTGTGTGTAAAACTGTTCTGTCTCTTATGTCCACGGATTATCGTTATCCTGTGCTCTTCTTGGTAGGTTAAGTTCTAAGCTCCTATAATTTGTCGGCTATTGTCTTCGTGCCATTTCTTTTGTGAAGCTCCTTTATTTTCTCTTGTTGGTAAGATTCAAGTCCAATACACATGAAGTAAAAAAAGTTGCATCGCACTTGTTGCAATCTTACAAGAATTTAATTAGAAACAGAAAAGTTAACTACAGAGTGTTTATATACATTGCAGAAAAAAATGCAGCAATTGAATTAAAGCAGGATGAATGACGCAAAGAAAGCTTTGGAAGCCCTATTTTTGAAATGCAGGAAAGAACAACACACCAGAGAAGAAGAAGAAAGAATTACGCAACGGCAGCACCGTGTGATCTGTGCAAGTAGTACCGTTGGCACGGAACGTACAGGAGCACCGCTGCCAGTGTCCAGCTTCCAGGAACGCGCATGCAGTTGATTTCGAATGATGGATCGAGCCTCCTGCTGCTAATCGTCCTCATAACTCATAATGCATGGCGTTCCTCACGGCGTGGCGTGCGCGTTGTTGTGTGGCCAAAGTTGACGGCGTGGTCGCCGCGTTCGTGTCTCCTGCAAGCGCGCGTGGCCTGCAGTTCCGCGGCGAAACTAGTACGCTTTGGACTCGGCCGGCGGCGCGAGATGAGATGCGACCCAACCAATGCAACACTACACAAGTAAACGTGTCAGCCGGGGAGGAAAAGAAGAGGGAGATGACTCAAAATGCATGTGGGAGTGGGACTGTGGGAGTGTTGGGACGATCACTTATATCTCCCCTACTTCTCGAGAGCGACGTTGCACGCTTTGGGTCGACACACTAAGCTTGAATAATGCCAATGAAATCGCAACGAACGACAGCAACACTCGCTGGTGATCAGCGGGGACAGTAATGGAATCGTGCACCGGTTTCCTCCGCCGATCCCACCTCCACCTCCATCACCAGCCGCGTCAAAAAGTTCTCTCCGTGCCGTGCTGCTCACTTGCTTGATCGTTTCCGCGCCACGCCATGAAAGGCTGCCGCCAGTTCGTCCTCCTGCTGGCCGGTGATGGAGATGGAGGCGACGAATCACCTTGGCCCACTTCGAGGACCCTCTCCTCGGCCCGGCACGGAGGGGTACGACTCCAGCCAAGTGAAGGCCGTCATGTACCTTCTCCTCCGCCTCCGTCCCTTCGTCCACGGCAACGAGGCGTCCGGCGTGGCCAAGAATGGTGATGTCGTCGGCTGCAACGCCATCCGCACTGACCACCCCGAGGCTGCCGGCAGCAACAACTGACCTCTCTGATCTCTCTGGTGTCACTCTGGTTTGGTTACTGGGCACTACTTGCGCACCTCTGATCGTTTTGGAAGAGATGCTATATAAGCACTCTGGTTGAGTAATTAATTTACTGTAACAGTAAAAGCTCCAACTTGTTTGGACCATTAGATCGGCCTATATTAAAAGTAGCGCACCGTAAGAACGCTCAATTTGAAACTTCAGGAGAAAATTAAGATCCTTTGTCACAGTCACACTCTACGATAATGTAGCAAGTTCACGAGATAAGCGATGACGACCAACACAAGGAAGCAAGCGGCGATAGTCGCGGCTTTGTACGAGCAGAGGGAAGTCCGTCGGCAAAGAAAGACTCCGCATTAGCATTTGCACGGCTTCGTCTTAGTTAAGAAGAAGAAGAAAATGTAAATTGTGCGCGTGCCCATTCCAAAGCTCTCGTCCTCCAAAAACACGCCCCCGGCCCCGCTAGCGTCAAGCGAGTCAAACGTCAAAACCTCGTAAAGCATGTCCAAGCGGTTCTGGGTTCTGCCGTCTACAGAGACGAAGACCAGAAAACTGACAAGACCCAAGGGTTATACTGCAAAAATCTACCCCCTAGTGAACGCTCCCCTCGGATTCTCCTCGGACCCGGCCGCAGAGTCGACTTCCAGCTCCATTTCCTTCCAGCGATCCTCCCCTTTCCCCGCGAATCCGGCCCTCCGCCGCCGCCGTCGCCATGGCCCAGCGCCTCCTCCTGCTCCTAGTCCTCGCCGCGGCGTCCCTCTTCGCCGCGGACGCCCGGCCGTGCCACACCTTCTTCGTCTCCTTCCCGGCGGACCCCAACCCCGCCGGCGACGGCGCCGTCCACCACCACCTCGTCCCGCGCGTCGCCACGGTGGTCGCCGTATTCCGCGTCCGCCGCCTCGGCCCGCACCTCCCGCGCCACCACCAGGACCACCGACACCACCACCTCCACTCCATCCCCGCCAACGTCCAGATCCGCGGCCCGGAGCTCCCGCGTCCCGCGGCCGCCGCCGGAGCCGTGGCGGCCGGGGACCAGGACCGCCACAGGGAGATCCTCGTGGTCGTCGTCGGCCTCCTCTTCGGCGTCGCCTGCGGCGCGCTCACCGCCGCCTCCCTGTACCTCGTCTGGTCCGTGCTGGCCGGCCCCGTCGCGTCATCACCCTACGACGAGCTCTACGGCGAGGAGGAGGACGAGGAGGTGTCTGACACCGAGAGCCCCAAGAAGGTCGGCTACGTCATCATCCAGGAGCTCGAGGTCCGCGATGGTGGTAAGAACTAGGGGGCTCGGGTTTCGTGGCGCTCCCTCCCCTGGGAGGGTGAACTCGTGCAGTCGAGTGATCTGTGACATATGCTTATGTGTCCGTTTATGTGTTGCGCCATTCGTAGTGTCTCTGTGATGTGTCGGCGGGAGATGTGTGCCCTCCTTGTGAATATGTGCTTGAAGCTCCCTTAATCTATGAAATGTACCATCGTCTTATTTCTAATGAACTTATTGATGAATTTAGCAATATGATGGAATGATCTTCGTGATGTTTGTCCGCCATGATGTTTGTTTCTGATGGACTTATCTTCTGCAGTATGCTGAATGCATGATGTACTTTCTGTTGTCTCAATTCTATTGTGACTTGGTTCCTTGTGCTTGTGTGTCTGCTACTATATTTGTCCAAATTCTAGGCGTTTTGGTAGCAAGGATTTGCACTATGTCATGGCTGATACTCTGCATTCAAATCATGTATTTGTTTCATTATCTGCCGAGTAGCAGTTCTGTTGGACTGGACCCATAGTTGCTTCAGTGACTGGGGTAGTTTAATGTCCCCGCACTACCACTAACTTCTAGTACTGTGTAACAGCTTCAGTGTTGATGCATTTGGGTGCATGCTAATTTTCATGACTTCGCAATTCATACTGTCCAAATTTCTGATATCTGTGAGCGCATAATCAATGCTATCAAACCATCTCTCTTGTAGTTATTCTGTTACTTTGATAATGCAGACTGCCACTAGTGAATTTTGTTTGTCACGGCTCAAAGAATGTTCTATGCTTTAGTTGGGGAGCAATATAGAAACATTATGGTGATTTGGTGTATCTGTGTCATGTGATCCTTGAGGAGGTATTATTGTAATTACTTCACTTTTGATTTTAATCGATTGCCCATGTCTGTATCCAAGCTTATTCATATTTGACCAGATGGTCTTTTAATGACAGCTGGTTGCGTGTTCTGGAACTGTCTAATGTCAGCCATTTCCTCTATAAAAAACTTAACCGGGACTACCAGCGTTCAAGTCTGATTCCATGTCAAATGGGCGAAGTATAAACTAACGGTCGGTGCAACCCGGAGAGTGACGTTTGTGAATTATTCAAAATCCCCCCCCCCCACCCCCCACCACAAAAAAGAAAGGAAACAGCCCGTCGTCTCTAGTTCATATCTACTTTACACCTGCTTGCATTACGATATTGTCTCTTACACAGGGTAAGCCTACGATAACGAACTTGCCACCCTCGCAACATTGTGATGTCTCAAGCTACTCATTCCTGCCATGGATCAAAGGCAAAACACGTCGTCACAAGGCCACAACCTGCAGAATAAACCAAGCAGCTTCTCCTAACCGAGAGCATCCTGAATTGCAGTAAAATCGTGTTTTCATTTCTCTCACAAGTCATGAGAATACAGAAAAATAGAGAGTGCAGCAGCAAATATACACACCATATATGATTTACATTTAGATGCAGAATCAGAACCGTGGTGAAAGATTTACAAATTATGCAAAATAGGCATACAAACAACAATGGCTAGTATGTTACTATGACTGTATAGCTTCTCACTTAAACTAAAATCAAAGAGAACCAATGCTCATCAAGATATTATCAGTTCATAGCAATAAAAAAATAGTCAAGAAACATAAGCCAAGATTGTAGCAAGGATTACTACTTAAAATTAGACACATCAAGGTATTGCTATGATGGATTTTTTTTTACAAGATATCAAAGATCAATGACAGTTTTTCCCCAAAGAATTACCCAAAGCTACATTTCATGTGAATATTATCACATCTGATCACAACTATCATCAGAGTTGTTTGTTCATAACCTTAGCCAAAACATACTCTGATGCTCCAAAGACAGACCGACACTGTCGGAGGAAAAGATGTTCAGCCTTGATCTCACAAGCATAGTGTCTAATTCTTGTGGGCTACAGTCGTGTCAAGCAGCGACCTCATGTACCATGTTCTCGTAGGTACTGGTGGCTCGTATGTTTATTTATGCAAACTAAAGAACCAGCTAACTATCCCAGCAGAAAGAACATCACATAGCCTTTGAACTGCCTTCATATTTACTTTCAAGTACCCCAATGCCCCCAAACATGCGATCTTCTACCCTGGGTTAAAGAATAACTGCATCAGAATATAAGAGGTTCCTGCAAACAGAAAAAGGGGTCAGTAACCCAGACATAATAGTTTTCATGCTCCATAAATTAAAGAATCTCAATCAGTAGATTTTGTGGTAACAAATAAACACAGTAACTTACGGCTTAGCATTCTCACATCCATATGTCTCCATGTATCTGTGACTGAGACGAAGTTGAACTGTTGAACCCATGTTCGCATCCGCTACTCAACATTCTGTCTGATGTTAAAAAAAATTAGCACAGAAATGTCTTGCTAAATTTTATTATGAGATAATACAATAAACTCACACCAACCTTTTTTAACAGATAAACACATGTGGTATAGGTTACTCATTTACTTTATTTTACTAACACTTGAGGTATACCTAAGCATTGATGCCTACATGACAATACCGTGACTACATAGTAGCTGGAGCGACACATGATTGACAACTAAGCTAATACCCAACGCAAAGATTCACTCCTGCATTACACGTAGAGTGACCACATCCGAAGTAGTACAAGGCAAAACATGACCTAGAGAGGAAATAAGGATCACTGTTCCTGTTCCTAATCCTATTCGTAATCACAAATAGTTATCAACTTTCATGGTTTTGCTCTGTTGATATGCATAAGAAAAATTTTGACAAGTTATTTTAGTACATTACAAGAGCATACCTTCAGGAAGACTCAACTTTTAGAAGCATCCAAACAAGTGTATCCTTTTATATCAGGCACAAAACCTTTTTCCACCATCCCCATGTTAATTATTTCATATGTGACCCTATTTGGAACAAGACCTTTTTCCAACATCTCATTCAGAAGTTTGTTAGCCTCTTCCATCTTTCCCATCCTGCAGAAGTACTTAAGCAACACATTGTAAGTAACCACATTAGCCCGTTTCTTATTTTTCTCCATCCTACTCCTAATGTCATGAGCAGACTTAATGTCTCCCTTCTCACAGAATCCATTTATTATTGTATTGTAGGTCTGATGCTTTGGCTCCAAACCAACCTGTAACATCTCATCCAGCAGCTTTACTGCTTTACGGGCATCGCCTTTGCGACACAGCGCATCAATAAGAACATTATAAGTGACAACATCTGCTCTCGCACCTTTCTCCTTCATCTCATCGAGAAGGCCAGAGACACTCCTCCAATCACCACTGTCACAAAACCCTGTTATTAAGCAATTATACGTTTCGACATTAGGACTAATCCCTTTTTCTGCCATTGCCTCCTTCACGGCAAGAGCCTCATTCATCTTTCCAAGATGGCGGTAGCCATCAGCCAAGATATTGTAAGTAATCACATCGGGTTTCACATTCTTCCCAGCCATACAATCAACCCAATCCTCGGCATCTACCATCATACCCTTCTTGCAAAAACCATTCAGCACATTGTTCAGGGTAAGCACATCACTTGCCAGCCCCGCCTCCTCCATCTCCTCCACAAGCTTCAACCCTTCCTCCATCTTTCCCTCGCTGCACAGCCCTGAAACAAGTGAATTGTATGTCACCATAGTCGCGGCAATCCTCTGCTGCTTCATTTCATCAAAGACCTTCAAGGCAGCTGTGATGTTCGAATCCTTGCAGTAGCCATTAATCAGAACGTTGAATGTAACCACATTCAGAGAGATTCCAGCTTCAACCATCTCCTTCAAGAGTGCATCGACATGATACATCTTCCCCGCTTGGCCCCATTTGCAATATCCATCGATGAGAGTATTGTAAGTGGCCACCGTGGGAGTCAGTCCCCACGCCCTGATGTCCTTCGCAACATCGCCGGCCTTCCGGAGCTGCCCGGCCTTGCAAAGGCCAGAGATGATGGTGTTGAAGGTGTACACGTCCGGCGATACGCGCCGCCGCAGCGCCGCTTTGAAGGCCTTCTCGGCGAGGTTGATCCGGTCGGCGGCGATGAGGGCGGCGAGGAGGGCGTTCACGGAGAAGGTTGAGAGGCGGTAGCGCGGGTGGTCGGCGCCGGCAAGGTGGAAGGCCTCGTACGCGGCCAACGGCTGCGAGGCCCTGGCGAATGCGAGAACCAGCATGTCGGCGATAAGCGGTGCGGACCGGGAGGAGCGGATGGCGCGGAGGATGGCGGCCGGGGAGTGAAGGCGCGCGGCGGCGAGGGCATGGAGCTCGGAGCGGAGCCGCGGATGGTGCCCGTGGGATGCAAGGCGGGCGAGGAGGAGCGCGTGGAGGGGGAGCGGGAGCGGCGCGCGGAAGCGGTCCCGTGACCAGCGTGCAAGGGAGACGAGATGCGGGAGAGGGGGAGCGGCGCGGTGCGGAGGAGGAGGCCCAGGATGCGGTGCGCGGCGGCGGCGGTGGACGCGCCCGTGAGCGCCTCCACGCGGGCGAAGCGGCCCGCCGCGAGGTTCGCCAGCAGCGTGGCGAGCGGCATGGTTTCCGGGAGTTTTGTGGACGGGGGATTGAATCAATTCCTGGGCTTCCTCCTCGGTGCGGTGCGGCGGCTGCTGCTGCTCGTCGGCATGTTCAGTGGCGGCGTGCAGGTGAGCCAGTCCCCGGTGCGCGGCGAGTTGGGTGGGCCGATTTTGCAGGAGAGGGGGAAAACGGACGCCGGGTTTTGCACGACCCGGCGGAGTACACGGACAGAGGCAAACCTGGCTGGCAAAGAAAACGGGACAGAGCATAATAGAGCAAACTCGTGCAGTGTTTGTCCAGGACCGACTGTGCCAGGTATAATACTGCACATAACACTCGGATCGGAGCAGATATTTGCTTCCATTGCACTATTGCATTCGTAGTAATGTACAAGTACAATTGAGACTCAGTGCTCTCCTACACACGGCAAGTTGTGCACACAAGGGATCTGAACTACACAGTTATCTTTAAAAAGCACATACAACTTGAATCGGCAGCAACGGACTGGCAGTGCGCATAGATGACCGTTCAGAAACTTGATAGGCGGAAGAGCTAATCATACATACAGGATATAGATAAGCACATGAAACATTGAATGATGGAACCATCTTGGCTACGTTTCCTTCAGCTGCCTATGCCCGTGTCAGTTTTGCAGGTAATGAAATCAGATGGTCTTCGAGACAGAAAGGCATTCAGGGTCATGCTGGTTAGGAGTTGTGCTGACCAAGAGCTGAATCATCAGAGGGACTGATCATGCTGCGCATATTCTGCAAGGTAACAGAAACATACAAGCATTAAAAATGTTTCATAAAGCAAATAAAATGCATTTCTAGATGTAGTTCTGACCATTTTGCTTCTATCTATTGTCGGAAGTTTCTAACCAATCGATCAAGCTTCTTAGCTTGTTGATGTAGTAATTGTGAAGATATAAATCAATCGACTATTATGCTGCAGACTCCTCTATTGAATGTTCCCACACACAAAAAAAAGGCTGAGGAGATCTGAGAGTTGAAAGACAAACACAACAGATGGTTCTAATATGCTTTACAAGATAGAACCAAGTGGAGGTTCATAATTGCATGATTGAGATAAATGGAACATTGAAGAGCAATTTTATTTATCTACTGTTTATTTTCTGAAATTTGAAAGGTTTGATTCATGATGTTTGTTCGTGGAAATTTTAACTACGATATTAGAACAATATATAGTATGTGCAAATACAAAAGAAAATGTTATGATGTGATTTCACTAGATGCTCGAATTAAATATCACCAGATAAGCTTATGTTCATTTTTTTCCTTTTCATGGTGAATGCCCAGCTTGGGCCATTTTAGTTGTCTATAAGTTAATACACTTGAACCCTCTAGCGTTTTGAAGTACTTCGTTATCCTACGGTGTATGTAATAATAGGTACACCTGAAGGGAAAATGATTATTGACAAACTTGCAGCAACTTCCTTGTAAGCTCAGGATCAGCAGCATAAATAATAAAGAATATGCAACTAAGGAAATACCTTTATTGGCTTTCTTTGCTTCAGTTTCACCTTCACATCAACTCCATTCTCAGTTATTGCACGCAACACAACCTCAATTTTCCCTTCAATCCTATCCCCTTTCCTTGGTGTATAAATTGCATTGTGAATATCATCCTCTATTGCACGCTTTGCAAGCAATGCCCCAACTGCCGCACACGCCTTCATGCCCTTACCCTTCTTCGAACCAAGATCAAACTTCATGTCCTTGGATATGGAGTGTGCGACAGTCACCACCCGGCTGGTCACTCTATGCACAAAGCAAGCACGCACAGATCCTTTTGTGACATGTATATCTAGACAGAAAGGGTGGTGGTAAGGATCAGTCATTTGGTTGAATGTGGGCACTCGTTCACGCTTCACCTCAACAATGTCATCCACACGCATAGAACGCTTTTCCTTCTGTTTTGGAAAGTTGGTAGAAACAGACTTGGGAGGCTGCACCTCCTTGCACTCCTTTGGGTTCTTTGCACTGGATTTGTCTCTCTTCCTGCGGCGCAAGGGTACATTGTTCTCTTCAAACTCTTTAGACCCCCTATCCAGCTTGTAGTATAGCTTCTTTCGCTGTCTCAAGTCATCTATCTCATCATCAGAGTCGTGCATTTCATCATCCTCATGTTGATGGAAGACATATGGGCATTCATTACCCGGTGCGGTGTCCGGCAACAAGCCAAATGACGCGGGCCAGAGATCGGAGTCAACAACGTCGATGCTGAATCCGGAGCCAAGGGGATCAGAGCTGGAGCAAGGCAAATTTCTTGGCAGCGGGACTTGCACAGATGGAGATTGGCGCAGCGGCTCAGACGAGGCTTCAGAATGAGGAATGGAGAGTGCACGGAAGATGGAGAAGAGACTAGGTATCTTCGTAGGCTGCTCAAGCGCGCGCCACGGACGAGTTTTGTGAAGCAGCTGGCGGAGGGACATTTCCTCGAACAACTTACGGACGATCTGGCTGTGGCCTAGACAAGTGCCCTGTTCTCCTGGATTCCAACTCCGCTAATGTCTTCTCAAATGCGGGTGTACATGGCCGGTGGAGATGAGGGGTTGCATGGAGAAAACGTAGCGGTGAGGCGCACAGGCGGGGCGGGGCAGAGGGAACGGACTGACAGCGGAGACGGAGGTGAGGAGGACCCTGGAACGGCGCCGGCGCCGCGCGGCTCTGCGCGACTGCGCCCGAGGCGAGGAGGTGGAGGCAAAGCCTATCTCTTGCTTGCCCGACCTGTTAAAGCCCAACACAGTAGAAAACTGGGCTCATTTATTGGGCCTTCTTTGCCTGGCCTTGCATGGGCTAAAACTATCCTGTATGGGCCAGGAGCGGATCGGCCTAAAAGCACATCATAAGACACCCCAGTGCTTCTCAAAAGAGTAAAGTCCTATTTTGTTCCTTCAACTATAGGGGATATTGCTAGGTCACTCTCAACTATAAAACCGGATATCTGGACTCTCGAACTATTGACCCCGGTGCAATTTCAGTCCCTTGACGGTTTTAGACCGTGGGTTTGCTGACGTGGTATGACGTGGCATAGATGGACCGCCATGTCGGGTGTCACATCATTTTTTTCTTTTTTTCTTTTTTCTCTTCTCTCTCTCTCTGCTATCCTCCTGCTGATCCTGTAGCGGTTCAAGGCCCTGGTCGCCGACTGCGGGGCCCCCACCCGGATGCGTCCGCTCCCGTAGTTCGAACGGGAGCCGCGAGCACGACCTCATCACGTTGTTGGACCTCCTCTCGTCGCCGTCCTTCTTCGCCGAATCGACCAGGTGTGTGGTGCGCGAGATCCGGCAGCTCGCCGGGTCGGGCGCCGACGCCCTCGTCCTACTCGTCCCGTTGCTTCGCTCCGAGGACGTCGCGTTGCGACCGTGCACGCGTACCGCCGTCGGCCGGGGCGGGGCACGGAGTGGTCTAGGGAGTGAGAGAAGAGAGAGAAGAGAGAGGAAAAAAAGAAGAAGAAAAAAAGAAGAAAGAAAGAAATAATGATGTGGCACCGACGTGGCGGTTCATCTATGCCACGTCGGCAAAACCACCGTCTAAAACCGCCAAGGGACTGGAATTGCACCGGGGTCAATAGTTCGAGGGTCCAGATATCCGGTTTTATAGTTGAGGGGGTGACCTAGCAATACCCCCTATAGTTGAGGGAGTAAAATAGGACTTTACTCTTCTCAAAATCAGAACGGAACGGAACGGAAGAACCCTTCGATCGCCGGAACACGGAAATTCCCCAATACCCGTTTGTTTGAGAAAACAAGGATATAATACTTGTGATTAGCATTGTCCTCATACATTTGGACTTCCTCGTCTTCCGGTATGGGTGCACTTAGGCCAGTCTCAAAAGAAGTTTTATGGACACAAGAGTGACACGTCATGTAAAAATGTTTGAAACTAGGATGAAACACTCCTCTCTCAATGTATAGTTTCATCTATTGTTGTTTTCTAGTTACATACAAGACACAAAATGTCTAGATAACCGTGTATGGAGAGTTTCATCCTCATGAAACTCATTTCACCTCTCTCCTCATTAATACACTGCCACATCATCAAAAGTGCCTACATGGCACTATTTATTGTCTATGAAATCCCACTGAGACTGGCCTTATACTAATTTTGTTATTTGATATAATAACTATCTGCAAATGAACTACAGTCCTTTCCTACAAAGCTTGGATTGGTTTATTAGAAAGCAATTTTTTTTTCTTATCAACATTTGTACTTATAAGTCTTCCATCGTACCATGTTTTTGTTTCCAATTCTAATTTCCCAGCATCATGCATAGTGTTGTGTTGGTGTGTTTGTTGTTGTCTGTCTGGACTCTGTAAACTCTATTCTACCTTAATTAGTCCGGAGTCCGGACCGCGCTCCACGATGTCACCGTGTGGTGAGTCCGGACCGCACTCCATTATGTCACCGTGTCCAGCTCGATACGTCATACGCCACCTTCCGTGGCGTATCGTTGCCAATATTAATTATTTCCAGTCCACCGCAAACCAGACGCCGGCCGGTTCCTCATCAGCGAGGGCCATGGCGGACAGCAACCTTGACAACCCGACGCTTCCCGACGAGATCGTTACGGACATCCTTGCCCGGCTGCCGGCCAAGTCGGCGGGGCGCTTCCGGTGCGTGTCCCGCGCGTGGCAAGCCATGCTCTCGTCGGACTACTTCGTCGACCTCCACCTGCGGCTGGCCAACACTCCCGGGCAGCCAACAAGGCTGCTCCTCACGCCCGTTGGCTCCAACTACGACGGATACATCTACTCATGGCGGCACGGTGGTTCGGTCGCGAACCTCATGCCCGATGATTTCGCGTTGGTAACCGACGTCACCAGGCCTTGCCGCGGCCTCATCCTCGTCAAGGATTACTATCACTACTCCGTCTGCAACCCTTCCACTGGCGAGACCCTTCTTCTCCCCGATAGCAGGTTTCCACTGAAGATGGCTACGCAGCGCTGGAAACCGCCTCTGCCCAACCCGCCGGTCTTCGTGTCGGTATCTTATGGCCTTGGTTACTGCACAACTAGGAAAGAGTACAAAGTAGTGCGCTTGTTCAGCCACCCTAGAGACGAAGATGATGACGGCATGAAGCGCACGTGCTGTGAGGTCTTCAGCCTCGACATACTGGCATACTGGAGGCCAAGTGCTCAACAGCCTCCCGTCTTGTACGCCGTCAAGGGCATGGCCGTTTTCTTACACGGCTATCTGCACTTCCTTTGCACCGACCAAGGTCTCATCGTGACTTTCAATGTGAGCAGTGAGACCTTTGGTTCACTGTCTCTGCCGCCTGATTTTGTGTCTGCGGAACCTCAGCTAATAACAGAGCTGGATGGCTGTTTGTGCGTCTGCTATGGAGAGCGAGGAAGCGACGACGATTCTTTCCATGTTTGCGTTCTGAGGGATTATAATAAGGAAGCCCGGTGGGAGGAGGTCTGTTGCATCCATTCAACAACTTGGCCGGAATCTGAGCGCAAGCTGCTGGAATCACAATGGATGACCCCACTGCGGATACACTCCAACGACGACGGACGAAAGATTGTGTTCGGGACAGGTTCCTGCAATGTGTTTGCAGTTGATCCCGATGGCAGCGCCCCAGAGATTCTACTCACACCGGATAAGACCATCATTGGCAGTTGTGAGGATGACCATAACCCAGTACTAGGTCTGTTTGAGGAGAGTCTTGTGCCTGTGGGTCGCACAATTGAAGACATGGTCCTCTCATCACCAACAACTGAAGCTTGGTTCCACATCCTCAAGTGGCTGCCAACACGGTCTGTTTTGGAGATGAGCTTGGTTTGCAAGGAATGGCGCGCAATAATCACGACAGGAGATTTTATCCAGGCGCATGTTGTCCATGCAAATTTGAGCAAGAGCCCTCGGATCATGTTTGCCTATGATGCCTGCTTTGGTTTTTATTATGATCTGGAAAAATTCAATGAAGTTCAACCAAGCTTGTATTGTAGTCCTCCTATTGTATGCTCTCAACCTTGCCACGGTCTTAATGTTGGCAGCTGTGGTTCCTGGGATTTCGTATGCAATCTTGCTGTAGGTTATTTTCAGCGCATAGATGATGATAGCGATGGAACATTCTTTGCTGGCCGCATCGGGTTGGGCTATGCCTCAGAGAGTAACCAGCATGTCATGGTGCGCATCACTTATAAAAATAAGGACCTAGCATCAAGACATTATGAACTGCAATGCAAAATGTGTTACGTCAATGACGACGAATGGGAAACAGTAGACCCTCCTCCTAGACCAGTAGCTGCCACGCCACCCACCTTTGTCGATGGCAAGATCTACTGGATAGTAGAGCCTAATCTGGGGCCGGTTTCTGCAACATGCGAACTTGTGGCATTCGATGTAGGTACAAAAAATTTGGTGTTCTGCAAGGTCCGCCTTCCAGTTATGACAAAGGCCGCATGACCATCCTCCAGCTTGATGGTGCACTTTGTGTGTCTTGTTCAGACCGGAGCTCCAACACAATGGACATATGGATGATGTGTGACAGACCCACCTCACGAAGAGGCGTTTCCATCTCCAGAATCATCATGGGTGGCATCACGCGCTGTGACCCGATATTACAACATACAAACATAAGCATAGTGCAACGAATATAAGTACAAGTCTCACATTCATCCCAGGACAAATGTACATCGAGTCTCGATAGCATCAGAAGCTAATAAGTTTGGAAAAACCACTAAACAGTGGAAGCATAAAGATACAATCGCTCTCTCGGCGATACATCACGGGCATCCGGCAGAGACAGACGTTCTTGCCCTAGAACATCTTACCGGCACTTCAACTCCTCTATTCATCCGGGCCGCACCACTACCAAGTGTAGTGGCCGTCACCCGGGTCTCCTCCTGCTAGACGTCGTCGCCGACGTCGAGATCCTGTCCCATAGGGTCCTCTCGAAAACCACATAGAGCAAAGCCCTGAGCAACTAGAGCTCAGCAAGACTCGACCCGTCAAAGTGGCCATCTACAGCCGACTCCTAGACATGCAAAGGCCGGGGGTAGGATACATTAAGCACTAAGCTGGCCTACAAGTGAATCCTTACTTTCATTTTTAGCAGTTTAATTGAGTTGCAAGAAAGAATAAATTTAATTTGCACTGAGCTACTGCATTACATGTTTCCCAAACAAGTAATTAAGCAATACAGCAAATTAATCATAATCATCATGATCAATGTTCCTCTTCTTACTACGTTCCGGCGGACGAGATAAGTGGTACTCGTTATCGTGAGGGGCAGCGATTCGAATCGATTTACATCCTGCACGAGAAACCTGATTGCACGTCACATACGCGCTTCCCGAAGCCGCATGAGACAACCTTTCGCTTCGGTCACCACTCAGCTGACTCAAATCCACCTCCTACGAGCAAGGGTCCCTCAACGCGAAGCCGTCCCGGACGTCAACCGTGAGCGGATGGCTCCCTTCCCGCACTCTCCCGGCCTCCACCCGGAGATGGGTATTGTCCGACCTTGCAGCTCCCGTCGCTACATCGGTTCATCGGGCCCATAAACACCAAGCATGCAAACAGTACATTCAAACTTATCCACATGGGCCGAACACGACGCGGTCCTTGTGTGCACAGTACGGGGCTACAACATTGAAGACTCTTTCAGTCCTTCACTTTCCACCTAGTTGCCCGTCCGGCCTCCAATTTTTCCATTCTCTTCTCATTACTTAGCATCGTGTCCAAAAGGGGTGATTTGTCCTATCTACGAGTGGTCTCCGTACCACTCGGTGGATCATCGCCCTAATTAGGCAAGCATCTAGCGTAGGGTGATCGAACCAGGGTAAATAGAATCCTACTGCATGCTAGGGTTTTCATCACAACTCCCGTAGACCTAATGCACAATACGGACCTACAAGCATAGTGATGAAAATAAAATACTTAAACTAAAAGGTTGTGCACCGGGCTTGCCTTGAGCTTGACCCCGAGCAGCTGGGTCAACAACAGCAGTAGCTTCGGCGCCTCCTCGCCGGTTACCACGTTCACCACCGCAGCTACATGATGCAAATGTGATGTGTAAATTTTTTGATGAAAACATGATATGGAATATTTTACGGAATACGTGCGGATTTCATCAATTACATGTAACTCATGAGTATAAATTAACTTGATGTCCAGCGAGGTGAAAATGATTTAAAGTGATTATTTACTTTAATCTCCTTCATCAACTCCCATGAAGCATTTAAATCATTATCGCATATGTAAGAAGGTAATTCATTAATCCTAGAAAAAAACTAGGTAAAATAGCAATTAAATTGCTCCTGGTCCTTAGGCACATGTTAAAGATAATAATTAAATTAAGCTTCATAATTTGGGGCAATTAATTAATTAACTAAGCATCCAACTTAAATCTCCTAAAAAGAATTTTGACCTAAATAAATTGCCTCTGAACATGCCCAACTAATTGCACCATAAAATAGTACATGTCTCAAGGAGTCCAACAAAATTTAATTTGCAATTTTTGGAGGTCTAGAACTCTAGATATGAATTTTCAAAGTTTACACATTTTTCTGATAATTTAATTAATTTCGGGAAAAAGGAAAAGGAATTGCATGGATCCTGGGCCAGCCTGTGGCAATAAGGCCCAGCGCACGTGCGTGGCCCACGGACGGCGCGTGGCCCAGCGCGAGGCCCAAACCAGTCCGTGGCCCGAACAGCCGGTCGAGCTCGCTCAGTCGACGGCGGCCGGAGCTCGCCGGCAGCGGCGGCGACTCACCGGAACGGGGTCGTATGACCACGAAAAATTGAGAGAAAAATACCAGCGCGCTCATAACCTCGACGCGCATCCATCCGAGAGGGTCCCGAGACCAGAGGCTCACCGGAATATGGCCGGCGACGAAGCACGCGTGAGCCCGGGGTATGACGACGTTCGGCGAGGCCGTGCGCTTCGCAGCCTCCATAAAATCGAGTGCCGTTTGTTCCTAGAGCTTCAGTGAAGCGAGTAGAAGACCGGCATTGAGGTTTCTGTCGACGGAGATGACCGGAGGTGGGTCGGCGGAGAGGAGCAGCAACGGCCGATGGTGGACGGTCGGGGAAAAGTGCATCTGAGGCGACCTCGTCGGAGAAATCGAACGACAACAGGGTCAGGGAGGTGAGTCGTTGGGTAGCTCATGTGCTGGAATGGAGTTTAGGCCGAGGCACTCACCAGCTGCTACCAACTTTTGCGACGGTGCCGTGGTTGACCGGTAACAAGATCATAGCGGAGGAACTTCAAACCCACGTGGTGCAGGGAAAGGATGGATGAGCGACCACTTGAAGGAGACAGCAGGTGTTCGTCCGCACGTTCTGGTGGGCTGGCTCCGGTTGGGAGTAGCAGGTTGGACTGGAGATGAGCTTCACGTGAAGGCCGCAATGGTTGTGCTTGGTTTCGTGCGGGCAGACCAGAGGGAGAAAGAGGAAGAGAGAGGTGGGGCGCGACCGGCTAGGTGAGGTGGTGGCCGACCAGGATGGGGTGGCGTCGGGTTGCAACCTCCACGCGGCAGGTGACGCACGGAGCAGCCGGGGCGGCGTCCAGGCGCGCGCGCAGAGAAAAGAGAAGAAACCGGTTGGCGGGCCCCACGGTAGATGCTAGGAATATTCCATAGTTTTCTCTTTTTCTTGATTTATCCAACTGTAGCTCTTCCCTTAATAGAAAATACCAAATAAAATAGTTATCGTGCTCCAAACTGAGTTCTGAAAATTCATGTGGGTAGAAGAACTCGAGAAAATGACATGCACGTTGAGTTTAGGTCCAAACTCCCTTTGGATAAAATCTTGTAATTCAGAGAAAAAGGGTAGAAGTTAAGCTTCTCTAATTTATTTGAGATACGAAACCTTCAAGAAATCCAGCGGGGTTTTGTCCTAGATTTTTCTTTTGACATGCACTACAACATATATTTTTGGTTGAACATACTTATGTTGTAGAAATTTGAGTTGTAGTTCAATTCAAAGTGTATTTGAATTTATTTTTAGCCTAAACCATAATGCATGTCAATGAAAATTCTTGGAGGGGTTCATCCAGACCTGAGGTTAATTTTAAAATTGCTAACTTTGCAAAAACGTGACACGGAGTGTCACATGATGAAAGATCTTAACATCTGGTCATTGGAGTATCATATAGAACTTGGAGAGTTCTATCCAGATTACTTGTCCGAGAAAACGACGCCATTGGCTATGGATCCAAAGGATCGACGGATTTTGCTCAGTTCCGGTTGGTACCTAGGATACTATGACCCCAAGACGGCAGTCCTTGAAGGCATCTACACTGTGGGCATCCAGGACGATGAAGCCAAGTTGTGTCCAATTATTTGCCATGAAAGTTTAGTTTACCCGCTTGGTCCTACCTAATCTGCGTTAGAATGATCTTAAGAATTACTTTTGGTGTTGTTTATCTAGCACTAATTAGATTTTTTTAAATAACTATGACAGTTACAATGTTTCTATGATTTCTACTGCGAATTAGCGCATATATATTTAGTCCTAACAGTTGTATGACTGCCTGAATACAATCGGCTCTAGGGAATGGATAATTAATTAACAGTTCGATGTCACAAGAGTTCAATGTAAGATCTGATTATCCATTTCTGGTATGTTGGACGTTTCTCCCTTGCAGAGCCAGCTTGTTGATTTTGGAGTTTTTCTAGTCTTTTGTAACTTCTCAAAAGTATTTATTATACTTTTTTAATATACTAGTTACATGCCCGTGCTTTACAACGGAAGGTTCAAAAATTCAATAACACACGATTGCTATATCTCTCTGTGATGCAATGAGTTGAAATTTTTCTACAGTAGAGAACATTAACATTTCCATGAGATAGCAGATGTCTTCATTTTTTTCTTGCAATGGAGGATGTCAAGATTTTTATCTTCTGCCATTCATGTCATGTTCACAAAATAGATTATCATCTTTTATGATAGCCATGTTCAGGAAGTAATAATTGGGATCATCCTTATTTTGAATTTGTACGCCTACGCCGATGTCTCTGTCTCTTATATATGCGCGTTATAAAAAAAAAGATATTTGTATTTGTGGGTTGCTGACAAGTAGTAACTGTTTTTTTTGTATCTTTACCAATATGATAAGGTTTTGTGTCCGATTATGATATCCTTTTCCATTTTTTTTTTCTTGAGGGCAACGGTTATCTTTGGGTCGTAGCGCAATGAATGCTAGCACTACCACTACAGTCCACAGCTGATCTGTTCAATCTGATAATAAGCTATTTTACTAGTCTTTCT
>JAUNZO010003310.1:0-127431 GCA_031894775.1 Chloris gayana | reverse complement strand
GGCAATTTGTTCGAAGTGCTTCTGTAATCTTCATCATCCACGCAGTCATATGGCCAATAAAATCTAGGAAATGGTTTTGAAGGCAGAGCATGAAACACGAAGATTTGTGGATCGTTTTGTTTGCACGTTAGTTCAGGTTTCCCGAGTGTGAAATTGTATGATTGAAATTACAACTGTGGTTATTATTTCCTAAGTACAATGCCCGGCTGGATGTGTTTTTGTTAGATTTTGATCAAATACTACAAAAAGAGAACTGTCTTCGACGTTGTGCCTCCATCATGCACGTCGAGGTACACGTCCTGGAGCGTGCCGGAGGCGGTGACCGCGTCGCCGGCCCACGAAACGGCGACTGTGCCGCTGCAGTACGTGCTTGGCGCCAGGTGGAACCGCGACATGGAAGTTCGGAGAGGCGGTGGCGGCGGCGTCCGCCCGGACGAAGGAGTTAGGAGCTCGATGGCGGCGCACTGAAGGGCGCGAGTTGAAAAGTGCAGCAGCAGCCGGGAGGCCGTCTCGACTCGATGTAGGTCTGACCGAGGTTTGGGTAGGGAGGACGGCGCCGGCCGTGGCATTGGGTTTTACGCGCGGCGGTTTCATGGCGTCCATGGTGAAGCATCATCACAAACGCGTCATTTACGTGCGTAATCAAATGCAATATCATTTACGTTTGCATCAGAATCTACAGTTCAGTAATTTCGGGTGTGTTCGTTTCCTGGGTAACTTAGAGTTGTTACATCAAAAAGAATCTTACTATTTAGTAGTAGTAAATAAAGTTTAACTATAAAATAAATTACAGACCCCTAGACTAATTTACGAGACGAATCTAATGAGGTTAATTAAGTCATAATTAGAAGATGGTTACTGTAGCATCACTTTAACAAAATCTAAATTAATTAAGCTCATTAGATTCATCTCGAAAATTAGCACCAATCTGTCAATAGGGTTTTGTCATTAAATTGATCGAAATATTCATAAATAATAAGATTCTCTTTGATGTGAAAGTGCTAAATTTTAATGGCTAGTAAACGAACATGGCCTTCATTTTGGTAATATATACGGCGTTTCGAGATGGAATGCACCAGATCCGAAATCCAGCCCACGCGAAGTCCAATCGAACAGTCCGGTGCCCGATGGAAAGGGTGCGGGTTCCCAACGCGCCCCCGCAACGTCCAATCAACAGCTAGCCGTGCGAGGCTGCTTTTCCTTTGCTCCGGGACAGGACAGGCAAGCCGGTGGTGGTTGCCGCGGCGCTTCCCCGGCCGCTTGGCCATTGGGAGGAAAGGTCCATTCATCGTCAGACAGGAGAGCACCACTGGAGCAAAACACAAGCCGGTCCGGCGTCCGCCAAGCCCAAGGGAATGCGATGCAATGCAAGCGAAGCGAACGAAGGACTGTTGCGGTTGCCACGCCGTCTGAGCCTCGACACGGTTGACCCTTGACAACGCGGGCCTGCTACTACTACTAGCCAAACTGGCTCGCTTATGGCCTTGTGGGCGCCATCGGCCGTGGGCACAGCGCAGACGCCGCAGCCAGGAGGACAAGAAACAGCCCGCCCGGAGCCACGAAAGATCCAGCAGGAGGCAGACCAGGACTCGAAAAGCCGCGGGAACCAAGGCCCGAAAGCGGGTTGGTTCCCTGTGCCCAGCAGTGCCCCCTGCGCCGGCGCGGCGCCCGACAAGACTCGCGCGTGTCCCAGCTTCCACGGACCCGAGACGGAGCTAGGCCACGTCGGGTCGTGTCAAACAGATCAGGCCACCGCTCGGCACTGTCTGCGTCAAGCCGTCAAATCAATGGAAGAAATCGCATCAAACTTTCCCCTCTCGCGCACGCATTTGATTTTCCCCGCTGCGACGTGGATTTGCAGTGACCGTTTTCCCCGCCTGTCGCGATGCCTCTCCTAGCTTCCGCCCGTTGGCACCCGGCTTTGCCACATTGAAAATCACCGTGACCGGCTCAAGGCCGCGCTGCTGCCGATCTGAGCTCGGATCCAGCGCAACTCTACAGCACTGGTATTTGGCACAAGGACGGGCCGATGGTCATACAGGTAGCCGTTGTATCGACGGAAAATGTCGCCCGGGTTGGCCGCACTGGCAAAGCCTGCAGCTGTACAACACGCCGACGCCACAGAGAGAAGGAAAAAGAGAACGCAGACCACCAGTAGACCAGGGAGGAGGGACCCGATACATCGCGGGAACCAAGGGCCCCACCCCAACCCCGAGGCCAGGAAGGGCGCGCACGCACTGCCCCAGCGGGCGCGGCGCCCGATATCAAAACCAAGACCTGCGCGCGTTCCAACTTCCACACACAAACACCCCTGCGCCCGTGCCGCTGCTCTCCTGGCTCCGATTCGTGGCGTACCCGGTCTCTTTCAATAGCCGCCGTCGCCTGCCGCCTCGGCGTGCTTCGCTCAGCGTGTTGGCCTCGCGCGTGGGGCGATGGCGACGGCGGCGCCCGAGGACAACGGCTGGGCGTGGATGGCGGACGTGGCCCGCGACGAGCTCGCGAAGCTGGAGGCGGCGCACCCGGGCCGGTTCGGCCCGCTCAAGGCCGAGCTGCAGCGCCTCGTCGCCGACCCCGGCCTCGCGTTCCCGCCACTCGAGCACCACTGCCTCCACGCCGCGGTCACTCCACCCTCCTCGCATGCCGCGCCTCCGCTCCTGCACATCTCGTCCACCCAAGGTCCGTTCGCTTCGTCTCGGTCTCCCGCGCGCCCTCTGCCCGCCTCTCTAGTCTCTATTGTCTCCGATTCCACCGCGATCGCGCACTCGTCACAACCGCTCTGTCGATCGCCGCTCACCCTGCGAGCTGCTTGTGGAACTTTTTTTTGCAGAGTCATCGACCACCGCGAAGAAGAGGAAGCCTGGCGGCGGCGCGGGCGAGCGCAAGGACGGGAAGCGGAGGAGGAGGAGTGCACCAAAGGACCGGGCGGATATGGCCATCGAGCGCGCCGAGCGGTGCCTCGAGAGGATCCGCGCCATCAAGCGGAGCTTGCTCGCCGCCTGGACCCAGTGACGATGGCAGGCAGAGGAAAGGGGAAGATGGAAAGGCGGGCAAGTCCAAAGGAAAATCAAATCGCCTTTTCCGATAAATTATTTTGCCTGTACATCATGTCCAGTTCTTCCTTTTGCTAATCGGGAAGTGGGAACCCTTCCGGTCGTTTGTCGATTTCTTTCTCTTTACGGCTACGGGCAACGAAACTAGTAGCCCTGTGTACACCGTGGTGGTAGTTAAATTAGGTGAACTGTGGTGAGTATGGTGAATCCAGTTCAAGTGTGTGCAAGTTTGATTCCACTGGGAAACTCTGTGTACTTCTCTACCGTAATAACAACGAATAAAACTCATCACAGCAAGAGACGAGGACGAAGCGCCGGCGAGTTCCTGCAATGCTGATGCTGGTCTTTGATCGCTGCAGCTATCCTGCGTTGGTGTCACGGTCTCAGTCTCACGGAGCCTGTGGCAAGAATGGGCATCCCAGATTCAAAAAAAAAAAAGAATGGGCGTCGCGCCTCCAGTGGCCTGTGCGGCTGTGCGTTTAGAGGGAACGCCAAATTTCGCGAAAACATTCGAACGTGTCTTTGCAAAATTGGTTTCGAATCAGTTAATGTATCTTATTTACGGTGCATCTTTCAAGTTTTCATAATAAGAACAAAAGTAAAAAGTTAGAAAAATAAAGTCAGCACAAGTGGAGAACATCGATAGGGGCCCAAAGGCCGGAGCTATATGGGCCTAAATGATCTCGCCACAATGCAGAACAATGCAGTTGCCAGGTCACTCGACCCACTTCCACCTCCAAAAACACGAGGACTCTGGTCTGTTCCTCCGTCCCGTTGCCTGCTGCTCCGACTGCCGCCGCGGAAGCAGCGAGCGCGAACCGCCTGGCTCCCCGTCGCGCGGCCGCCGAGGCTGTTATTTGGGAAGGCGGCGAGGAGGCTGGGGAGAGCGTCCAGCGGAAAGGGGTGAAGCAGAGATGGTTTGGGCGCTGACACCCGTCGAGACCGTCCGTGGTGCGCCGCCCTCCATCTGTCCACCAGTGCTGTCCGCGGATGCCGCGGCGTTCCGATGAGTTCACTGTCCGTTTATAACTTTCCTCTCGCTTTGATTTTGTAGGGACGCAGAAGCACTACATCTTCGCCGCTGGGACGTACAAGGTCGGCCGCAAAGGTGCCTCCTTGGCCTTTCCCCCTTGCAGTTTATTGATGTTAATTAGGGTGATATAATAATGATTTAGTTGCCTAGTCCTTGCCATCGTGGATTTCACGGTACCGGAGGAGATTAGACTTGTGATGCATTGAGGTCCGCGGGTTCAACTTTTGAATGCGAATTAGGAAACGGATTGAACCAGCAATGGGAAATACTGGGGATATTCGTTTCATTAGGATTTGTATCCTTTCTCCAGTTTATGATTGCTCTAGTGCTTCAATCCATATACTGAAAGCTAATGATGGATCAATCTATGCTACAGATTGTGATGTGATTGTTCAAACGGACACATCTATATCCCGAGTCCATGCCGAGATTTCTGTTGAAAAGATGGTTGCCTGGGATCGAAAGTCTGGTGCACCGGCCACCCCCTCTTGTGTTCGTGTAGTTGATCGTTCAAAGTACGGCACGTTTGTCAACAAAGTACATGGAACCCAGGGCAGTCGTCTACATAAAGATGAAAATGTGATGCTAAGTGATGGGGATATTGTGACTTTTGGAAGTGGAAATGGGGCTTTCAGGTGAGAACAAGTCAAATTATCAATTCCATATGCCTTCACTTACGCATCTTTGGAACCTGTCAACATTAATAAGGACTGGTCAATACAGTGTTATCGTTGCTTTTGATCAACGGATATATTCTGTACTGATCCTTTAGTGTGAAATTGAATGCAGGACTTGTATTTGTTTGGATGGAAGAATCTGTACTCAGTTCTGTTTTTCTTTCTGCCAGGTTGTCATTTGTTCCCATAGTGGTCTTTTTTCATGGCAGGAAGTCAGCACGGATTGATCCATCATTGCAAGCAATCATGACATCTATTGGTTAGTGGTAACTGACACTTATATTATCTATAGGATACTGTCAGTGGGTTGTCAGTCAAATTTTCTTAATCAGGGTTGTTGATGAGTGCTGATAAATGATAATCTGCTATTCTCTTTTACACGCTAATGATGCCCGGCATTGTTTCTGTAAGGTGCATGTGCTACTCGTATGTGGAGTGATGAATGTACCCATGTTCTGGTTGATGAATCATGTTCATTGACACCTGAGCTCCTCGATGCAATTATCGCAAAGAAGCAGATTGTGTCGGGAGATTGGTTTAAGGTACTTCCTGTTTTCCCCACTGCTGTATCTTACATTATGTGGATGGACTCTGTGATTAGCTCGCTGCATATAGAATGCAGAGGCCTCTAAAAAGGTCACATGTTTTGATTCTTGACGCTAAATTGGAAATGAACGCTTAGTTAACTTGTGTCATGTAAACTATTCTCATTTAAATAAATGTATGTCTCATGTTGAGTTTTGTTCTGTTTCAGGCGATGGCTGAAAAGAACATCCATACTGAAATCCCTTCTTGCACACAGTAAGTTGTGGGCAACTTTTCAACACCTGATAATCATATACAGTAAGTATTATTGGAACTTGATGCAGATACATTCCAAACTTGACTCTTGACGGGACAGTGATCAAGATGGTGGATGCCAACCTCATTCAGAACTGCCTAGCAGACTATACTTTTATCCTTGGGTCATCAGATAAGGTGGGGTATTTTTCTTCTATTTATAAAAAAGGGATTATAATTAATTGCTTCATTGTTGTTCGCGTGCAGTATAAATTTGGCGAGAAACTCCATGCTTTATTGGAATTAGCTGGAGCCAAATATCTCCATATCGACGAATATTGTGCAAATAGCCAGGTAAGTCCTGGTGAAACATTATGGGATGGGATGTCTATTCTGTTTCTCTAATGGTCTCATGGCAAAACTGAAGCGTTCCGCTGGGTTATGTCAATATTTTTTCCTTAACTTATTGACTGTATATTGCTTCTGGTGCCACAATCAATTTCAACCTTTACTATTGACAGGACTCCGGTGCAGGAGATACTGATCAACAAATTCTTGTAGTTCCTGCAAGATATCCATTGGAGTTCAGTAAGATACGTTTGCTATTTCCTCTGTCAAAGGTCAGTGATGTGAAGCTATTTGCTGCTGTCTTGTCTGGCCGCTTGGAAGCTGCTGCTATTGAACCACCTGCTTGTAAGTATTAAAAATAAAAGCCCATTCGCTGCTGGTCTAACATTTTATTTTTCTTCACCTTCAGTTTTAAGCATCTTTGGTGCTTTTTATCCTCATCACTGTGTTACTTTTCTGCATAGCATTTACTCAAATGCACCTTTATTCAATTTCTCAGTCATTGTTACATCATCAAATTCGACGGATGAAACTATTGTTGCGGATTCTGATGTTGAAATGGAGACTGCAACTTCTGCCCCTACAGTTGCTGCAAGCAGGTCTCAACACATTGAACATAACTCTGATGACAAAGAGGAAATGAAAAATGCAACTGATGAAGATGATGCAAGTACCGGAGGATCAAAGGCTAATGTTTGCCAGAAAGACCTGGAGAGAGTTGAAGTTTCAAAATCTATAGAGGATGGTGTTAAGGTCATTGAGCAACCAGTGACACACAGGTTCCAGGCTAGAGATGAAAATGTTCGCACGATTAACAAGGGGCCAAAGGATGAGAACGTTGACATCAGCAGGGATGGGACTTCTGATGTTATATTTAGTCAGGATCTGGTTGTTAAAAAATTCCCTCTGTCAACTCCAGCTAGATCAACACAAACTGGAGGGGTTAACTTCAAACGTTTTAGAAAGGTATGTTCTATATTATTTGATCAAGTAGTTTTTTTTTCTGCACAAACAACTAAATGGTGGCAAACTTATTATACTCCAACCTTTACTTTAGAGGGAAACAATGTCTGGAAACAGCTTCAAGGACCTTATTCCATTTGCACGAGAACCATACAGGCAAGAGCCAAGAAAATTTATGTTGTAATTTAAAGTTGATTAGTAATTTGGAACTGAGTGATTGGACTTTGTTTCCCTTTATAGAGAGTCTGACTACGAGCATGGCACCACTGATTTCATGCGGGAAGAGAAGCAGCGGAAACAAATGGAAGCCATTGCAGATGACCTCTTCAACAATGCAAAGGTATCCCCGCTTATATTTCATGCATACTCCTTAAGTTTGTCATGTGCGTACAACTGATCCTGTGATAATAATGACATTTCAGTCGAAGAAGAGGGCAGCAGCAGGCAGTTCGATTCAGACCCTACTTTCCGGCTGCAGATGATAGCCAGGTGAAAATCACCAGGATATGTGCTCCGCCTGACTCCTCGCTTGTAGTCCAATAGAAGCATTTTGTCTTCGCATGCCTTCCGTTCTCCACTTTAACTGAAGTTTTGTTCTGCGGGGAAGAAAACCCAATGTTTCCAGCTGGTTCCGTTCACACCGCAGCAATAGAAGCTAGTCCAGCGTAGGCCATAGGTAGGCTGTGTTAGATACTTTGATGTGAACTCTATTCTTGGATAAGTTTCCTACTCAAAATTTGGCATTGAATCAACTACCAGCTTTTTACAACATCACGATTGCTGTCACATCTCCTGGGCTGTTGTATATGAAGGGCTTGTCTCAGTTAAAACGTTGCACTTGCCCAAGAAGAATGTTCCCTGTTGACTTTGTTAAGAAAATGAATAATGTGCTCTCAAACATCAGATGTAGTGCTCCCGAATGTGCATCATTACTATTTGAAAATCATGTAACATTGCTTTAAAAGGTTCCAGGGGCAGCAACAGAAACAAAAATCATCCGTTCGAAATCGAAAAGAAAGGAGTGACGATCACGCATTCATGGCACTGCAAGACAGATATCAACGATACAAGAATCCATGATCCTGTCATATGCTATATTCTGTCTTCCCCATGACAAGGCAGCATTTTCCCAGTGCTTTCCTAATGCTACAAACTAAACAATCCATTCATCCTGGAAGCACATCCGTTCTCATGAACTTGGGCCTGGTGATGCCTGCCTCAGCTTAGCTTCTAATATCGTACCCATTTGGTCCGCTATGGTCTTCTTTTTTGTATACACCTGAACAGAAATAACATAGTATTCATTTGCTTAGAAACAATGTACTGGGTTCAGGATATACTTGAGTATCTCAAATAAGAAATAACCGACTTTTGAATATCAGCTATCGACAAAGTGCCATTTTTCATGCAAAATGAAAGAGCTATTTTAACTTGGAAATTATATTAGGGACACTATATGGGCATTACTATTCTGTTTGAAGGCAGGAAATATGTTCAGCAGTTATAATCTAGTAGATGAGAACGTAGATTGGGAAAAAGCCTGTAGCACAGTGGTAAAGAGTCCAGTAGAGAGGCAATCCGGGTTCAAGTCCGAGTAATCTGATTGCAGCATGTTCCTGGCCTTTTCTGGACCTTTAATTCAATGCCTTCAGGATGCCAATACACGGTCGAGTTTTTCAGATTGTACTATTGTAGGGCCCAAAAAGTCAATAAAATAAATTTAGTCATAACAATATTATTTTATGGGGTAATACTATTTCAGAAAGCAACCCTTCACACTTTCCATTCTATTCGCAAGACACCAATTGAGTTAATTTCTTTCTCTAAGGCAGCTAGCTAGGATCCCGCTGCAGTAATTTCTTTAAGTAAACATGAAGAAACAACTGCATAAAGTCAAAAGCCCAAAAAGAAATGAATCCATCAAACATACAAAATTGTGACTATTCTAGACTAGTCGAGGAAAAAAAACTTCCAACAACCCCCTCAGTGACATTGCAATTTTGTTCAATCCCATATCTGCCACTGAGGCCCCATGCCAATGATACATGTGGGCTCCACATGTCAGTGAGATACCAGTGGCAAATAAGGGATCACAAAATTTTGCAATGGCAAATAAGGAATTTGACTTCTTATTATCACTAACTAATGCTATTTTCAGTTGTGAAGAACACACTCAGCATGCTATCCATATGTAAAACAAGTGATAAAAAGAATAAGGACAGATGATAAGCACACCAAATAGAAAGTTTGCAAGCTTTGCTAGAAAGCATAAGAATAAAAGTAGAAACATTTCACGCTGAAATGAATATTCTCATGCCAAAATCATTTCATAGTTAAGAAACTGAAAAACATATCTCCAGTTAACTTATGGATATCAGTCATTGGCACTGTTGCTATCTTACACTTGGAGCGAATATGAAACAAAAAAGAAATGGTTTCTGTGCCAGGTAGGCAGAAATAGCATCGAATGCAAGAGTATAGTAGTCTGGTAAGAACATACCTCCAACAGTTCATCAAAATTTGACTTCAGTAAATTAATTTTTCTTTCACAGTATTCTTTTCCTTGAGCCATAGTTTTCTGCACAGTAAGCATAACAATTATACCAAATGCAGTAGAAGCTATACCAGATTAGTAGATATATTGCTAAATTATGGCATTGCATCTCTACATTCAGAACAAAAACAGTTTGAAAACCTGAAAAGCACGCATTATAGCCCCAGCTAAAATAATGGAAACATTGGACAGACGCCTAAAAATGGAGCTCCTTTATTAGTCGATCAATCATGACCATTTCAAAATCCAACAATGGAAATGTTGTTTTCATGTTCCGCCTCATCCAACAAAAGAAGTAGCCCAGCCTCTCTCCTCGAGTGACAAGTGCTCACTGTCTTTCCCCATCACACTAAACTCTCAGCTTAGAACTCCGCCATCGCCTGTCCTGCCCGCCACCAGCGAACCTCCCTGCTCTCACAGCTCTGGCACCGCCACCGGTGCCTCTCCACACCACCTCTCCATTCTTCGCATCACACCACAGGTTTGACCACCTTCCCTTAAGCTTCTTTACATTGGGAACTCATTGGAGACCTAGAAAACCCTAAGCCCCCTAACCCAGGCCAACCCTAAGTACCTAACTGCAGCAGCCCCCACAGCCTTTGATTACACCTATTCACACGGATCAACTGAAAGAAGAGCTATTTTAGGCGTCTGATTTGTAGGAGGTGCATAAACAATACACTCTTTGTACTAACTTGAGTGACTCAGTTTAAGCAATTGCAGAATTACTGAAGGGATTGAAGGCCAGTAATATATACGTTGACAGAGACACATAATGCGGCACAGAAACAACTCTTTATTTTTGCGAGAGATGCTATTTCGTCAAAGATGTACACAGTTCAGGCATTTGCAGTTGCAAAGCAGCAACTTGATATTATGGTGACGATTATTCAATCACCCCAGGCATCAGAACGACGCCACCGTGTTTAAGCCATTTGTGTTGCGTACAATGAATAAATTCCAGCAGCTCACATCCGTATGAAAATGTAGAGAACCAAAAAGTACTGAACATACAAGCAAAGCTCTAATCTACCACTCATGCATACAAACAATTGCAACAGACCAGGTTACCTCGATGAAGTAACCGGTGCCAACGTCGACGAGGACCTTCTCTGCGTCGTCGAGCGATCCAGGCACGTAGAGGGACGCCGTGAGCGGCACGAGGATCTGTTTCCCTGCGCACCCACCACGAAACGAAGGGTTAGCCAGAACCAAAACCAAATCAACCCACCCGAGGAACGGAAGAGGAGATGGAATCACGCGATGCGGTGAAGCATACGACGAAAAAAAGGCTTGCCTTGGGGACGGAGGGAAAGGTCCTGAAGCGCGGCGGAGGCATTCTCGAGGCGGCTGCTGGCGGTGCGGATCTTGGTGAGACTGTCCTGGAGGAGGTTGACCTCCAGATCTGTCTGCTCCTTGAGCCCTTTCAGCTGTTCCACGCTCAGCTTGTCCAATTCGATCCGGACTGTATTCGCCATGGCCGCCGCCTTGCTTGCTAGGCTTGTCGCCGTGCCGCCAGAGGAGAAGCGGCGGCTCTGAGGGGCAGAAAGGCGAAGTGGCAAAGGGAAGAGCTGTAGAGGGCGCCGGTTTGAGGTGCCCAAATAAACAATTTAGTTACTAATAAATAAAGAAATAATTCTTTTAAGGCAATAGGAGCCCCTATAGCTCAGTGGTAGAGCGTCAGTCTTGTAAACTGAAGGTCTGTAGTTCGATACTGCATGGGGGCATTTTTCAAATATGTTGCCATCATTTTTGCTGAACATTAATATCACATATAAACATCTGTATTTTTATCTTTTTGAACAAGTCCATCGCTTTCTTTTGTCCCCTTGGCGATGACCCTTCGATACAGACCGAAGCCGCAATGTGATCCTTGAATGCCGAGTTACATGTAAAATTTGTAGTGAAACTTATTTATGTATATGAACTTAAAATATTTTCCTGCTGTTAGAAGAATGTGCATTTTATTGTCTTCAATTCCCTTGTTGAACCATTGCTTAGTTTGTTCACAACCTTTTCTTTTGCAATTATATTTGACGATGCCAAAGTCTTTTATAGAATTACAGGTAACTTGTAATGTTTAGTATAGTCACCGAATTGATTCTTCGTTTGTTTTTGGGCCAACTCAATTGTTAAGTTGAATTGAATTACAATGTCAAGTTATAGTGGATTTAAATGTGGTTATACTTCAAAAGCTAGACATCGTTGACCTTTAGGTCGAACACCATAGCGTCACATTGATGCCATGGGCACAAGCAAGTTGCAAAGACATCCAAACACATGGCAACAAGTAAAACCAAAGTGCTTGTGAACCTAATGATGTAACTAGAATACCCAGGCGCTATCCTTGCTACGTAATGCCAAACGTATTGAGTCCGGAAACAACGTGCGTATGGTAACTTTTGATCATAAATCCCACCTTATAAATGATACTATTCGTCATCGTGTCTTTAGATTGCATAACATTCTTTCACATGGCACTAGAGGCCTTTTATGCTTGTCTAACACTAGTATTTGCATCATTGAGGCAAAAACAACATTCGCCCATCCTCTTTTCTTTGGAAATTCAATTCCAAACATTACTGAAGTACGTAGTATAATTTAACATACATTTATAACTCATTTCATCATTTCTCTATTATATTAATATATATGAATGCAGGCGAGTCCGGCGAACGAATCTCGAACGTTTCCCACTACAGGTTGAGCTAACGAGATGGTTCTGATCCAAACTCCGGCTCCCGTGCGTGTTCTACACCGAGTGAAACACCGCAACCGGCCGGTGATCCTATCCTCGTTTACCGAACGCAACACCGTGTCAGCCCCCCATCCCGAGTCGCGTCCCGACTCTTCGTAAATAAATCACCGGAGGAAACCGCACTCAACAAAACACAGCACTAGAAATCCAATACCTAAATTCCAAAGGAGAAAAAATCCCAATCGCCGCCGCCGCCGCGAGATCGCCGGGCCGGGCGCCGCCATGTCGACTCCAGCCGCCGCCTTCTACGCCGCCAACGCGCGCAAGCAGTACTTCTGCTACCAATGCAACCGCACCGTCCTCCTCGTCGCCGCCGCGGCCGCCGCCGGTGAGCTCTCCTGCCCCGAGTGCCGCGGCGACTTCCTCGAGGAGGTTACCGTCCCCGCCCCCACCGTCATCCCCATCCCCTTCCCGTTCCCCTTCACCTCCAGCTCCTTCCCCGCCGCAACCACAGCCCCCGGCGGGCTCTCCGTCCCTCTCCTCCTCGTCCTCCTCCGCGGCGACCTCCCCGTCCCGGCCCCCGACATGTCCGCCTTCCTCAGCACCTTCCTTGAACTCGGCAACGAACAACGCTCCAGGTCCGGGACCGGTGGTTCGGGCTCGCGGGCTGCTGCGGGCACTGCAACCCCCGAGAACGAGCCGGATGCCTTCGACCCCTTCATGTTCATCCAGAACTATCTCCACGGCCTCATGGAGGGCGGAGCCAACATCCAGGTTCTCCTCGACGACGCCAGTGTGAGCCTCGGCCCCGGCCTCGGCCGCGTCGGTGGGGCAAGCTTCGGGGACTACTTCATCGGCCCGGGTCTCGAGCAACTCATCGAGCAGCTTGCCGAGAACGACCCCAACCGTTACGGCACACCGCCGGCTGCCAAGTCGGCCCTCTCCTCGCTCCCTGATGTCGTCGTGACAGATGCCATGGTTGCTGCGGCGGAGGGTGCGGAGTGTGCCGTCTGCAAGGAAGATTTCTCACCTGGGGAAGTGGCCAAGCAGATGCCCTGCAAGCACATCTACCACGCCGATTGCATCGTGCCCTGGCTTGAACTGCACAACTCGTGCCCAATTTGTCGCTTTGAGCTGCCTACCGATGATCCTGATTACGAGGGAAAAAAGACCTCTAATCCACAGCCAGCTGTTGGTATTGCTGCTGCTGCTTCGACTGGGAGCTCTAGTGCTGCTGACACAGGCAGAGGGAGTTCTAGTGCTGCTGAGGCAGGGAGGGTTGAGAGGGAGGAGAATGCGAGGGTGGTTGAGAGGAGATTCAATGTGTCACTGCCATGGCCGTTCAGCGGATTTGGTGGGCAGACTTCTCAGCAGGATGGGAACAATGGGGGAAGTGGCAGCAACTCACAGGGAAGTGGCTCACAGGATGGTGGCGCACCCGGCAGCAAGAATTGAGCATGGTTGCATCGTTAGTAGGAGGTATTCACATAGCAAAGCAGCTACTGTTACTGTTTACAGTTCCTTTGATTATAACCTGTCTGAAACTACTATTATATCATTGATCATTGAAGTTCAAATTTCTCTGTTTCATGTGTTGATGGTAGAATATTTTTTTCCTTAACCCGGAAATAAGAATCCGTGTCATCTATATTTGGTGATATCTGAGTAAAAACACAATGTCATCTGTTATCATCAGTGAACATTGTTCTTAAGAAAATCTGTGCTATCTCTAATAAAACAAGTAGATGTAGAGAAGCAGTAGTACAAACGTAAACATCCACAGCCAGTTTCTGTTGTATGATGTAGTAACCTTTCAATTCCATATAACATTGGCATTTGGTTTTGATGCTGGGATGGGATACTCTTTTGACTTGCATTTTTTATTTAATAGTGATTCGATACTGTAACTATTTTTATATTGAGTTAGCTAGTCTTCTACATCCAGTGGTGGTATTGTGGATGATATAAGTACTAATTGGTACAACCGTATCATCAATGTTCAGTTCTATAAGTCAGGATCCTATCATTGTGCATGTTGACAAGCGGTGTTTACATTTCTCTTTAATCACATGGTCAAATCCGAATTCCTTGTTTCAAGCGGAGGATAGTGGTATATTTATGTGCCGGAATCCAATAGGTAGTCATCTTCATTCAACCCTCAACGTTAAACCTTCCCACAGACAACCACGTGCTTTCCCTAGGAATCTTATCCCTCTGTAGAAAGCTGATCTAATTTTTGTAAGAGTTCTCTTTGATTTAACGTCATAACTTCTGATGCATTAACACAAACTATCTAGGTCAGTTGCCATTCTAGGAACATAGGACTTATGAACTTAGAACTTTGCCTACAGCATCTTTTTAGTTTCATCATTTTCTTCCACATATTCTCGATCATTGAATGCCCACCTGTTCACCTAGAACAGCTACACCAACACAACATGTGATGTTTCATATTTTCGTAATGCTCAGCCATCTGTGGAATCTGGTAGATCATTATGTCCATCTTTCCCTTCCTCATTTAGCATTATTTCTGAACTTTGGCTCCCGAGGTGCTAACATCATTTCTACTATACATGGATCATGGATCAATATAGCCAGCAGATTTGAAAGTGCCCTTTTTTTCCCCTTTCTTTCTGATAGAGTAGCTAAGTTGTAACATTTTTCTTTGTGGGTTTATACAGATGCCTTTTAACGGTCAACACTATGATCTGTCATGCTGGGTTAACTGTTGAACAATTTTACAAAATTGTAGCTTAAATATATAGTGTAAGGCGCTTTGGTTGCCAAATTCATATTAAAAAAAAAACACTTCAAATCAGATTGCATGCATATGGTATGTTGTAACAAGAACATTTCAAATGTTGGATCCTTAGAACATATATAATTTTTAACAAATGTTGGATCCTTAGAAGCATATATAATTTTTAACAAAGTTCTGTGTATATTTTAGTTTGCTTCGTGTTTAGCTGCCTTAGTTTCTTCAATCTCTCATGGTTGATTCAAATATTAAGTTGATGCAGAAAAACCATATACTGATTAGAGATACCCACTTTATTTAGTGATTCTGTTTCATTCACTCTTTCTGCAAGCAATCATCAGTTAATGCCCTGTCCCCCATGCACACATTTGGCACAATTAGGCAATAAATTTGCTTGAGATAACCTTAGATGGTGAGGTCACTTTAGCACCTTACACATTTTAAAAGTATGTGAATGTGAGTATATCTAATGAAATAAAAGGTCATTTCACTGGTAAAATCCATTTTTAGGAGAGTGTAGAACTCCCGGTATTTTATCGAGAACTGGTAGCTCATCAACACAAGTTGGTATTATATATATTCATTGAGGATGGCCTCTAATGACATTCCCAAACTGTCTCTGGAAGATGCTAGATATGTTTGTCAACTCCAGAGAGTCAGTTGGTGTGTCCAATCTTTGTTAAGCTTCAGTTTCTTAATCTTTTTCATTCATACAGACCAGACGTTTCCCAGTTTGTTTGTATCATTCATTGTTTCAACCAACTACTGCTAACAAATTTTTTGACATCTGCCTGTAGGTTCCCCTCTTGGTCGTCTCTTCAGAAAGCCTACCACAACATTCGCGTTTCACCGTGCCTATACCTACAAGACGTCAAAGAACTAAAGGAATTTACAGACTGTTTATTATGGAACCATTGTTGGATTTTTTCCTTCTCGTTCACTAGGTCGTGTACACAGGGTGTAAAACTGCCCGCTGTGGCAGAAAATGTGCGTGGCTGAGACTTTATGTGCAGATTTGTCGGTTCACACTGTTTCTGTAAGCGCAAATCTATCTTTGTGTTCGTTTCCAGGTATATAATTTTTAGAGAGGTCAAATCAAAGAGAATTTTATCATTTTGGAGTACTAAATAAAGTCTAATCTCGAAACTAATTGCAGACCCCTATCTAATTTACGAGACGAATCCAACGAGGGTAGTTATGATGTTATTAGAAGATGTTTACTGTAGCATCACTGTAGCAAAACATAGATTAATTAGGATTATTAGATTCGTCTCAGTAAATTAGAGGGGTCGTGACATAGGTTTTGTCATTAAATTAATAAAAGTACTTACTTAAATAGTAAGATTCTCTTTGATGTGATGGGTATAATTTTTAGAGGGCAGGAAATGAACAGGGAACCTGCCACAGTGCGCCTCCAAATGTGCGGTTGCAGAGCGCAGGAGTACGTCGAGCCTGCAGTTTGTGCGCGGTCTTGCCGCGTTTTTGTTCTTGCGTGCGTGCTCTCTCCCTCGTGCTGCTGTGGTCGTGCACTGATCTCTGTGAATGGTTGCGTGGTCGGAGACAGCGAGCCCGCGACCACCAATCGACGCGCGCGGGGCGCCTACCCGCACTCGTGGGGCGCGGCGACATGTGAGCTCTGCGGCTCTGGAAAGCAAGCGCAAGACGGCGGCGGCACGGCACGTGCGAGGCCGGTCCCGGGCCGGGCTCCGGCGCGCTCTTCTGCCCTGCCCGTAGGTTCAACGTCGTGGGCTCGTGGCGGCCGGTCCAAGTATTGACCAGTGGAATGGCAGCACAGTGCACCGCACACCCACTTGGTTGCCTTCCTTCGCGTCCACATCGCGCTGCCCAAAAATAGAGCAACGGCGCCAGTGCGCGCGAACGCACAAATCGGAGAGATGGGCGCTCTCCTCTTCATCCGCCAGCCTCACTTCCCCTCGACCCTTCCTCGTCGTCACTCCCTCCGTTCTACTCCCGCTTCCCGTCGCTACGCCCGGACTCGCGATCGCTCCGGCACGTCGGCCCCTCCGCTTCGCGACGGTTCGTTTTCCTCTCTCGTCTCGTTAGGTTTATGTTGCTCGGCCTATTTATGGCGGCTCGCATCGCGGGCTCGATTCATAGTGATTTGGTCCCAATCTCGGCCCCAATTCGTGCATACTTCTTAGTAGCATTGCTGGTTTACATTTTGGTTAGGGGCAATCGCGGGGAACCGCTCGCCGATATGCCCGATGGTTCTACTTCTACGGGTCTGAGGTTGGTTTAGTTTGCTGGCTGGTTTGTTTGTGTTGCTGGGAACATTGCGATTTCGCTAGCACTCCTGGACCTTTCGCGATTTCCGGGCCGTAATCTTCGTTTCGCAAGATTCATTTACCATTTTACTCTGATTTTATTTAGTTTATTACAAATTCGGATTAGACCAATTATTAAAAAAAAGTTCGGATCATGACATTCTTAATCCTTCTAATCGAATACATTGCGAACCTACGATTTATGTATAATTTTATAATTAATTGGGCGCTCAATGTACTGGGATTGGTTAGATGAAATCCCATTCCAGATGACAGATGCAATTTATCTCTGAGATTTCTTTTAACTGTTATCTAGAAGGACCAAAAGTGTGCTATCCACATCTCGTATGGCTGGGGTCCACAAGCAGCTCATCGAGGAACATTTCGGTGGTTTTCTCTCCTTTGATGAAGATTCTGAAAGGTATTCCACTCTGAGCAGCACTGAAACTGTAGTTGATACTGCGATTGTATTTTGTCATCATGTCACCATAACATAGATTGCTTGGAATAGGTGGTGAAAATCACTGTTTTTTTTCTTTTGCTGTAGGGTACTAATAATATCTCGTTACACCTGCTATTTTAGTTGAATTGTTTTCATACTGTTAAGTTTGCTAAGTTTTTCTGTACAAGGAAATGTTACTGTACTTTATGTGGTTGTTTATAAATGCTTCCCTTTACTGGTATTTGTTTCCTTCCTGAATACAAAAGTGAGGATATATCACTGGATGGGTTGGAGGAGGAACTTGAAGAGCACAAGAATTATGATGTGAGTGCATGTTGTTTGGTATCTTACCTTTTTTTTACGCGATTTGGTATCTTTCCTCTTATCTGTTTCCATGCACATTGGATAATTGCATACTAAGCATTTTGGTCAACTTGGTAATACCTTACTAAATAATCATCTGTACTCCATAGTGTGCATCTGACGGACAATTGTGAGCTTGCCATGATTTTCAGCATATACCTCAAAGAACGAAAAAATATTTTCTACATTTGATACCTGATAACCTGAATTAAAGACTTGAGCGATTTACCATTATCTTTCACCCACCCCCAATATACATCACCCATACTCTAAGAGGCTTGAGCATTTTTTCTCATACACAGCCATATCAAGGTTCATATCCTTCCTTCTGTTGTCTCCAGGTCCTAATAAGTCTCCTAACCAATGGTGAAAAACAGCGAGCCAGGGCGACCATGGTTGAAGGCAACCTAGGCCATGTTGAAAAAGCTCTGATTCAGGTACACATTGCTGAAAACTTTGGCTATGCCGCCTCTAATACATTGATATATTCAAAAATATCACAAAATACTGTGCTTTTCAGAAATGATGGCTAGCTGTAGTCTATGGAACTGCTGACTTTGTGTATTTGAATGGGAAACAATTTGGTGTTTGTCATTTCTGAGACTATATTCTCTACAAAGAAACTTTTATGATTATGTGAGGAAATAAGAAAAGTATTTATACTGTATTTTAAGTAAATTTTATTCAAGTATGGCGTGATCAAGCTATTTATCTTCTCTTACTATTGTTATTCGTTCTATCAGAAATATGGACGCTAAATATTGATCATGATGCCTGACTTCAATGTCTTGCAAAATATTTTTATTGTAAAGAGTTGTTATCTGGCTAAAAAGTTGTTCTGATATCAATAAAATAAATAATCTTTGGCATTGTGCAATTTTAGCGTTTATACTCTTGAGTGTTATGTATAAATATTGCATGTAAATGCCTGAGTCTTAGAGATATTTCTTTGTATCTTCAGGATTATGTTGAAGACAGTGACAACCTTGTTTTGTTGCATGATGAAATCCATGACTGTGATGTTATTCTATCGCAAATAGGATCACTTCTCAGTGGATTCCAGGTACATTCTTAATCCGTAAATATAGGCTGTATGTTTGCTTTGTTAAGCACAACATGATGGATGGTGTGGATAAAAAGAACTGGCATTTATATTTGTAATTCAAAAGAATGTTTCTTTGTTATTCAAAGATCATGTGGCCATGCAGGGTGTGTTTTCCTATGAAACTTAACTGGCCTCTCGTTTTCCCTTAGACTAGGTGTTCAGTCTCCCTTAAACTATTAAAGCTACTTGGTCATCCATGGGGCACATTTTCGTATGTAATCTTCTTCATAACTTGTAGTAATCCTCTGGTTCCATGGAATAAGTTAGAAAGAAGCCTTTTGTGTGTCCACTAACCCAATGTCATTAAAATATTTATGACATTTTGTGAACAAAATTACTAGTTGACTTACTATATTGTTGCATGCTTTACAGTTCCTTACTATATTCAAATTCACACAGAGATACTAGCTGCTGAAGCTTAAATTAGCTTTAGATTATAATTAAGTCACTGACAATTAGTTTAATGATTAACCTACAGGTTCATATAGGTTCAATAAGCTCAGAAATTAGAAGCCTCCAGGAGAAATCTGTGGATATAGGTGTGAAGCTGAAAAATCGCAAGGTCAGAACAAGTCTGCGTGCCATATTCTTAGAATAATAGTTTCCTGTAATTTTGCAAATTGCTTACTGTAACATATTCTCTGAGGAATTCGTCTGATAGAATATGAGTTATACGATCTTGATCAGTATGTTTCTACTGTAACATACCTGACACATTTATTTCTTTGAGCTTTATCGTAAATGTGCTCACGTGATAAAAATACACAGTTGGTTGAGACAAAGCTTGCTGGATTTGTCGAAGATATTGTTGCTCCTCCTGGTTTGGTGAATATTCTTGTTAATGGAGAGGTAAGCATACAATGTAAAAACCCGGATATTTGATACAATGTTTTGCAGCATTATAGTTTACTTTCAGTGGTTTTGCACACTGCAAGTTTTCACAATTTTCAGAGGTATGCCTTTGATCTTCTAATGCATATTCGGATATGAGTAGATGAGGATGTATATAGTATTTACCATACTGCAACTCCTCCAGTCACACATAAATATTGTTTTGGACATTGGCACGGTTGGTCATTAACACACTCCTTTGACAACTAGTGAAATTGTAAGAACTAATATTCAAATAAAATATAGCTATACCAATTTTTTATAGCTATATCGAAATATTCAAATGAACACTGATAGTTAAATTTAGATGCCGTGCCTGCACACAACCCAAAACAAGCAATTATTTTGTGGTTTGAGAGAGTAATGGGAATAAGTTCACAGGGATGTTTTCTTAACTATGAATGAGGTGTGCAGCAGGGGTTTCTTGTTCCAGCTATCCACAATTTTTCAACGGCGAATTGCACTAAAAATGCGATATATAACTATAAAGACACAAAATCCATCTTATTCCTTTTTTAATTTTTTCGTGAAAACTTCCACCTTGTTCTTTAACAAGATCCAGGGGAACCCTTTCTAATCTTAGACTCTAAGTACTCAATTTACCTCCACTTTTAGATAGTGAATCTAAGCCTTGTCAACGTTGTTGTTGTGATTCGGAGACATATTATATGATCCCATCAGTGCCCGAATAAGAAATCTCAGCCAGCATTCAGAGAATAATGTTTTCCTGATGAGATGTGCTATTTTAGGAATTCCTTTTCCCTTCTTGATTTCTAATTGTTAATAATGTAACATTGAACCTCTCATACATTTAGCTTTTCTATTATATTATAACTGTACACGGCTGTGCAAATTTATATGACATGATACATATGGCTTGTTATTCCAGTTTCTTTTCGCAGGTAAATGATGCTTATGCTAAAAGTTTGGAGATTTTGAGCCAAAAGTTGAAATTTGTTCAAGTTGATCCACTGATCAATGCATCAAAAGCTCTAAAAGATGTTATGGCGGAATTAGAAAGGCTTCGACAAAGGGCATTATCCAAGGTTACCTCTGTTATTTACTTTATCTGATTTTAGTAGGTCTGTCTGTGAGACATCCCAGCTCATTATTGATAAGTTCATGGTGATTCAGGTGCGTATATGCATGAGAGGGCGAGAGTTTAGTCCCACCTTGCTAGTCTACAGGGAGGAAGGCTAACTCCAACACTACAAACCTTGAGTTAACCCTTTTACATGAAGAGCGTAAAAATGTTGGTACAGGGTGTGGGGTTCACCCAATATATAAGTGGGCCTAAACTAGTTCAGAACTTAGGATATTACATTTTCTTTGTATTCCTCTTTCTTTTAAAATATCTATTGGTTAAATAAACTTTACTTCTGTACTGATGGTTCATGCCTCTCTTTTTAACCTTTTCAGGTTTCCCGTCATATCATCGAGATATTCTCTGCTATGAGAAAGCCTGGAACAAACATACAAATACTGCAACAGAATTTGCTTCAAAAACATAGGTAAGGTACATGCAGCCGAAGATTATCTTTCATACAGATGAACTACTTATTGTTCTCTGTGTGCAAATATGATCTTTTGTTGTGTTAACTTCTAATTTACCAAGTCATGAGAAGATCCTTATTCATAATTGTATGCATAAGTCCTCCATTCTTCATCTTGTTTTGATCATGTCAGCTTCACCTGTCCCTGTAGAAACTCTACGTAGATAGATGCGCTGACAAACTTTTGATTCCATTCTACGGTTAGATTATAAATACATTTGAAACATCAGACTTAATTTCTTTGGTTCTCATGCGTGCGTGTGTAATTCTTAAACTCTTCTTAATGCAATAAGCTCTCTTGTGTATTCGAGAAAGAAAATTCATTGTTTATATTAAGAGTAACGTCACTATTGTCTGTGCAACAAAATGCAGTCTTCTTCTGCGTTCGAGGAAAAAAAACTATGTTTGTTTCCTGCTGCTGCTAATTGTTAATTACATGGTTACTCAGGTATCTCATTCTGTTTCTTAAAGAGCACGGATCTGAGACATATGCTGCTGTCTGTACATCCTATGTCAATACAATGAACAAGGTAAAGCTGTATGATTCTCTATTCATTTTTTCCATATCTACTTTCACATGAGCAGTTGAATTGAATCTCAGTGTGGTGGTTTGGTTCGGTAGAATAACTGAACTGACAGATTTAAATATGTCAGCCTTAGTTGCTGGAAGTGACTTACCTAGATATAGAGGCATGATACCCTAGCTTTTGATGGTCCCATTCTTCTGGAGTTGGTGATTGCATTGCCTAAAAAATTATTTCTACAATTGGATGTTGTTTTGCATCGGCATAGCTACAATGTTTTGCCTTTGGAATCTTAATCTAGTATCCCCAGTTCTGGGCTTCAAGCTGTATTAATGGTGATTCCATTAATATCTAACATCAAGATCATGCCATCTGCTTTCTCAACATTTGTTTATCCTCCCACATTCTCGGTACCTTTCACTAATGGTGTCCATGGGTAAATGTTACAGAGACCTGAAGTACATTAATATACGACCTTCTAATATGATCTTACTGTGATTTCCGTATATGGTTTCAATAGATTTGTCTTCCACAGAGCCATCTAAAAGAGTTTAGTTTCATCTAACCAACATATTTGGTATCTTTCTGCTATGATGTCCATGGTTCATTTTTTCAGAATATGACCTAATATGCTGATACTAACTGTGATTTCAACAGATGATTCTAATAGATTTTGTCTTCCACATAGCCATCTAAAAAAATTTAGTTTTTTTTTTCAAGATATTTTGGAAGATAAAAGCATTTGCGAAGGGGCTCACAGCGCAGTGGCAAAGGCCACTGGCTGGAGTGCTCCCGCCCAGGGTTCGATCCCTAGGTGCTGCACCTGCACCTCAGGGGTCTCCCTTGGGGTATATTCTTTCCAAAAAAAGGAGATAAAAGCATTTAATTTCATCTAACAAACATATTTGTACACTGGCCAATACTGTACATATTGGGGATTTGGATTCAAATTATAGGTAACTTGATTAGCATAGTATTTATTTTACTAACAGAAAAATATTTAAAACATGTGTGGGTTTTATGGTCCTATAACTGTGATAAATAAGTTATGCTAGATATTAGATGTGCTTGACCGACCTTAACTTCAGTTTAGTCTTACCTTCCTTCTTTCGCAACAGGTGTTGAGTGCACAGTTTCGTGTGTATGTAGAAGCATTGGAAAGGTTGAAGCTAGATATTGGTTCATCTAATGATTTTCTTGGTTACGATACCAGTATCATTGAGAACAAACATTTCATGTTCTCATTAGGTGAACGTGCAAACATTTTGAAGGTACCTGATTGATATCTGTTAAGAGGGTACTTTATCCAATGTACCTTTTTTTCTGTTTTCAGATCAATGTTATGATTAATATTAATTTCAAATGCAACCCTTTGTATCAGAGGGGCAACATTTGGAAAGGGCTGCTTTTGTTGGATTCTGCTATTTACAAATTCCTATTTACCTTAATTTTCAGGAGATTGACAGACCTGGTTTGGTTCCTCATGTATCTCAAGTCAACTCTCTGACATACCCATATGAAGCTATTTTCAGGAGCCTACAGAAACTTCTGATGGACACTGCTAGCTCTGAGTATGCAGTAATAGTTGATCCGCCATGAGTATACTAACATTACTAATAGTGTCCTCATTTTATTTTTCAGGTATCTTTTCGTTAAAGAATTCTTTGGTGAAGTGCCTTTGTTTTATCAAGTTTTTAAGGGTACATATTTTCATGTTGATGTTTCATTTGTCTTATCACCACATATTTTTTCATGGGCTGCCACACTTTTTATTTTATAAGGGACAATATTTGACATCATTGCATAACTAGCTGATACTGAAAGAATTGATTTGAAAAAAAGATTGGATATACTAACCATTCTATCCTGGCCATGGAGTGGGCATGGCTGAGTTAAGCTCATTTGATTTAAATGTGTTATTATGCCCTTACATCTCTGCCTCAACGAGGCTGTAGAAGTCGCAGCAGGTGGGTTCTGTGTAGCAATGTCTTTCCTTGCGGTATTTCACCTAAAGTGAGAAATTGTGAGTGACTACCTCAAACATTTTTTTTGTTGACGTTAGGCTTACCTCAGTTTTGAACCAATTCCAACGTCAAGAATCAAAGTCCAGAGGGATTATTTGCCCAGGAGTGGAAAAATCATGTATATTTAGTGGGGAAATTTTTGAACATATAACAGCAGAGTGGCAAATCCTGATATTCCCATAGCATTATGCAACATATGCTATAGACTTTCTGACAAAACCTCATATACTCACCATTATTTTCAGGACCTTTTGCTGTTATTGATCAACATTTGGATCTCACTATTCCAACTTGTCATGATGCCGTATGCCTGATGCTCCTGATCTGCATAATCCGAAAGCACCAGGTGGGAATGTCTAACCACACAAACTTTAGTTGCTCCGGGTGTCATTGCACCCCGTCAAACTCTTTCAAAACATTAGCATGATTAGTTGACGTGTGCCTTTTCACATTTTGTTATTTCAGCTGGTTATGTCCAACAGAAGGCTTCCTTGTCTTGATGCCTATTTCGATAAGGTTTGTAACATGAAAATAAATTTATTATCATCACTCTATTCTCTATTTCTAATTTTCAGCTTTTTTTTTTTTACCCTATCCTGTCTGCTTTAGGCTCTGATCTATCTCTGGCCACGTTTCAAGATAGTGTTTGACATGTATCTTCAAAGCTTGTATCAGTGTGATGTGAAAATGTTGTGGATAGATGGCACCCATCCAAACCACATTGTAAGGTGTTATGTGGAGTTCACAGCATCCCTTGTTCAGCTTAATGCTGAATGTGGAGATGGCCAGGTTTGTTTATTATGCCACCCATATCTTATTAAGTTTCTGCAACAATTGATCCTTTTCTATAGCATGCAGCTGCACATGTAAAAATCCAATTGTTCCGAAATAATCCTGATGATGTTTATTCAGTCATTCTTATCCAGAATATCTATGAAACAAGTTTGTTAAATACAAGTAGGAGCTGGCCCAATTGGTCATACTGCCCCACATATTGTAATGTTATTTGATGTTATTTTGCGATTTATACATATTCCTGCAGTGATAAATCTCAATTTTATTAGAAATCAGGTCACACAAAGATGTATGGGAATTAAGAATTTGTTACCACAAAAAAATGGATAAGATCAAACATTTTTAAGAAAAATTGGTTTGATAAACAAAATCATGTGTTCACAGCTAGAAATCATTACCTGGCCCTGGCTGCTATGCTGCTGAACTAATTAATCTACCATCTCTAGTTGATTTATTTATATTCTTTAGGACCAATATATATTGGACCCTTTTCAAAAATTATATGCAGGATTGGGTGTGGGGGTCGGGGAATCTAGTTCTGATTCATAAATATTGTACTGTTGCCATCCAAATAGTAAAAAAAGTGGTAGATTAGTTCACTAGTTTTGTGAAATGTAACATCACTAGCTTTATGCAGCTTGATATGAACTTGGAGCGCCTGCGGTCAGCTGTTGATGACTTAGTTATTCGTCTCAGCCAAAAATTTACAGCTCCCAAGCTCCAGCACCTCTTTCTTTTGAATAATTATGACATGACTATTTCTGTCTTGAAGGTTTGTTTCTTTCCTCTGCAAACTTTGCCCTTTGTGTACTCTCAGAAAATTTTCAAGGTTTATCATAGCTATTTATTTCAGGAAGCTGGCGATGAAGCAAAAAAGGTGCAAAGATACTTTGAAGAGAAGCTAGAAAGTAACATGATTTGTTTTGTGGTAAACCAATCATTCTATATCTGTCTATGCACAATAGTTGAGCAACAGTATCTCATTAGCAAACCGATCCTAGCTGGTGTCCCTACTTTTTTTTAACCCTTCTGCGCACCAGGCTAGTCAAATAGCACTAATAAGTTCATCAGGACCAGCGAATTGCTTGAGGGTTAGGCATGTACTTGCACCTCCTTGAATTAGTCTAGCTTCACATGTGTTGATGGGTTGTGCTCATTTGAACTGTTTCAAGTGGGATCTAGAACTTTGGTTTAAACCTCATTGCCGGGTGTACCCGCGATAGGGAGAGTGAAGGCTGGATGGGAGGGCAAAGTTGCGACGAGCAGAGTGTAGCAGCTGCTACCTAGCATCGAAGTGTAGGTTCGGTGGCGCTCGAGTGGAAAATGGCTTTGCGGTGGCCGCGATGCACGTGGAGAGCAGCTGGGTAGCATCGTTGTGTGTTGAGAACGGCTGGACGACGGCGTTGTGGGCCTTGTTGACACAATATAAATAGACCATGGACCTAGGGGATCACTATAAAGTTCATGGATCCAGGTGACCATCTGGGAATAGTTTAGGGACCCAGGTGATCTCTTTGGAAGTTTGTGGACCTAGATGATCAGTCAAATAGTACATAAGATGCATAAATTCCTGTCAAGCTCGTCCTGAGTAATATTTATGACTTGAATCCAGTTTTTTTAGGGATACTTAAATCCAGGTTGTGAGGAGGTCGAATAGCCTCCCTAGACTAGCGGTCCACTGGCCTACTTCCTGTATTTTATCTTATAAATGTAAACTATAAATATTGACATTTTTATGCTTTCTTTTCTGTGGAATATTTTTTGTGATAATACTTTTGTTGTATAGGATGATTTGCTCATGGAACATTTTGGTGATTTACTTCAATTTGTGAGAAGCCGCGTTTGTAAGTAGCAGAAAACTTGAAAATGCCAGTTTGTATGAACAGATTAGTGTCAGATAAAATGCAACAAGTGGATTACCTTGTTTCTCTTTTTCAGCTGAAGATCTGATCCTTTACACTGAACACCCAAATGTTGCTGATGCTGAGCCAGTTGTGAAGAACTTTGCTATGAAGTGGAGAAGTGCTCTAGAGCTCATGCACAATGAAATTGTAACTTCCTGCAGTAACCTTCTGTCTGGGATGGCGATTCTAAAAGCAACATTGGCCCAGTTGCTTAATGATTATAACAGGCTCTGCGAATGCGTGAAAACAATCCCAGGGGGTTCAGCTTTGAACAGGAACCTGGTTTCCATTGCCTCGATTTCGTACGAAATCAGGAAATACTCAAGAACACTCTAGTTCCTTATCATAGGCTCATAGTGTCTAAGAAAAGCTTAATTATTTATCAACATTGATACTTTTGTATGCCTTCTAACTGAAACATATAAAGTAAACAATTGTGGTTTTATTTTTAAAAAATTGGAAATTTCCAGTGAGAAATACCCCTTTTTCTTTATGACATTTTTGATAACCTTTGTTATTATTGCTCATTTTGTCTTATTAGTATTGTTGCTGTTGTTGTTGTTGTATCTTTGACAGCTGTAAAATCAGGGACTTACTACTGAAGTGACTGTATTATTTTATAAATTATTAGTGAATGCAAAATTTGCTTCTTATGGAAAGAGAACTTTGTTCAATTGTGCTACAGGTTATCATTTTGATATTTTTGGGTCATAAACATTACACCACAACACTAAAGGAGAATTGCCTGTTATCTCAGTCACATGCAGTTCTTTTATTTTTGTCACTTTTCATTCACCGGAAGCTTCTTCATACCTGTCCTAGAGGTAAGATATTTTGGCTCATGGTTCTGGGCATTGTCACCTTCTACTTAGAAGTTCCCGGCTGCAAATAGTATTCAACTGTTCATGTTAACTATGCTTTATTTTGTCTGATACTTCATTCATGTTCTCTTGTATATGAACAGGTTACGGAGAAGAGAACGGCTCGGTGAATCTGATGTGCCAGCCAGGGAAACTCTAATCATGTAAGTATTTCAAAACCTTCTGGGTTTAACTGGATGCAAAAGAACTATAGTGATTTCCCAGTCGTACGTGTTCAAGTTGCACTTTTGTGCTATGAATACTCCTTTGATAATCATTGTATTTTCTGTGTGTGTGAGTCGATATTTTACAAAGATGAGTTGGATTGCTAGAAAACTAGAGCGACGGCTGTCGCCAGGTCCTCTGAAACTTGAAACATCCACTGATCAGTTTTGTCATAAGGATAGTATTTTTAGATATCGGACAAGGGAGGGACATATGTTTTCAAAAAGGCTAAGTTTAGCTCAAGTACCCCCTAATAAAGCTGAGCTGTCTTACGCTTCCATGGGTGTACAGTGTCATATATGGGTGGCAACTGTTGCTAGCTGGTGTGCTCACCATCCTCCCTTGATGAGTGATGAGCACTCTAATGCCCCGTGTTGTGCTCTAGTCATCTGCAGGCACGCCCCGTTCTGATCGCCAGCGTCCTGTTCCACTCCATCTGCAGACTGCAGGGGTAAATCCAGACTGCAACAGCTACGAGTAAGTGACAACGGAAACCACCCGCCCGTCCGTCACGTCCCCGTCTTGATCGCCGAATCTTATCCGGTACATCATCTTCTTCTTCCGGATCAAAGGCATGGACAGGATCGCTCTGGTCTCTGACCGTGCGGTAACATCAGGCCGCCATGGTGTCCGTAGTAAGATGGCAACGTCTGTTGTTGCAAAACTGGCAAGACCGCGACGTGCTCTGACAGCCACGGCACTGTTCCTTGTCCGGGCTCTTGCGCGCGACCGGCCGCACAAGTTCCATCGCGAAGTGCAGTGCAGAGCGGATCACGCGAGAAGGACGACGAGGTTTACCGCGCATGCCCGGAGCTGTCACCAGGCACCCCCTGCTTTTGACGGGTTATCCGGATGTGTTCACTTCAGTCGCATATGCTCGCATCCTTTTCATCAGAAACCAAAGCGGGAGATGGTGGTCCGGTGCTCTGCAACTGGAGATGCCAGTCGGCGCCGCGTCTTGTCTCTGGCCTCTCCCAATCACTCTCGCGAGCCGAAAAGCGGCGGCCGGGCCGAGCTCGCCGCCGTCCATCGCCTGTGGATCGATGAGAGACGGAGTAGCTATCCCTATCCGTGCCCGGGGTTCCATCGGTGACCGCGACCTTTCACCCTCGCCATACCATGCATCGATCCCGTCGCGGAAAGGAGACGAAGCGGCGCACGAAACCTGAAGGAGGCCCGGGCGGGCGGGTGGTTGGCTGGCTGCTGCTCGCGATGTTTGCGCCGTCGCAATGCAGCCGTGTGTGCGTGGGGGCCGTCGCTTTTGGCGCCGCGCGGGCTTGGCTTTCGTCGTCGTGCTGTGTTCCTGGGAAACCCTGTCGCGGAAAAGCCGGTCGGTCTGCTCTTTCCCCCTGCCTGCAGTGAGCTGGATTGTGCAGGCACAGTCGGCAGAAAGCGGGCGTCGATCGGGTTATTAGGGACGCCGATGGATCGTCCTCGCAAATATCCTCCGGGGGTAGTACGGTCGTGCCGCCGCGTGACGGCGCGTGAGGCGAGCGAAAAAGCAGAGCTCAAATAATTAGTTCGTGCCTGCACATTAAACTAACCATGCATAGTATAAAAGTAGTCGCAACAAGAGCACAACGAAAATACTCACGCACGGCTGTGCAGCAGGAAGCTACTACTAACACGTTTGCCAGCGACCGGTTTCCTCACATAGATTTGTCCACACACACCGTACAACAACAAGAGATTCCCTGGCGCGCAACATACACCGCATGTGCTTGTGTAAGCAGACTCGAACTCGCACAGAAAAGGTTATTGTTAGCTGCAACTCGTGGACCATCTTTAGAAGCGTGGTTTTCTAGTCGCACCACTACACCGCACCCATATCATCATGAGCTCCCTACCAGCAACCACTCGGATATACTAGTAGATATGTGCAAATAATGGCGCATACAAAAATGCGCCTTGAGAATACACAAGGCGGGATGATCGTCCGGTAGCGGGAGGTGCGGAGGGTAGGGCAGGTCGCGCCCATGTGCAACCAACCGGGGCCCGGGCGACGTGGCAGCGCCACAGTGCCCAGTCGGTTGGCTCGTCCCGTCATCCTCTCAGGGGAAGGAATTTCTCGGCACCTCCTTCGTTTCTCTAAGTCTTGGTTTGTTTGTTAACCGGCGGCGACGGCGCCGGTGCGTAAGTTTTAATGATAAAAGCTAAGCCGCCGTGCAGTCCTTTCATTACGGCGGAGGGGATAAAAGGGATCGATCGGTGAGCAGGGACAAGGCGTGGTACTTTGCTTGCTCTGTTGCTGGTTGGTTGCCGTCCAGCTTTGGCGAAATAAAGGGACGTGCTCTAAACGTACTAGACTAGATGGCATATATGATCGGATTGTCTTGCTGTTGGGCGAGTGCAGCAGCTAGCATGGATCGGAGTCACTCACAGTCACGTACCGTTGTGATAGCCAGAAGACTGATGCTCTACGTACACGGTGTTACACGGCTGCAGCATCCCAATTAAGCTTTTCTTTCATCATTTTGGCTGGAGGAGGAAAGCTCTGGAAACAAGGATATGTTATTATGTTGATCGCAAAAAAGGGATATGTTATTATGTGTAGCCTGACGTTGCCGAGATGGTGACAGTGAAGCCCGGGGCGACATCTCATCGCGGATCCACAAGGAAAAACTAAAACGCTAATTAACAAGCAAGGTGCTCAAGGCAGTTTCGTGCAAACGATCGTATTTACTCGATTGACTTGTGCGGCCCGTGTAAACACACTCAATTCTGACGCAACATGTATCCACCAAATGCGTGTTGACAACTCGGCCGCTGACGCATTTTTTTTATCTATACATCCGATGTGTATCTTTTTCCTTCACGGAGTTTGCTCCCCTGAGGCCCCGACGAGTCAGGCCTCTTGCCCCCTCGTGCTGCTGATTGAGCATCTATCGCTGGCCTGGCACTGGCAGGCGACGACCCGTTCACGGGCAATGATGTTCCCCCTGCGAAATTACATCACGCTTGTGATGCGTTGATGATGATGCCGCTGCTGTTGCTGCGGAACGGATTGGCGTTGTTTGACTGACCGTCGCGAGACGACCGTAGACTCCTGCAGTCGCCGGGGACACATATCCAGTACGACAATGTAGTAATATAAAGGTTCCGAGGAAAAAAATGGACCTCCTGAGCCACCGGTTCCAGATGGACTTCCCGTGGCGTTCAGCGTCCAGGCGTCCATATGCAGGAAATGGCGGCAGTAACTTGTCTCTTATCACGCTGCACGGTAGTGGCAGTAACTAGTAACTGGGCAGTCGCTTTGTGCTTTTTCATCATCGGTGTGGTCGACGAACAAGTCTCCTTAGATTATAGTACATGGCGCCAAGGCGGTGTCGACAACCGGAAGCTGATGACATGTCACTGTTGCCCGCGGCCGTCTCGTTTGCTTATATAAGCGGCTCACCCTGCGTTGCGTCTCCTGGCACCCCACCCAACTCCCACCCCCTCCGCCGATGAACTCGCTCGTCGTCGTCGTCAAGGTCGCGGCGGCCGCGACCGTCCTCGCGTTGGCGGCGGCGGCCGCCGGCTCCTACTTCTCCGCCGGCTTCCTCTCGTCGCCGCCCTTCCTGTGGGTGGCGGCCAACGTGATCGTCGTCTGGCTGCTCTCCTCCTCCCGCCGCAGAGGCGACGCCACCGCGTCTTCGGTGGCGGGTGGTGGTGGCGGTGGCGGACACGGCGCCGACGTCGTGCTCAGCTCCGTGGATGACATGTACCCGGCGTCGGACTTCGAGGGGTACTCCTCGTCGTCCTCCATGGTGTCTAGCGCGGAGGCACCGCTCGTGTTCCACAGGCAGCCAGTAAAGAGGCAGCAGGCGCGGGAGGCGGTTGTTAGGAGAGCCGAGCGCGCCCGCGTGCCCAGGAAAAAACCGGCCGGCGAGCCAGCGGTGGAGAGGGAGACCCGCAGGATTCCGGCCGGTGGTGATGATGGCAAGAAGAAACGCGGCGAGAAGGACACGCCCGTTACCAGAACCGTTGTTGTTGCCGGTGCCGAGGCTGCCACGAGACCCAACAAGCAGCCCAACAAGGAGGAGGACGAGGAGGACGTGTCCATGGACTCGCTGTGGCAGTCCATGCTGCAGCGCAGCACGGTGCGGCCCGTGCACGTGCGCAAGAGCGAGACGTGGGGCAACGAGGAGATGCCGCGGCTGCAGCGCGCGGCGGAGACGGCGGCCGCGCGGCGCCGGGAGATGCGCAAGTCCGTCTCGTCCGCGCGGCCGCCGACGCAGGAGCAGGCCGCGGCGGCGGCGTCGGCGGTGAGGCAGCTCGGGTGGCGCACGCGGGACGTGCTGGTGCGGGCGCAGGACGACCTGCTGCGCCGCGCCGAGAGCCTCATCCGCCGCCACCACGAGCAGCTGCGACTCCAGCGCCAGGAGTCCGAGCAGCGCCAGGCCATGGAGCACCAAGCTCGCCCGCACCCGCTTATCCGCGTCTAACCGCTCGCCGCTCAGACTGTCAGACACCAGTGCACACACACACACACGCTTCATCGATATGCATATCCACACAGTGCAAAGGCTACGTGTACAGAAGCAACACAAGAAGGAGCTCCAGCATCGATCAAGAAAGAGATCACAAAGGAGGCTGTCTTTGGATCGCTGGATGACAAGATGGTAGAACATATACCTGTGTATAGGTTGGATTGATCTGACCATGCTTGTACGAGCATCGATCAGAGCATGCTCATCGTCATGTAGTTCATCCTGCTTCAATGTAGATTATTAACTAAATCCTTATGTGTAATGCATATACGTTTGCACGTCAGTACCTTAATTTTCATTGGTTCTAGTATATTGTGTCGAGTGTCAACTGCCTAAAACCTCCAAATAAATGGCATAAAGGTTATTATATCTGCTTTTTCTTTTCATAAGTATCCGGATCTTTATTGTTCTTTTTACTACTTCCATGCATGTCGTGTCCCTATTGGTGTTACTCACTAATAATGCTTGTTCACTACAATGTATTCCCTCTATCCCAAATTAATTGTTATCCAGGTTTATTACCTGATTCATTAAACGTTATTTGAATCTAGACAAACAACATGGCTAGCTAGGTTCATTAAACAATCCTGAACACAGAAAAACACCTTCGGAAAGACAAGTAAACTAGGACGGAAAGAGAAGTATTTGCAATTTATTATTAGTAGTAATCCAGCAGTAAGCAATCTGGGGAACAGGGCTCACTAATAGACCGGACAGGAATCATATATATGGCATGCAGCTGTTGTTTTTGATTCTATAGTTGCAGCTAGCAACGCTTGTTGGATGAGTGATCAACAAGCTGGGTTCGATTGATACTCATCATTGAGGCTGTCAGGTGGAAAGAGCTCGATTGGTGGATTGCAGGGTTAGGTGCGGATCGCAGTCCTAGGCTCTCGTAGGGGACACAGCAAGGCACACGAGTGACAAGATTGCTTTGTACGACGTTACCCTTTGCACCGGCTTGTTTCACAACAGTGCCGCACTAGTGATTATTCTGTGCTATGAGAGCCTATGAGCACACACCCTGCAACAACCAATTCTAGCTCGGCAGGCCAAAAAAGCTCTCCCAGTTTTGCCCTTCTGCAGGCTTATTAGTGGTTTGCTTCTCTAATACTCATTCCAATCTTACCCTTGTTTTGTTATCCTTAATTACTCATTCCAATCTTCTTTCATGAACATCTTTTCCACTTATTTACGGCCCTTTTGAAGTTTGATGCTTTTGTTCCTAGTTAAATCAAACATTTGAAATGTCAAAACAAAATAAAGTCATGTTGGTCAAAGTAGACAGTAGAGTATCCGCAACTGTGAAATAGAGTCATGCCTCTATTGAAACATTCTTGGGTATAGCACATATATTTCCTCCAGTTGTTGAACTAATAAAATGTCTTCCTTACGTCATCAGTTAGAGATCGAGGGGGAGCATTGTTGTCTAGTACCTGAAAAGGGAAGAACACATAAAAATGAAGAGGTAATTAGGATTCTTTGCGGCATGCCACCGATTTTGATTATTCTCTTTGACTACATAATAACCAACTGACCACGGCGCTACATTGGGCAATATTATTCTCAGATTTTTCTAGACATGGTATATTTCCGAGAGGAAACTAGTGCTTCAGTACACCACCGCTGATACTTTACATCCCCGTGGAGAAGATTAGTTAGCTACTACTACTTATAGCTTTGTCAAGAAACTTCTATGTGCAAGCTAATTAAGCATATGTTCATGTACTACTGCAGGTTAATACAGATATACTAGATTAAAAGCCCATATATACGCAACGTCTGACTCGGATCATACGTGTGTTAGATGATATTGCTTGTAGTATATAGCATGTAGTTATGTATGCTTAAATGACACATGTAAAATGTAACGTGAATTAGAAGAATAGTCAGAGCATATGCATGATGTAACCTGATTAATTAACAATATACTAATTACAGACACCATCTTAAATAGTAATGTCTGGCCTATGAAGATGTCCATCTCAACCTGTACCATTTGGTTGGACTTCAGATCCACGTATTCTTATTTAATTTAGATAATGTGAAAAAAAAGAGTACCCAGCCTTGACACCCTTCCCAAGGAGGCTACAGCCTAAGAACATCATATATTCTTAAAAGAAGTTAGATATTTTCAAACACAGATGGGGGATAGCTAATGTTTTAAATTTGTTTATCCTTTCTTTTTACTGTAAGACAACCCCTCAAATGGTGCTAAGCTTCACATTAATTAGGAAAAAAGTACATATATATTGCTAATCCACTATCAGGCAGGATCTATTTGGAATCATTAAGGGTAATAGTTATTTGCTAACATTATCTCTAATGGTTCTAAACAGCTCAACTAATATCATAACTAATTTTTAGCCAACCCATTGCTGGAACTGCCCTAGCTTCTATGCAAATTCGTTTTTAAACTGTACATATGGCACATTAATATAGAGGATTAAGGCATGTTGGGTGCTCTTATGCAGAGCCAAGGACTACCTGGCCAAATAATCCTGGCTTCACTACTGAGCCAACTCCTAGCTAAAATCAGCTATTAGGTCACAGGTAACTAAAATTCAAAAATTAAATATAGGATAACTATTAGATGGAACATCCAAATGGCTCCAGATCATAATTATCCACCTAATAGTTATCCAGTTATAATTATTAATAATTAGTTATTCGCATGATAATTATTATTCTATTGATTCCAAACAGATCGACTCAGATTAGTATAAAGGAAATTCACTATTATTTAATTGTTAGCGCACATGATATTTCTCGAACAAAAATGGGTGAGTTGAGATGCATTCAATTATCTCTATATTGCTTTGCAGCCAAGTCATAAGCAAGCAATAAACAAGCTATTTGCAAATTGCACTAGTGTAGTAAGCACTCCAATTAATCTTGATTCTGAACCATGGCATCTGGCATTAATTTAACCTGAGTGGTTGTTTACATGCAGTTGAGGACAAATAAAGTCTGATGTGGTTGTCTCTCCTGATCTAGCAGAAAGATCAATTTTGTTTTCCTGTTAAAGTAGTTTTACTCCTATCATTTTCTCCCAATAAAAGGGCCTAAATCTCTGGATTGGATTGTCGAATTTGTCAGTAGTAAAAGGGCAAGTTGATGTGGAAGTAAAACCATTACCTAGGGTTGCTGCTTGTCACCTAGCCTTATCTCCTCTATAGAAACACTTTTCTCTCTTTTGGCTGGCCATGATTTTTAAAGTTGACGATTGACTCATCAATGCGCTGCCATAAAGCCTAGTATGACGACTGCTGATGTTAACCCTGTGGTGACAATTAAAAGACATCCATTTTTTACATTTTGTGTCGTTAGTCGCTTCACTATTAGCTCTAGCTTAGCTAGCACTTGTTTGGTAATAATCCATTCAAGTTAATTACTGGTTTAGTCCATGTTACTATGTCTTAATGCCTACTCACTGTGCTGTTATTGGCCATCCGGCCCTGCTTTCATTATCAAGGTGTCTGTTCCTGATGGCAGAAGTTCGTTCTACTAGTGGTTCTTATGCAAGAAATCAAAGAAGTTTGCTATCTTTTTACAGTGTTTAGTCTCATACTTTTCTGTGCCCGCTAGTGGGTTTATAAACCACCCCAAAAAAAGCTAGAATGCAAACAGAATCCGCATGTCAAGGCATAATTTCTTGAATATGCGTTCAACTATATGAACAAGCTTTCTAACAACTTGCGCTCTTCAAAATTGAACACTGAATTATCCAGTCTAGCTCATAGCTAGGTTCCGAACAACACAAGTGTATGTGATGGACTATATACTGACTTCACAAATCACAACTTGTCCATGCAGTGTCATCTTACTTAGTGTGGTATATTAAGATTTCCCTGTAAATAAGCCAATTAGGAGTAACACTGTTCATGCTAATGATTGTAGTCCAAACATGCTTCAATGTGTTACTTGTTTATGATTTTTCATGGATGTGCACTGTGAAAGGTTGGTCCACAAACTCGACGTCTGGGCCCTATGAAAACCCATCAAAGAAATAAAAGAAGAAGAATCAATTATAATAAGAGATACTAGATCGAAGTGTTGGCAGATTTCCCTCTCAATACGTAAAGAAAATATAATCATACCTAATGTATGTATTTTATACATCGAGACATGGATTTTGAGCACTGATCTTACGAAGGGGACGTGAGAGTGATGGCAAACCATAACAGACATCTAACAAGGTCAGAAAAAATTCATTTGTGAGTCAAGTTGTTTTGTTGTTTGACACATTACAAAGATTAAAAATATGCATATATCAGGGCCACTATGACTAGTTTTAGAGCTGGTGAAATCTCCCCACCATGTTACTATGTAATATGACCATGGCCAGTTTGTATAACCAGGTCAGCAACTAATTTTTAAGCTGGTAAAAATCTCGTCACCATGACCTGTATTGTATTTGGGCATTGCCAGAGCAGACAAGATGTAGAGAAAATTATAATAAAAATAAGGCACGTGCTTTTGGCATATTTCGAGATATACACATGGCATTAGTGTTACTTATTCAATTGGATATATTGATCGATCTCATAAGATATGGATGCTCAATAATGTAATATCATTCATGGAACTAGCAGTATTTGGAATTAACTATATGTGTAACTAGGATGGATTTGTGCTCAATTAGTTGACCGGGACATACATTTAAGTTTGTGGGATCCATATGATGCATCCCATATGATGCATAAGCACATGATCCATATGATACAGCTGCAGCATGATGAAAGCACAAAAGTGTTGTTATAGGAAGTAATCGTCTTGGAGCAAGCCAACCAGACATGGAAACATAATAATTGATTAATTTAGATTATTTTCTCTTTTGTTTGTTCCCTCATGTGATTGCGTTAAAGGCTGAATTTATGTAATAATGTGGAGTCTGTCTACTTTTATAGAGGTGAATTTTTATCTGTCATCTTAAAAAGAAAACATATAAGCGCGATGGCACTACAGTACCAGTGGATAGGTAGGCATGTTGGCATAGTTTCAACACGCTTGACCAGACAACCAGTGAGAAGAGGCCACCGAGGTGATTGTGAAGTCATCCAAGCCGTCACTAGAATGGCGCCAGCCAGCCATATGCAACATGTCACAACTCACAAAATGTGCCATTCATCCCTCATAGGTACGGTGGAATTCGATCAATTCACGGTTAATGGCCAGAAATTTAATAGAATCAGCAAGTCATCAGAATATATCAAAGATTGTTTATTAGTTATTTTTGGAACAAGGGAACAGTGAACAGGATATAAATTCCAAAGCTTTGCACCAAGAAGAAACATGACACACTGCATTTCTATATACGCAACAAATACTAGGCTAAGGGTGTATTTGGAATGGAGGATGTTCAAAAGGAAGTTCCTATGCTTTGATGATGTCACATAGCATTTGGCTGCTTACAGGAATGAAGCAAAGCGTTTCTCGGGAAAGGCTTGATCATTTCCTCCATAGAACACAGGAACCAGAAAATTCAGTCAAAATTGAAGTTGTCGAAGAAGTCCGAGGCAGGTGCGCGAGGGAGAGCATGCTCAAGGCCATTATTTGATTGAGCTCAAAACACATAACCATGGGTTTGTGCCTTCGTGGAGATCCCAATGAGAGAGAAAAGAGTGGCCATGTGGAAGATGAGCTGCAGCCAAAAGGGTAAGAATGGTAGGAGCTCGAAGCAATAGAATTGGGAAACAAGCATGGCTAGTTCACGAATGACAATAGAAAAAACAATGCAAAAAATACTAATTGCATGCAACCACGTAATTACTTTGAGCTAATCTAGTAGGCGATTGGGATAGTTGAATAGTTCACGATAAGAGGAAATTACTAATTTGATTTATGTACATTGAATCATAATAAGAAAAAAATATAGCTCCTAAAAATGCTATTTAGTTGTAATAATATTTTCAGAGGAGTTTTTCGGTCCACAATACTTGCCAGTAGTTTTTCAAACTATTTGGCAGTAGTTTGATCTAACGGTAGAGATTTGAGATCGGAAATACACAACTACTAGCAAGTATTTTACCATGTTGAGGGTATTATCGTCAAAGCGATAGATTTATCATGATTAATTTTTATTTTTGTGATAATATAAACAAAAATCAGTAATGTAATTAATCTTCGATGTTAATAATGTATTCAATATTATTCTTACAATAAAGTTGTGGTTTATATATCCAAACTATATTTTATGAAAAAATATAAATCCATTAATTATTAGTAAAATTACAAAAATACCCTTAAACTACTTGCAAGTATTTTTTTCAAAACTACTTGTAAGTATTGTGGACCGAAAAACTCCTCTATTTTCATCCTTTGTTTCTTTTTCTGCATTTCAAACACCTTCAGTTATCTATTCCTCTGTTTTAAATTTTGTGGGTTTGTCACTTTTTAGATTCCTACTTTTTTCTTTCATGTGTTTTTTTCTAATTTTCATTTTTCATTCCTCTGTTCCAAACAAAATCTAAATTAACTACCAACTGTAACAGATGGTAGAAACCAAGAACTTCATGGGTGGAAAGATGTAAAGAGTTGTAGGTTATTTGCATTAAACTACAGGGCACTTGTTTACGAGCATTTTCAAAACCAGCAATTGTTTTGTGACGGCCTGCATTTCAAACCTGCACTTGCTTTGGTCCTTGATTTTGACTAGTAGATGTTAATGCTATGTTTCGGCAGCTAGAGGCTCATATATATACTACTATCTCTTTTGATGAATCGATACATGTCAAGCTAAAAAGCTCTCTCCACCTTTAGTGATTTGAAGAAGTTTTAATCTATGATAACAACTAACAATATGATGTTTTATCCATGGTTAATTATTTTTAAAAAATAATTTCTTGCCTGCCATTGCACTTTTAAATAATCCCTTTGTATTTTTATTTCTTTACATATATTGGTCCAAGGTCTGCTCTGCACATAAACAAATTTATATGCATTTCACATGCATGTCTGTATCGTATCTGTGGTCTGTGGATGTCCAAATCTTCAACGAGTTGCTGACCTGGTTATGCAAATTACCCAGATTGTGATTGGAATCGTGCAATCAATCAACAACAACCTGACCTGTTGAAACGCTTTTGTTTATCAGCCATGGGGCAGGCGTGCCTCCCTACGTGGACATCTCAAATCTGCTGCCTGAAAACAAGGTATAATTTACAAAGAAAAATAAAACGACCGAACTATCTGGAGAAGCTAGGAAGCTAGATTTTCTTAATTTGTGTAAAACAAATCTGTTTCAGATAATAGCCACACAGCGAGTGCCGGAGCTCCATACCGACAGTACTTTTATGTGGAACGGCAAAGTACTGACTAGCGCTTTGAAAACAAAACAAAGCAGAATATTTTTCATGCTTCTTGTGAAAACAGAACAAAGTGGAGTTTTAACATGCTTATGATCCTGTAGACATTAAGGTCAATTGATTAAATCATCCGCTGACATGTTGCCTAGTCCAGAAAACAGGTGACTGTCGGATCCTGAACAATTATAGTATTGGTATCTCAGTCCCTAGAGTGAACAGAGATCATCTAACTCTTATCAAAATCATAAAGCGACGTATTGGGCTTCCCTTTGCAATGGAGATCATAATTTTGATGACATGGTCAATTTGGGTGACTCGAAAGAATTGGATTTTCAACAATGTTGACCCAACTGTGGCGTTATGCAAGGTAAAGTTCTGCAGGGAGTTTGAACTCCTGCTTCTCAGAGCAAAGAAGAAATATTTTCCAAGAATAGAAGAATGGCTGCACTCAATTTAATTATTTCTTCTTTCTTCTGGTGTTTTTTTCTTTCAGATTTGTTTGTAAATAAACTTTCTTTCACGGAGTTTTAATAAATAATCAGTAGGAGCTTGGCTCCTCCTGTTCCATCAAAAAAAAACATTGTACCAGTGTGTGTGTGTGTGCGCTTCGTCTGTAACAGTCTTCAGTTTTAAAATGATGATGTTAGGACCAAATTTTTATCAGTTTATTTACTTTTGGGCTAAAACAGTTGTTTTTAGAAAACTGAGAGTAGTAGAGATCAAGGATGTGCTCCGTGCTAGCTGAATACAGGTGCTGGCTTGTCCATCTGCGAATTCCACGTATTTCTACACACATCCTTACTACTCCCAGCCTAAAATAGAGGATAGCACAGACGACATTCTCAGCAGCCAGACCAAATTAAAGAAGCACTGTATGCCTGTCGTATAATATGCACCACTTACATTGTACTCCTACTGAATGTCCACTCAGCAGCAAACATGAATAAACAGAACATATTTAGCCAGGTCTGAAATCATTCAGAAGATATTTAGGCAGGTCTTCTGAGAAAAAAAAATGAGCGTTAGTTCGTGACTGGCAGCTGCAAATTGCCAGATTGGAAGATGTGATTGAGCTGGTAAACAATTAATCAGCAGCAACATTTTCGCCAAAAAAAAGTAATCAGCAGGAGCATTTGTTTTTTAAGTAACCAGCAGGAGTGTGACCTGTAAGATTTGTTTATGCTGCCATGGGGCAGGGCTGCCGCCCTCCCTCCTAAAAAACTCTTTGGTCTTCCTGATTTGAAAACGAAAGGTATGATAAGTTTTGGGGGAAGATATGTAATTTATGGCATATCGCAATGTTGTTTGGCCAAGCTAAGAAGCTAGGTCGCTTGATTTGTGTATAACAAAGTCCGTATCAGAAAAGTGCCGCTGATGCGATGGCTGGTTTTTTTTATTTTGCTGGTTTACATTTTGCGGAGGAAAGCCCCTCATTTAGTTTAGGCCAAAGAAATTTTTCATGAATATTCCGGTGACAATTGAAGGTCTCACTCATGTGAAATTCATGTGTTCTAGAAGAACCCTCTATAAAAAAGGTCACACAACATCGTCGTCACTTTCTTCCCCTCCTCAACGTAACACTATTGTGGCGATCCCTTCCTCCCTCTCCCACACACGTCGTCGCCACGCCCTTTCCTCTACTATCGCCGTTGCATCCTCTTCCTTCCCCATGACGCTGTAATGCTCTCCCCCTCAACACCGTTTGAAGCCGCCATGGACGACCCTTGCCCTAGCCTAGACATGGATCCTAGGGCCAATGCGTTGCAAGTTGACATTAGTGTGGTGTGTTGTTGTGCACGCCACCACGGTCTTGCCTCGAATCTATGGTTGGCAACCAAACAACTAGGCATTGTTGCACGACATCATCGACATCGTGAGGCGATTGACCACATTGCCATACGTCGAACTGTCCAGTCGACCACCAGAACCTAACCAAGCAGACTTCATCAACGAAATGGCGATGGTGGTGGCATCCAACGGTTGAGGTAAGTTTTGATGTGACATATTACCATCCTATTGGACGAAACGGCATGTGCGCTCTTTGAGAATCGACATTCCACCTAGCATGGTCCCATGTTGTGCGCACCACCATGGCCTTGCCTCGACCACCGTATCCATGATCGGCGACCAAAAAGCTAGACACTGTTGCATCTCATCATCGATCCCATGTATACCCGAGCATCTGGTCTGCTCACTATAACCCGCAACATCTTAGACCGTACCAGCCGGTTTGGCCCGGTGGCATGGTGGCTCAGGCGGCGATGGCGAGACGTTTGGCATCGTCGGTGGCTCGAACGTGGGTGCAGCGAGCGACCACCGGTTAGCAGAACAGAGCGGAGAGGACACCGGTACGAGCGGGGAGCAGAGACTAGAGATAGCAATTAGGATTCGGTTGCAATTTTATGCATATGTTATTGGGCTGCAATTTTATTGGGTTGTGATGTGGTGAAAAGAAACAGTATTGGGCAGTTGCATCTAACAATTGAGGTAAGTTTTGATGTGACGTGTCAGTTTTCTATTGGACGAAATGGCGTGGGCGCTTCCGGGAGTCGGGATGCCACCCCACCTCATTTAGTTTTGATGTGACGTGTTGTCTTCCCATTAGATGTAATGGCGTGGATGATCCGTGCGAGTTGGGATTCCACCCCACTTTGTTTAGATTCAATGTGATGTGTTGGCTTCCCATTGGATGAAATGGCGTGGACGCTCTAACAATCGAGGTAAGTTTTGACGTGACGTGTCAGTTTCCTATTGGAGGACAAGACGTGGGCGCTCTCGGGAGTCAGATTCCACCCCATTTCATTTAATTTTGAAAACTCGATTTCCATACGAATTTTGCATGAAACCTAGCCATCCATGAGATGAGAAATCCCTATATATGGTAACACGACACCGGCGCCGCATTCCCCAAGCATCAACGCTCTCAACCTTGCGCCTCAATAAAGAAGACTAAGGTTGCACAGGCCTGGCACCTCCATCCATCTCGATGGCAGCACAAGGCGAGAAGAAGTCGACGATGATCAAGCTCACGAGCTCGACGGTGACTCATTCGAGATCGAGGAGACAATGCCCATGGATTCACAGACCCTAAAGTACATGATCGAGGATGACTATGCAAACAACCAAATCCCGCTGCAAGAAGCACGCCGAGTTCACCGTCAAGGGCGTGTCCGAGGACACCGCTGACCTCAAGGCATGGAACGCCGAGTTCGCGAATGTTGACCAAGCCATCCTCTTCGATCTTATGTTGGCTGTGAACTATCTCAACATCAAGGGTCTGCTCACGAGAATCCTATTCCAGACTCGTGCGCATGCACCCCTCCTCACAAATCCAAAACTTATGTCCAAACTTTCGTTTAAAACTTCGTTTTCCAAAGTTTTGCAACAAACTTACCTAAAATGAACGGTTTTTCTAAAAGTTTGTTTCCAAAGTTTTGCTACGAAACTTTCATAGAAACTCTCTCTCTTCAAACTTTGTTATAAAACATCCAGAAAAAACTTTAGCTCTAATGTTTTACAGCCAACTTCCTAAAATGAAAAGTTATCAGTGCAAAACTTTCCACAAAGAAAGTTAGCTCCAAAGTTTTTCAACAAACTTCCTAAAATAAAGAGTTACCGGTGCAAACTTTTCCACAAATAGCAAGTTTGCTAGCAGGGCTCAAGTTTGCTAGCGGGGCTCGCGCTTATTAGCCTTGCCCGTATGCTCGACCTCACCTGCTAGCTGCTGCTGGCATGATCAAGGACAAGACTCCCGAGCAGATCCGAGAGACTTTTCGCATCCAAAACGACAAAAGCTTTCGAGCCGTGATTCATCTATTATGATTTTTAAATTTCGTTCAATTTAAATGTTATGAAATTATACTACAAATATTTTTTATGTGTTCTCGTTGAGTTTTTTTTATGTTTCCTTGGAGTGGTTTTATGTTTTGGGACCCTCCGCTAACATTTTCCCTGTGTTACTTTGTGACTAAGCACCATGTCTCGTGTTGACATCCATTGGGCCTTCACGTTACGTTCAGGTGCCTCTGCAGCATGAGTCAAAAGTGTAATGAACGGTCTAGCCTCTTAATAAGAGTGGATTTTTGATAAAATGGAACATGTGTAGCTGATTGTTTTACTGGTTTATGGGTTGTGGCATTGGAAGTATGTTTTGTGTTATATGAAGCAGAAGTGACTTTTTTTCTTGAAAATGCAGAAGAGTTGTGCTTCATTGTATTAAGAACAAGACGAGATAAGAACGCGTTCGGTCCAAGAAAACACACATACATGCCCACGCAACGACACACCCACACGATGAACACACACACACACACACACACATCCACTCGACATGGCCACAACAATGGGTAGGAGCTGCTCCAAGATGGCACCTTTAGGAAGGTCTAGACGTCACCCCCACCTGATCCGGCAAGCCGGATCTGAGATTTCGCCTGTGGACTCCGAGGATGGAAAAAAACGAAGCATTTTAGCAACGCCATTAACAACGGGAGCGAAGCTCGAAAGCTTTGTCGTTGCCGGCACGGGGAGGACCATGCATCATTTTTCCTGATATTGTTAGATTCTCCATCTCCGAGAATAGCTTGCAGTTCGCACCCGAGCATCATGCCGCAGGCAACAACATGGAGCCTCTCGCTCGTCTCCGCGTCATTCGCGCCCCCGATGCTCACGCCATCGTCCCACTAGCGTTCGCCCCCTTCCATGTCCACCTCGGCGCGCCGCCGTCGCTTGTTGCGTCATCAACATGCGCCGGGTGCACCGTCCTCGGCGCTCTGCATCCTCAAGACACGTGCGCGACGCCGCCATCACCCCACCAAGCCGCCACTCCTCCTTGACCAACGCCAAAATTGTGTCCACGGCCGGCACCTCACGCATGGCCTCCTCGGACCGCGCGCGCCCTTGCCGCCACACGTAGGTGGGGCGCCTCCATTCCACCATGATGCATGCGGTGTCCTCCTGGCGGTCTCGGAGGAGCGCGGCAATGTCACGACACATATAGCGCACCTGCGCCTCCCACTGGTTCCACAACAGCTCCATCCGCGTCATCGCCTTCCGTGCCTCTGTCTTGCACATGGAGGAAGGTGCAGCGGAGCAGCATGACGGTGACCGTATCGCCAGCCAGCCCCTGCAGCGGCGTATCCACGGGACTCGACCGAGCGCCGCTAGCCACAGCCCCTGGTGGCATCGATGCCGCCACCGTTAGCTGCAGGCCGACCCCAGCCCTAGGTGGACGAGCACCATGGACCGCCGGCGTGGACCGAGCTGACTTGGCCACCTCTGCATAGACCCGGCCATGGAGGCACCGAACCTGGTGACGGCAAGGCCGGATGGAGCCGTTGCTACAACATTGGGGCCCACGGGGAGGGGGTGGGTACCCGAGAAAGAAGGTCCTGTCGTTGCCGTCTTCACGGCTGCATAGCTTTTAGACTCGCGACCCTGCTCAGGCAGCGACAAGGTGGAGGGGAGACGCGGCGAGGGGCCGACGGGCAGGGACCAGCGGTGGCGGCGGTTAAGGTTCCGCCCGTCTCCCTAGTGAGGCCCAGGTTTTAAGTACAAGTGATTTAGAGGCTGAAACTTTGTTTTCCATTATTTGAATCGTATAAAGGTACAATCACATTCTGATTGATCTAATTAGTATGAGGGTAGTGTAGCACAATAAAATATTAACTAGTTGTCATTTACGTGGCGATGGCAGTTGCATCTAACAATCGAGGTAAGGTTTGATGCGACGTGTCGGTTTTCCATTGGACAAAATGACATGGGCGCTTCTAGGAGTCAGGATGCACCCCACCTCATTTAGTTTTGATGTGACGTGTCGGCTTCCCAATGGATGTAATAGCGTGGATGATTTGTGCGAGTCGTGCTTCCACCCCACTTTTTTTAGATTCGATGTGACATGCTGGCTTCCCATTGGACGAAATGGTGTGGCTGCTCTAACAATCCAGGTAAGTTTTGATGTGATATGTCGGTTTCCCATTGGACGACATGACGTGGGCGCACTCGGAGTGGAGTCGGATTCCACCCTACCTCATTTAGTTTTGATGTGACGTGTCGACTTCTCATTAGATGAAGTGGCATGGACGCTCTTAGGGAGTTGAGATTCCATCGCATTTCATTTCATTTTGATGTGACATATCGACTTCCAATTGGACAAAATGGCATGAATACTCTGTGTGAGTTAGATTCCACCTTGCTTTATTACATAAATATATGCAAAATCTCCTCAAATCGCTTGCATTAACTCGATTTCCATACAAGTTTTGCATGAAACCTAGCCATCCATGACATAAGCAATCCCTATATATAGTAACACAACATTGTCGCCGCATTCCCCAAGCATCAACGCTCTCAACCTTGCACCTCAACAAAGAAGACTAAGGTTGCTTAAGGACTGGCACCTCCATCCATCTTGGTGGCATCACAAGGCGAGAAGTAGTCGACGATGATCAAGCTCACATGCTCTAACGGTGACTCAGTGACCATGGAGTCAAGACCCTATAGTACATGATCGAGGACGACTACGCCAACAACCAAATCCCGCTACCCAACATGGATGGCAAGATCTTGTCCAAGGTGATCGAGTACTACAAGAAGCACAATGAGTTCACCGTCAAGGGCGTGTCCGAGGACATGGCTGGGGCCTCGTCTACAAAAAAAAACTCCGACAACAAAGACCTCAAGGCATGGGACGCCGAGTTCGTGAATGTTGACCAAGCCATCCTCTTCGATCTTATATTGGTTGTGATTTGTGAACTATCTCAACATCAAGGGTCTGCTCGCTAGAATTCTATTCCACACTCGTGCACGCGCACCCCTCCTCACAAATTCAAAACTTATGTCGAAACTTTCGTCTAAAACTTTGTTTTTCAAAGTTTTGCAACAAACTTTCCTAAAATGAAAAGTTTTTCTAAAAGTTTCTTTCCAAAGTTTTGCTACGAAATTTTCATAGAAACTCTCTCACTTCAAACTTTGTTGTGAAACTTCCAGAAAATGCTTTAGTTCCAAAGTTTTACAACAAACTTCCTAAAATAAAAAGTTACCGGTGTAAAACTTTCCACAAATAAAAAGTTTGCTAGCAGGACTCGCGCTTATTAGCCTTGTCTGTCTGCTCGACCTCACCTGCTAGGCTGCTACTGATATGATCAAGGACAAGACTTCTGAGCAGATCCGAGAGACTTTTCACATCCAAAACGACAAAAGCTTTCGAGCCGTGATCCATCTATTATGATTTTTAAATTTCATTCAATCTAAGTGTTCTAAAATTATATTATAAATGTTTTTTATGTGTTCTCGTTGATTTTTTGTGTTTGCTTGTAATGGTTTTATGTTTTGGGACCCTCCGCTAACATCTTCCCTGTATTACATTATGACTAAGCACCATGTGTAAAGCTGATGTCTCGCATTGACATCCATTGGGTCTTTGTATTGCGTTCGGCTGCATCTGCAACATGAGTCACAAGTGTAAAGAATGGTCTAATCTCTTAATAAGGTTTTTTTTGATAAAATTGAACCTGTGTAGCGGATTGTTTGGCTGGTTTGCGGGTTGTTGCACTAGAAGTATGTTTTATGTTATATGAAGCAGAAGTGAATTTTTTTTCTCAAAAACACATAAGAGTTGCGCTTCATTGTATTAAGAAGAAGACATGATAAGAACCGTTCGGTCCGAGCAAACACACATACACGCCCACACAACGACACACCCACACGACGAACACACACCCATTCACACACACACACACACACACACACACGACATGACCACCACAATGGGTAGGAACTGCTCCAGGATGGCGCCTTTAGGAAGGTCTAGACGTCGCCACTATTTGATCCAGCAAGCCGGATATGAGATTTCGCCCGTGGACTCCGAAGATGGAAAAAAGCAGAGCACTTTAGCAACGCATTTAACAACGGGAGCAAAGGTCAAAAGCTTCATCGTTGCCGGTACGGTGAGCACCATGTAGAACTTTTCCTGATACCGTTAGATTCTCCATCCATGCGGTGTCCTCCTGGCAGTCGCAGAGGAGCATGGCGATGTCACGGCGCATCTGGCGCACCTGCGCCTCCCGCCGGTTCCGCAACAGCTTCATCCGCGTTGTCGCTTTATGTGCCTCCATCTTGCACTTGGAGGAAGGTGCAGCAGAGAAGCATGACGGCGACCGTAGCGCCGACCAGCCACTGCAGCGGCGGAGCCACGGCACTCGACCGAGCGCCGCTAGCCACAGCTCACGGGTCAAGCCCCAGCCCCTGGTGGCGTTGATGCCGTCACCGTCAGCTGCAGACCGACCCCAGCCCTAGGAGGCACCGAATCTGGTGACAACCAGGCTGTATGGAACCATTGCTACGACATCAGGGCCCGCGGGGAAGGGGGTGCCGTCCTTGCAGCTGCGCAGCTTTTTGACTCACGGCCGCAGCGGCAAGGTGGAGGGGAAACGCGGTGAGAGGTCGACGGGGACCGGCGATGGCAGCGGTTACGGTTTCGCCCATCGCCCTGGTGAGGCCCAGGTTTTAAGTACAAGTGATTTAGAGGCTAGAACTTTGTTTTCTATTATTTGAGCCGTATAAATGTACAATTGCATTCTGATTGATCTAATTAGTATGAGGTTAGTGTAGCACAATGAAATATTAACAAGTTGTCATTTACGTTCAATCTGATTTTTTTTTTTTGGATGGTGTGAACTCCTTTTACACTACCAAAATGCCCACACAATGTTGCGGACGATAAATTGCACATAGCAAAATATTATAGTACACCTAATTTTATAATAAGAAGATACAGATGTTCATACAAATCACAACTTCAATCCAAAGAACATACATTACATTGTTTTTACCCTCTATTTGAATAAAAAAAAGGTCTATAAGTTTGCACATAACCTTCGGAAGGTTGAAAGCAGCAACCTGATCGATCATGTATATTCATGGCATTCAGGCTAAATGGTAGTCCATCAATGTTACCGAGGAGTATTTATCGTAAGAAAAACAATAATGCACTGGCATCTGCATATGGGCCTTGTTCAGGTTCAGAATATGAGCATGGGCCTTCATCAAGAAGTCGTAAGTTGCCCCCATGAAGCGTGCTTTGGTTTACTAACGGCGGCCCAATTTATTCTCTGCGGAAATCGTTCAGCTACGCCAAAATCGTTTGAACCAGAACTCTCTGAAATACATACTGTAACCATAAAGGTGCTCTTCAGATACCCATCACTAAACACTAATCAGTGCTGAGTCTGAACGTGTGCATGCTTCTTTGCCGTCCGTAACAATATGTTTTTAGGTTCTCTTATATACCTATTTGAGATTTGACGGATAAACGATCGGAAGCTTAACACGGCCAGCATCTGAAGCTCCCATCCTCCTCGCAGTCCACATCTTCTGCAGAACTGAGAAAACTGTAGTGCTGCTGTGTGTTTAACATTAGTAACACCGGCACTAGGACGCGCACGTACGTCAAGACAGCCGTTGTTTATCTGTTGGCACATGCCTGGATCTTGCACCAATAATTCTTGCTATATATGGCTTTTTTCCTGAGACTGAAAGTCGATCCCAACCTTTTTTCTGTTTTCTGTTTCTGATCATCAGCTTGCAGACATTGCGTCTGTCTTTTACACGCCTCAGCTGATCAGTACAAGGTGGAGGAATAGAAGTAACTGTATTCCGTGAGTATAGTAGTACTACTGCTCTAGTATATTATTACGTGGAGTACATCGCCATTCTGGATTGGCCACACCAAAAGCGGAAATTCAAGGACGTTACTCCGAGGTCATTATGGCAAGCAAGGCACACTAGGAGTATAGGAGGAGTTAGTGCACATTCCATCTGCCTAATCGTTTTGCCTTCACATGTTTGGTAGCAGTACCACTCGTACGCATACTACGCCTTCTTCTTCTGTTGCCAATTCAATCGCCAGCTCTCATGCTGTGCCGTTGCCAGTCTGCTCAAATAACCTTCGTGGAGTTGGTTATCCGCGGGAGCTGTAGCGACCGGTCGATCAGATGGGGTGATGGAGTTTAGCAGCGCCGGGGACCGCTGGTGGATGCATGGGCACGGGTCGTAGGTTTTGCCGAACGCTGGAGGAGGCATGTGCGATTATGGGCAATCCATAATTGTGCCAGGCAGACGATACTGCTCTCCACAGTATGAGTCGCCTCAAATTAGTTGCCAACAATAAACGTAGTATGGAGCAGAGTGTGCCCCCGAAAACAGAATACATGAGCTTGATCTGCCTCTCCGGTTCTTGCCAACATTTCCATTTGGAAAATAATAAAAAAGAGTTAAAACCTCCTCAGGAATAGGTCTTGAATGGGGTAAATGTCTGAAAAGTACTAAAAAATAAAAACACTATTTGGAGATGCGGGGTATCGATCCCCGTACCTCTCGCATGCTAAGCGAGCGCTCTACCATCTGAGCTACATCCCCTGTGATGTTTTCAGATTCGTAAGTATCGACTGATATACACGTCAATGTACAGATAAGCAAATCTTCATTGAAATTTGTAAAGCCTGGGTAGACTTGTGCGTACCAGGGAGGCAGGGACCGATCGGCTGGGTGTCAAGCATGGTTTGAGATCAAATACCCTCTGCGTTTCAGTATGATGTTGACTAGTTCAGAATTGAAATATCCAAACCCGGGGTACAAACAGAAAATGTTTAATGGGTGCTAGAAAAAATGGAGTTTCGTAGGAAAAAATAAAGGTAGCTCGTTGAAGTGGCGGTGTACTGTTGTATTCATCAAAGTACGACTTCAAATCCGATCCGCGCCATTATTTCACTTTCCAACCGAAACCATGGCGTTATGCTAGCTAGGCGTTGGGAGCATCACCAGGGGCGATGGACGACGCAGACGGTTCAACGGATGCTTGGAAACGTACCCATCTCGTGCGCAATAATACCAAATCTAACCGTGCATTATAGGATGCATAGATCATCCATCGATCGATCGATCGATCTAGATGTCCGCCGATCCAACTGATCGATTGATAAGGACCCAAGAAGGACCGCTATAGGAACATGACAGATCAAAGGCTCCCGTCGTGCTGGTCGATCGATCCCCATCCATCGGATAATGCAATGCTCGTAGGTCCATCATCCCCGGAGTCCAGATCACCTCGGCTTTATAGTTAGTTCTTCGATCTTCGAGACAGGAGGTTTGCAAGACGTGAGATGATGCGGCACCTGCCAGCCCCGGCCTGGGCCTATTTTTTAGGTCGCGTGGGCCCTCACCATACCATCTTCAGAACCGGGCCCCCACGCGCCGCCGGGCCGGGTGTCCGGACCGGAAGCGTGCACTGCACCGGCTCGTGCGCGTGTTGCCTCCTCCTCGTTCCGGCATGTGGCGGCGATCTCTCCTTAACTTCCGCTGGAGGCCACGGGGAAAGGGGCCGGGGCCACTTCACTTCACTCATGTGCATCGCATGCATGCTGCGCGGTGGATGCGGATGGCCTCGCGCTCTCGCTATATCATCATGCTGCGCCCATCCATGCCGATGCCGGGAAGAAGAGAAGAGGCTTGGTTTGGTCCCCTGCATGCTCCTTCGTGTGGACACACAACATGATCGCCATAAAGTGCATTGGCATTGCCACACATCATATCATCTTACGAACTAACGAGAGTGTTTAATTTACTAGAACGACGAGTGTGTTACGGCGCGTGATCTTTTGGAACATGCTGCCAACAACTTGCCAAGTTAACTAAATCAAACAAAGTGAAACAAACGCATACTAGTATATTGGAACGTATCGATCGCATCGATGCAAATCAAGCTGCAATTACAAACGGGCTTATTAACATCAAAAGTTTCCTGCGCATAGATGCCACAGGGCACTGCAGAATCCTGAGTGATTATTAGGTGAGAAATACTAAAGGATTTTCTTCCCACGAAATTCACGATGATATATGAGGTCGCACTTGAGCATCAACAAATTAAAACAGCAACACGTACAGCAGACAAAACAGTGGATCAGTTGCGCGCGCGTCCCATCATTGATTGATCACACCACGACACTGGACGAGACATTTCGACAAGAACAAAGTTCGTTGGTCCTTTCTGCTCCGTTGCTTGAGAAGGAAGGTATGGTCCTGTTCGTTCACTTCCTCTAAAATTTAAGCAGCTGTCACATCAAAGAGAATCTTACTTATTTATGAATATTTCGATACATTAGCTGACAAAACCCTTTTACAGATTGGTGCTAATTTTCGAGATGAATCTAACGAGCTTAATTAATCTATGTTTTGCTAAAGTGATGCTACGAGTAACCGTCTTCTAATTACGACTTAATTAACCTTATTAGATTCGTCTCAGTAAATTAGTCTAGGGGTCTGTAATTTATTTTATAATTAAACTTTATTTAGTAATCCTAAATAGTAAGATTCTTTTTTATGTGACAGCTATAAAGTTTAGACCCCATAAAACGAACACACCCATATGCCTATTTGTTTCGTTGATTCGTTCCTGCGTTTGGATCAAGGAATTGTTGCTGCCATGCCAAAGCGTGGATGATGGTAAGCTTCGTTACGTGGGATGGATTGGAGGCGAGTGAAGGAACCTGAACTTGGCTTACCGTGAAGATATTAGGCTGGCATATTCTTTCCTGGGGCAGCGCACAACAAGCACTCAACGCATTCATTCCACATATATCTCTCTCTTAAAATTCATCATTTTTATGCATTAGCAAGCAATCGATCTGTCTTAAAATTCTTTTCCTACTTTGGTACCACAACAATCTTTTCCATTTTCATTCAATGTGAGGATATTTCCACTTCCCCTTGTCTACACATAAAAGTAACTTCTTCCTGCCATGTCCATGTTGTAGAGGTGCCCTGACGATTTTTTTTTTTGTCTTTTCCTACTTTAAATGCATGATAACCACTTTCATTTTAGAAACAAAATATCTCTGCCCCTTATGTCTGATTGATCTATTTTTGTCAAACATAATGCATACGCCAAACACTTATATACACAATGCAAGGACTCCAACTCCTCCTCTCCTCCCTCCCTCTCCTTAGAAGTCGTTCTGAGTGTGATCAATACACACGGTCATTGTATCAACAGAGTTTGAGGCCCCAAATCTAAAACCTGAGAAGCTAATAATGTGTGTTTCCCAGGAACATTGTAGTGACCGATAAAATCATTGTACCCTTTTTTGATCAAATTTCTGCCTCCAAAACAAGAGTTTAAATATAAAAGAAATTCATCAATAATTAAAAAGTTTACCTTCTTCGGTAGAACATAATTAATTAAGGACCTCTTGTAAGAAAAGCTCACTTAGCTATAGGTACATGCCCACCCACCAAAGTGATAACTAGCGACAGATTGGGCGCACAAGGCTGATTGATTAACTTATGACTTGAGCTGAGATCGCTATAGAAAAGGCACAGGCCGGGTGCAGTACGCGTTGTTGTATTAAAATCGGCAGGCAGCCTTCTGAAAATAGGTGGGGGGTCAACATGACAAATATTCGTCCTTTGCAAGATGCGAATGCGATTGATTAAACTAGGAGCCGCTTTTGAGTAATCGCGCGCATTGCCTTCAGATCAGGACATCACGGGATCGATTGTGGTATGAACAAAGCGCACCATCTCGTGGCCGTACTTTGTTTACTAAATACTGTCCTTATTTTTCGTATGAGGATTTGTGTACAATACCTTACATAGTACTTTTTCTCATAATTTTGAATGAGTCTAACGTATGTTTAGATATCTTAATGAGAATCTAAAGGTGTTCTACTTAAAATGGTAAGTCCTTTTTGCATTGCCTATGATTTTTCTGCACAACGTGGTCCTGAACTGTTGCACATGCAGGTCTGGAGTCACTTGTAGGGTCATGTGGGTCTCCCAACACTTTTGTATGCCGTTCTCTCTTAGGCCCTGTTCGTTCCTTCCTCTAAAATTTAAGCATTGTCACATCGAAGAGAATCTTACTTATTTATGAATATTTTGATCCATTAGTTGATAAAACCCTTTTACAGATTAGTGCTAATTTTCGAGATGAATCTAATGAGCTTAATTAATTTCATGTTTTACTAAAGTGATGCTACAGATAACCGTCTTCTAATCATGACTTAATTAACCTTATTAGATTCGTCTCGTGAATTAGTCTAGGGACCTGTAATTTATTTTATAATTAAACTTTATTTAGTACTCTTAAATAGTAAGATTATTTTTAATGTGACAGCTATAAAATTTAGACCCGAGAAAACGAACACACCCTTACTCTTTCCCCATCTTTTTGTTAACAAGAAACTTGATCATGGTACGGTAGCAGTTGCGATAAATCAGGTTTAAATAATTTTTATGCTCATAAGCATGTCAGAACTCGCTCTCAGTCGAGTTGATGAGGACATATGAACCAGAAGACCAAGTTTAAGTTTGCTCTAAAACTGTGCTAGTTGTTGACTTCTCTCACCTTTCTCTGACCATGCAAGTGTGAAGCTATAGTATATCTTTCAATTATCACAGCGGACCATTTCCAAACCCCAATCTTGACGACACAAGGCAACCGGTTGTGCGTGTTCCAACATGATTCCTTCAATTATCAGTTATCTCTGCTACAAGAACTGCTGCGTGTTCACGGCAAGCACTTACATTATTTCACTTATGTCTAGTTCTCTACGGCACGTTCATATATGGTACTTGCAAGAATTCAACAAGCATATAGACTTTTCCAGGCACAGAGGCGCTAGTACTAACAAATGAAAAGTTCATGTCAACCTCCGTATACAGGAAGGAATACGGCTGAAAACTTCAGAAAGAGAGTGCTGATTATCGTTCAAAGAAGCGAGTAAAAAAGCTACGGTTTGGTCGATTTTGAAATCAATTGAAGCCCGGACCTTAGCCAAAACGAGATTTTTGCTATTTTGCCCAACTATCCGCGGGGCTTCGGCAGAATACCGCGTTTCGTTGGACTTCGACCGAATGCACACGAAATCGTTGCCAAACCAGTAAAATGCCCATGAAGACCAAACTACCCCTGTCTTCTTCTTCTTCCTCCGTCCAACCATGGCAGACAATGTGCGAACGGTGTTGACGAGCCCGGCTGGGATGGGTGGAGCACGCACTGATGACCATGGTCTACGTGAAGTCGTGCCAAGCGGAGAGCATGCGGACGAGCTTAATCCGGTCGCTCGCCTAGGCGCGAGCTCGCCGCACTGGCCTTCCGCGAGCTCGCCGCCGCCGTCCAGCGCATGAGCTCGTCGCGGCCGTCCGGGCGTGGGCTCAAAGCACCGTCCGGAGCACAATCCAGAACACCGGCCCTGCGCAATCCTGTCGCTCGCCCGGGCGCGAGATCGCCGCCACCCTTGCGCGAGCTGCCCGCGCGTCCAAGCACGAGCTCGCTGCCGCCCCTACGCGAGCTGGCCGCGACACGCCGACGCCCCTGTGCTAGCTCGCCATGACGCTCCTCCGCAAGCTCACGGCGGCGTTTCTCCGCGAGCTCACCGCACCTCGCGCCGCAGTTTTGCAGCTGCCGTCTGCTTGCCATGGCTCGGCGGAGCAAGAAGAAGAAGAAGACAGGGGCAGTTTGGTCTTCGTGGGTATTCTACCGGTGTGGCTAATGATTTCGTGGGCATTTGGTCGAAGCCCAATGGCATGCGGGCATTCCACCGAAGCCCCACGGATTGCTGGGCAAAATAGCAAAAATCTCAGCCAAAACAAAGCCGACCAGTTGACGCCGGTTCAATTTTAAATGGCTCGGAGCAGCCCAACCATTGCGCTGCTGTCATGTGGCACGCGTAGACCCGTTCTCCAGAGCCGCACCGCACATCGCGACGGCTCTCCCGTTCCAAAAGACCAAGGCCACAGACAAAAGTAAACGGAATAATGAAAGAGGAAAAATAAACCCGATATTTCCGTCCATCCGATCGCCATCCAGCGGCTGCGATTCAAAACGCAAACGAGACGTTGGACCGATACGGCGCTCCCCCATCACAGGCCGAGACGCGTGTATTTGTATTCCGACCGCGACGTCGCAGTTTATTCGCCCCCGCGACACGGACCTCCGAAATCTTGGAGGCGGACGAGTAATATTCGCGTGGGTTTCACTACAAAATATTCGCGTGGGTTTCCGGGCGCGTGAATTTCTGTTTCAGCCCTTCGAGGCACGTGTTAAACTACAGTAACTGCTCAAAAGGTAGGGACTGCCGGGTCATTTCCCTCGAGCCGTTAACTATCTCACGTGGTGGAGAAGATGGTTAGTCCTCGTGGCCGCGTGTGACAGGCCTTTCAGGAACGGTCCCGCATGTCAGTTGGAAAGCGCTCTCTTCTGATTGCAAAATTCGCTTTTCTCTGCCCGATGGGATAAGTGTCGCGCGTAATTACGGATGGCCCCTTAATTGTTGTGTTATTAGTGGAGCACGTCCCACATACTAACGTGGTCTAGTTACAATCCGAAGTCCGAACCATATCATCAATCTATGGAGCACTACTACATCGTACTTTGGACCAACCTACAATCTATGCACGTGAGAGCTATAAAATGTACTAAAAAAAGTTTGTTGATGCGTAAGGAGCTGGCCTTGGCAGGCAATAGGGAAAATTCCTTAGTGGCCATCAAAAAAATTTCTTGTTCCTTATTGACCATTAAAAAGTTTCAATTTCCTTAGTGGCCATCGATTTAAAATTTTATGTCTTAGTGACCACTTTCATCCAATTCATGTGATAGTTGGGAGGAGAAAATACGAAATTGCCCCTAAATTTTTGACAATAAAGTTGCAAAATACCTTATATATGCAATAAATATTTTTTAGACAAAAGTTCCATTCACATTATGAATATTTAATGTATACATGTAAATGGAACCATTGTTTAAAATATATTTACTATGCAATGTTTTTGGTGTGATTGTTGTTCCATTCACATTACAAATATTTTAAAAATATGTACTATGGAAATACATTACAAATATTTTTAGTACAATCACTGTTCACCACGGGAACTAAGGTCGTTCGGCTGGCAGACTTACAAGGACAGGAATGTGAGTTCGGAGGAGTCAAGCCTTCTTTATAGCAGCGTCATCATGGTATGGAATTAATTGAACAAATGTTTGTAATGTGTCATGTGATAGTTGGAACTCTTTTCTTATAAAAATATTTAATATATACATGTGGATGGAACTTTATTGTTTGGAATATATTTGTTGTATAATATGTGAATATAACTCTTTTCATCAAAAAACTATTTAGTGCATCTATACTAATATTTTGCAATGTCATGGCCAAAAATGTCTTAGGGGCAATTTTGTTTTTTTTTCCTCCCAAGTATCACATGGATTAGATGAAAATGGCCACTAAGGCATAAAACTTCAGATCGATGGCCACTAAGGAAATTGAAACTTTTTGATGGCCAATAAAGAACAAGAAATTTTTTTGATGGCCACTAGGGAATTTTCCCCAGGCAATAAGCTTGCACATTGTTTCTAAATGTCTTCGGATGTACATCCGTGATCCAAAAGACAAAACTGCGAAAGCTAGAAAGTTAACAAGTGCTCCTGGTTTCTAAGCCATAATGAATGCCAAGCTTTGGCATGGGCTGAGGTTACACACTCACAAAATTAATAAACCATTCTCCGTGGTTCTCGTGAACCAAAAACAAAATATCTCTGCTCTAAAAAAGAATAAAAAAATCTCAACCTCCACCTAATTGCTTTCAGTTTTAAGTATGAGTCCTTGTTTGTAATTTATGCAAATGTTCAGGGCCATGATGCGTTTCCATGTGCACGTTACGGCAGCACGGGCGGGTGCGCGCTCTCCGCCGTAGCCGCTTGCCGTTAGCACTGTTTTTCTTTTTCTTTGAGATCTTACCGTTAGCATCGTTAGCCACCCGTCTCTGACTGACTCGCGCTGCAGCACTGCGCGCTCCCACTCGCTTTTTTTCTGGATCTGCCGAATCACGCGTGTGAAGCTGCCATGTGTGGCAGATTCAAAACCTTCTTGCTACCCGGTCCGGCCACCGCTGCCTCATTTAAATTTATTAAACAATTTTGTATTAAACCCGTCGCCACGAAATTCGCAGGCCAACTTAAATCCATTATTAATTTTTTCTCCGCAGCCAGCCGCTGCTTCCTTCTCTCTCTTCGCTTCTCTCTTCTCCAGCGACAGAGACAGGGAGGGGGCAAGAGACGCGAGCTGCGGAGGGAGGAGGCGCCACGCCCTACCCACAAGGGCCTCGCATCTGGCAGCGGTTCCGCGTCGCGGCGCCTGGCTTGCCATTCCTGCGGCGGTGTGGGCGGCCAGCGAGATCGGGCGGTAGTGTTTTTTTCCCCGGCGGTTTCTGTGAGCCGTTTGCTTGGCTCGGGCGTGAATTGGCGCCGGGTGGAGCTGTTTGGAGCGGATTCGGGGCGGCCGGGCCGGAGATCCCGTGGAATCGGGGCTCGGCCGTGACCCGTGAAGCGGTTGCTGGAGCTGCCTGCGGGCCGGCCGGCGATGGCGTCAGTGGATGTGAGGTCCGTGCGGAAGTCGGCGGCGCTGCGGCCGCGCGTGCCCGGCAAGCTGCAGCCGGCGCGGTCGATGCCGCTCGACTACAGGTACTCCTCCCCGGCGAACGGCGCCGGCCCGGCGTCGAACGGCGTGGGGCTCCGGGCTGCTGCGATGGAGGAGGAAGGGGAGGTAGTGGGGGCTGAGGGGGAGGAGGACTCTCCTTACAGCTCCCAAGCCGCGACGGCGGAGGAAGAGGAGGAGGGCGAGCGGGGAGATGGTGGCGAGGTTGAGTCCGCTGCTGCGGCCACGCCCAAGCGGGTGCTGCCGGCGGCAGCTGCGAGCCCTCGCAAGGCGACTCCAGATGGGGTGACACGAGCTCCTACGGCGCTAAAAAGGTGGCCCTTTTTCATTCCTTTTTCTGATGCTTTTGAAATGCGAGAACTTCGAATTCAGGCATTGCGAAAAATGTTTTGGTGAAAATCATGCAAATGCGATGCTGATCTGTGGGGCCAGTAGTTTTTCTCTATTGTGTGAAAGCAAATGCTATGATGGGATATGCTAATTACCATGTGTTTCCCTTTTGTTTAATTTTTGCCAAGATGTGATTTCTTTGCTGTTTATAGAATGTTTATACATAGGATTTTCTTATAAATATACTCTGATGTTCGTGTGAATTTTTAGCTATCTGGTTCTTGAGATCAGAATCTGACATTCTGACCTCTGTAGTTCAGGTCTTCTATCTTGTTATTGCAATGCTATCTGTCATAAACCATTCCCTTTGCAACCTCAGTAGCACAAATGTGACATGGGGAACTGATCTGTCTATTTTTAGTTCAAGTTTTCCTGCATTTTTCCTGCCATCTTTAATTAGAAGAATAATGTTAGGTTCTTATACGGCTTTTGTAAGAACTACTACCTCCAGACTTTATTTGTTGACGTTATGACAATGCTAAAGTTCAATTTTGAATTACAAAGATTGTCCTAGTGTCAAGAAATAAAAATTCGGAGGGAGTAGTTAGTAACTGTCGTATACCTGAACTTATTCAGCTATTTAGTCAGATCCAGGCAGCCTCTTTCTGCTCATTAAAGTTATGATTCCTAAATCCTAACCCAGGGTAGGTCTTTTGAACTTTGAAGATTCACCTGTTGATATGCTACATAAAGCTTGGCACCTAATTACTATATTTCTATACTAGGAGTATAATGTCAATTAAAATTCTGCCCAATTTGTGTTGCAGAAGCATAGAGTTTTTTGTCAGCTTCCAAATGGTGATTGGGCATTGTGCACTGTAATTACAACCTCTGGTGACGAGTCTGTCCTAAAGGTTTCAGAAGGGAAAGTAAGTACCTGATTTCTTTCTAAGAGATGCAAATACTACTACAAGATTATCACTTTGGAAGCATGCTCATTTCACCCCAATCTTCCAATTTCAAGGTACTCAGATTAAAAACAGAGAGCCTTCAGCCTGCAAATCCTGAAATTCTTGATGGAGTGGATGATCTTATGCAACTAAGTTACCTAAGTGAACCTTCAGTACTGTACAATTTGCAGTATAGATACTCCCAAGACAGGATTTATGTGAGGATAGATCTTAACTTTGTCTCGTTATCTGGAGTTTTATGGCTTTCTTATTAAGATTTATTCTATCGTAGACTAAAGCAGGCCCGGTTTTGGTGGCTGTCAACCCTTTCAAGAAGGTTTCACTGTATGGTAACGAGTACATTGATGCATATAGAAATAAAGCAATGGACAACCCACATGTTTATGCAATAGCAGATTCAGCAATTCGTGAAATGAAGCGAGGTCAGTCTATTAATGTCTATTCATCAATCTTGTTTTTACATCTGCATTGATACCTAAGTTGTTCTTTAGCATAACTAACGAATCGTTTTCATCATTTTTCAGACGAGGTTAACCAGTCTATTATTATAAGGTTGGTAAGTTTTGCTTTCCAGTAGGAGAATTGCATTGTAACAAACCCCTGAATTTTGTTGATATATGTTGGAATGAGAATTGAGTCTCAGACAAAAAAAATAATCAAGAATGTCAATTTCATTTATATTAGCTTTCCAGTTTTCTGAGTTGAAAAAAAAGTGTTTCATCCATCCAAATGTATTTAGTTTTAATGGCTGCCTTATTGATAGAGAAAATTCTTTGTTGCTTACCAATCGTCCATAACATAATGATCTGTTTAGATGATTAAAACATGTGATACCATTTGGCTTTACTGAATCATACTTTTGATGGGTTTTCGAGAAATACAAATTGCATGCTAAAATATCATGTGCCCTTTATTTCGGTTCATTGAAGTAAGTAAAAGATTGGTTTATCATTCTTTTTATGTAACACTAAGACTTTATGTTTCTTATATGTTAATCGGGATGTTGTGGAAACATATGATAACTATTTCATGTGACTGAAACATTTTACTTTAGTGAACTGTAGTTATTTTTTATATTCAATTTTTAGGTCATTTGTTTTTTATTCTATTTATAATCTATTAGTACCATTATATAGTTGACAAATAAATGATGTTATATTTTCTATTTTCTTATGTAGTGGTGAAAGTGGAGCAGGAAAAACAGAAACTGCAAAAATTGCCATGCAGTATCTAGCTGCTCTAGGTGGTGGAAGTGGCATTGAGTATGAAATTCTACAGACTAACCCAATACTTGAGGCTTTTGGCAATGCAAAGACATTAAGAAATGATAACTCAAGTCGTTTTGTAAGTTCTATTCTTGTATGCGTCACTTTACTGCGTTTCAGAACAAAGAGATTTACTAATCCTAATTCTGTGTTGCAGGGAAAGCTCATTGAAATTCATTTCAGTACCACTGGAAGGATATGTGGTGCCATGATTCAAACATGTATGTAACTGTTTCTGAGTCTTCCTTTTCTAGATATTTAGCATTTTCTAGTTTGAGATTAAATTTCTAACCTGGTTCATGAAATTTTCTGATTATCTCACCGGAAGGACAGTCTTACTGGAGAAGGTAAGCTCTAATCTTATGATTATCCTTATAAAAACCGGTAACTATGCTATTTTACAACAGACATCTAATATATCTCTTTCATTTTTTACCACGGCAGTCGAGAGTTGTACAGTGTGCAGTTGGTGAGCGATCGTACCACATATTTTATCAGCTATGTGCTGGCGCCCCTGCTTCTCTTAGAGGTAGACAATCTATTCATTCACTCAAACACATTAGATAATGCCATTTTATTCTATCCATTCAGAAGGTCCTGTTTGTTCTATACTGGAAAGAGTTACCATCTGTTTAGCTCAGTTCCTGTGCTTAGTCCTTTATCAAATCATATAAATTTCTTATAATGTTTTGGTTACAGAGAAGTTGAATTTGAAGAAGGTGGATGAGTACAAATATCTTAAGCAGAGCTGTTGCTATTCAATTGCTGGTGTGGATGATGCTCAGATGTTTCGAACCGTAACGGTACATGTCTTTTTACACCATCATTCCTGTTCTTTTGTATTACATGGTTAAACTGATTCATTTGAAGCTTCTCCATACCCATGCCTGTTGCTTTACCACTATCATGTTTTGCTGACTTTTACATTTTAGGAAGCTATGAACGTTGTCCATATCAGCAAAGAAGACCAAGAGAATGTTTTTGCAATGATCTCTGCTGTCCTGTGGCTGGGTGATGTCTCATTCACGATTATTGATAATGAGAATCACGTTGAAATCGTCGTGGATGAAGGTACTGGGAAATTTTTATATTCATTGAATAATTCTGTGATCTATGCCTTGACATTCTGACTGTCTTTTCTGCCCCTCGTTGTACTAATTTTGTTCACCATTTCAACAAACTTCCTGTGGTTGCCATATTCAGCACATTATAATTGTGACAATATATATATTATGGCTATTGCAAGAAATTTCGCTTCAAGCTGCAGTCTAGAGCTATGAGATCTTGAGTTTAAAAGCTATCGTGATTATTTGCTGCTGTCAACTTAAGTCTGTCATGTGAAAGACCTACCTACACTATTCACAATACATGGGAGAACCGCAACGTTAGCGATTAGACACCATGGTCCAGACTGCAGAGTTGACTAAATTCTAGACTGTGTTGAGTCCATGTGTTTGGTCTGGTCAAGTCTCGGTATGGAACTGTTGTACATGATTAACCTGTTCTGCCCAGGACAGCTTGATATTTGCTTTTGACAGTGTCAAACTCGGACCTTATTTTGAAGTAGCTTTCATATTGCATTTTTGTGAACATGATTCAAATTAGTAACTTGTATCCCTGTGGGACACTACTTTATTTTAGTGTTTTGTTACTGCAGCTTCGAAAACGGTTTCAGAACTTCTTGGCTGCAGTATCGATGATCTCAACTTGGCTTTGTCCAAGCGCCACATGAAAGTTAATAATGAAAACATTGTCCAAAAACTTACCCTTTCACAGGTAGGTTTCCTCAACTGATGCCTTTTTTTTTTTTGGGAGATTACTGATGCCTAGTTAATATCCATAGTTATCAATATCAACTCTGTATATCTTATGCTTTTACCTTCTTTTTCTTTTCTTCAGGCAACTGACACAAGAGATGCACTGGCCAAATCAGTGTATGCCAGTTTGTTTGAGTGGTTAGTAGAACAAATTAATAAATCTCTCTCTGTTGGCAAGCGTCAAACTGGGAGATCAATCAGTATCCTTGATATCTATGGCTTTGAATCTTTTGAGGTAATTACTTCATTTTGACCTAAATCACATTAAATTGCAGCTGTTACTAATGATATGGTCACATTTGCAGAAGAACAGTTTTGAACAGTTCTGCATTAATTATGCTAATGAGAGACTGCAGCAACATTTCAATCGTCATTTGTTTAAGCTTGAGCAAGAGGTGAGTTATTTGTTATCTTGTAGCTTCCAGAATTTGTGGCACCATTAGCAATAATTTTAGCCTGTTAGTTAATATGAGCAGATACACTTTGTACAGTCAGGATTCTCTTATTGGGTTAGGGTCTTAAAATATCATTGTTTTCAATTTCGAGCACATTAAGGTTCATTTTTAGTATTCTTGTGACAATTGTAATGATGAACAGTAGGAATACCACAATCTCATTATTCTTCGGGTTTTTATGTCTCCTTTTTTCGACAGATAAATATTCAATGTACCTCTTGAATGTTTTCTAGTTTCTTGGCTTATCTAACTAGGAAGTGGTGAACTTGATATTACTATTCGTCCAGGACGTGATTGTTTTGAAGAAAATTTCATAGCTTCTCCTAAATTTTAATCTGTTCTGTGACCAGGAATATGTTGAGGATGGCATTGACTGGGCTAAGGTTGAGTTTGAGGACAATCAAGACTGTTTGAATCTCTTTGAGAAAGTATGTGTCTCTGCATTCTTTTCACCGCTTGCTACTTGCAAACAGTTAGATTAATCTATGGAAATGTTGTAGATTCATTATGTAGCAAAGGGGAAAACAAAGTGTTTTCATACTTTATTTGAAAATATGCAAAGCTGAGTGATACTGCCTACTAGAATGCTAGATATAGTATTGATAAGAAAATGAACATGCTTATATCCTTGACCTTGTCTTTAGATTTTGGTGGAACATTTGGTAGCGTAGAACACTACTATGCACCTACGACCTTCCTGTGTACTGTACTTAAATAAAATAGTCAAAACAAAAGTATGTGGTCCAAATATGTCCAAAGGGATGATGTCCAAGCCAACAAACTTCTGAAATTAACATTACATAGATGTTTTTGCTTTTAGTAATAAACCGACTGTACATGGATTTGTGAAAACTCTTCTGCATTCTTCATGACCAATATTACAAGAAAATGGAGTTACTTGTTTGTTTAACCATGGTGATATCTATTAAGTAGCATTTTGAAAACAAGGTAACAGTTGGCTTAAAGCCACTGGATCAGGTTACTTGCAGAGAGGAGCAGTAAAATTCCTTTCCTTCTAGTTACTTTGATAAGACAAAAAATTCAGACTGTCTGTGACACTTCTCTTACTATATTTCATAATTCTGTTTGCTTAATCTTTTATGAAATATTAGTAAATGAGAATAAAGTTATCTTGCTTGCTTTGTTTGTATCGTAATTCGTAAACTTATCAAATATTATTGTTTAACATTCTTATCTGATACAGAAACCACTGGGGTTATTGTCTCTGCTGGATGAGGAATCTACCTTCCCCAACGCCACGGATCTTACTTTTGCAAACAAACTTAAACAACATCTTAACACAAATTCTTGCTTCAGAGGAGAAAGAGGCAAGGCTTTTGCCGTCCGTCACTATGCAGGAGAGGTTGAAAGTTGTTATATGTTCTTTGTTCCTTTTTTACAATAAAGTAGTAGCAGTAAGCGATCTTGGTTAATATATATTCATGTATGCATATATATGCTTTTTTGCATCTTTGTTTTACCATACGCCAACATTACTTCTGATTCTCTATGAGCAGGTGGCCTATGATACTTCGGGTTTTCTGGAGAAGAATAGAGATCTATTGCACATGGACTCGATTCAGCTCCTGGCCAAATGTAAATCTTCTCTGCCACAAATGTTTGCATCTAAGATGCTAGCTCAATCGGACAGTTCTATATCTGTTCCATATAGATCTAGTGCTGCTGATTCACAGAAGTTAAGTGTTGCCATGAAGTTCAAGGTACACCTTTCTATGCTCCCAGCGTAACCACTCTGCTGGATCTTTAATGAATCAGAACCGAAATTATTAACGAAGTGTATGGCATACTGTCGTCATTGTAGGGCCAACTGTTCCAACTTATGCAAAGACTGGAAAGTACAACACCGCATTTCATACGCTGCATTAAACCAAATAATCTACAACTTCCTGCAATTTACGAGCAAGGACTCGTGCTTCAACAACTCAAATGCTGTGGGGTTCTTGAGGTTGTCCGGATTTCAAGATCTGGGTATCCTACTAGAATGACTCATCAGAAGTTTGCTCGACGGTAAATTGGATCTCTGAGCAGATGCATTATGTCTTCCAATTTCCTTTCCTTTTTCTTTTTTCCTAATAATACTTATTTTTTCCAGATATGGCTTTCTTCTCCTTGATGATGTTGCATCTCAAGACCCACTTAGCGTTTCAGTTGCAATCCTTCATCAGTTCAACATTTTACCTGAGATGTATCAAGTTGGCTACACAAAATTGTTCTTCCGAACTGGTCAGGTAATTTATTGTATTTATTCATTTTCATGGTAATGATTTCATCGGGAAGTAAAAGCGCTGGCCTCATTGCATGTTTACAAACGACGTGTCGTCTTCAAAATACCCTGTCAAACATTTAATTGAAGTTTTCTTGTGTTATTGGCTTATTACGTCCTTTCATTATTTGGAATTAAAGATCGGGAAACTTGAAGATACCCGTAATCGCACTCTGCATGGTATTTTGAGGGTTCAAAGCTGTTTCAGAGGGCATCAAGCTCGGCATCATGCAAGAGAACGAATAAGAGGAGTTTTGGCTCTTCAATCATGTAATGTTTTCCAGACTTCTGTATTTCAAATTTTCATGTACTTTATTCTTGTGATGTGTTTTCACTTAAGTTTATTGTATGAATTGGATCCCACTCTTTCAGTCATTCGCGGTGACAATGCAAGGAGACATTATTCATCTCTGTTGAGGAATCATAGGGCAGCAACTATATTGCAAAGAAATGTTAGATGCTGGCTTGCTAGAAGGTATTTCACAACGGTCCGGAGGGCTTCGGTGGTAATACAATCTGGTATATAGATTCTTTGTCCTATCCTTTTTATATATTCATGGAAGGGAGGGGATACTGATGCACTTGTCTCATTCCTTCAATATTCATTAAAATGTAGGTATCCGTGGCAATCTTATTCGAAGATGTGATGGCAATGTTGATCTAATAAATGTGTTCAGAGAGTTTGAATCAAAGCAGGTACACCATATGATTAATATCACACTGCTGCTGGCATGATATATGCATGAATCGTGTCATCCTAGTAAACCTGAAGTACTCTGCAGTGTTTCTATTATGGTGTCTGATGATTAATATGATCAATGGGCATGAATTTTACATTACTGAAATCTTTCAGGAGGCAGAAGGTGACCAAATTTTGATTAAGGCATCAGTCCTTGCGGAGCTACAAAGGCGGATACTAAAAGCTGAGGCTACAGTTCGGGAAAAGGATGAAGAGAATGAGATGCTTCGGCAGCGGCTTCAGCAATACGACAATCGATGGTTAGAGTATGAACAGAAAATGAAATCTATGGAGGAAATGTGGCAGAAGCAAATGCGATCATTACAAGCAAGCCTTTGTGTGGCAAAAAGAGCCTTGCTTTGGATGACACACCTCGGATGTCTGACTCATCAGTGGAACAGAGCTGGGAGAGCAATGGGAATCATGTGGGTAATGGGTCTCAGATGGTTCCACGCACCATTGGGCGAGAAATGAATGCGGGTCACAGCGTTATCAACCGCCTAGAGGAAGAATTCAATCAGCGGAGTCAGGTCTTTGCTGATGACGTCAATTTCTTGGTTGAGGTCAAGTCTGGGCAGGCGGACGCCAGCCTGAACCCGGATGCGGAACTGCGCCGGCTAAAGCAGAACTTCGACTCATGGAAGAAGGATTTCAGTGGCCGCATAAGGGAGACCAAGGTGATCCTGAACAAGCTTGGAAACAGCACTGAATCCTCACCCAACGCCGTGAAGCGGAAATGGTGGACGAGGCGGAATACGTCCAAGTTTTCGTGAATTATGTATCCAAATATTGACGTCATGTAGATGCGCCAGTATTTTACACAATGGCGCGGTTGTTAGCGAGCTTAGAATTTTTTTCATTCTACGGATGTTGTGAAGTCCAGCGTGTTGGACTGGCTTTGTGATCCGTGGAGGGCGTGGTGTATAGTTCTTCCACGAGGGCCTGTTTCGAAGGTCCAGAACCACTATTGTGATGTAATTACTTGCTGAAATAGTTTGTTTGAAGGGAAATATTGCGAGATTGCTCACACTGCTCCGCTGTTCTACTCTCCCGTCTGTTTGTTGTAGGAAAGTATTGTATTGGTATCTGGCGTAGTGTAATACTGCAATGTAAGTAATTTGTCATGTATTTGGCTATGACCGTCAATATGCTCTATCCAAAGCAAGGCTCTTCTGACATGTCGCATATGCAAGCTGTAGCATTTTTACTGTCCTACCGGATTTTCTTTTCTTCTACATGGCGCATTTGTGGCATGAACTTGTAGCATGAATCCCCCGTTTTCTTGATATTTTGACTGCAGCGACAAACGACAACTTGTATATACTGGCTGACGCACTGATGATGTGCAGTACTGTTGTAGTAATTGATTGTTGGAGTGGGAAAAAAAAACTAAACCTTGCCTGATGGGTTGGATGCTTTATGAAACTGATACCGGACCCCCAGCTGGAAACAAAAGGGACATGCCCTCGTTTGGCCTTATTAGGCGATTCCAATGAACAATAGCAAAATCTCATAATCAGACAGAAAAATTGCATCGGAAGAAGGCGAGCGCATTATGAAAGGGGAAATGGAGAATAGTTCAAACTAGCAAATGGTCCATCAGACACAGTACATGGCACATTAGGCGCGTGTTTACGACATGCACGGTGACCGCAAGTGCACAACACGCCACGCCACTGCTATTATCAGTTTATCACAAACGGGATCAGTAGAAGGCCAGCTGAGGCCTCTTTCTTGTCCTACTAGCTTGACTCCCTGGAGGCCGGATCGGCGGCAGCACCACCGCTAGCTTACTCGGTTGTCGCCACGAACCGGGACGACCTGCCCGTCCCTCTTATCGCCAAGGGCGATGGCCCCGAAGCCGCCGTGGACGAAGCAGATGTACATGTGCGCGAAGGCATAGGTGACGAGGCAGCCCCAGGGCACATTGGCGGACGCCATAGGAGGCCGGGAAGCAGGGGCGGGTAACGGAGCCGGCGTCATGGCTGGGGCAGGGGCTCGGGCTCGGGCTCGGGCTGGCGCGGCTGGGGAGGATCTGTCGCCGGGCCCGGGGTTTTCTTGGAGCTCGAGTGGCTGTCCAGAGCGCCGAGAGCCCAACCCTTCCGGCCGAGATGTACGCTAATCGGAGCCGGTTTTGATCTGATGACGGAGGCTGCAGCCTGCAGTGATCGTTCGTCGATACGGTCGGTTCCTTGCTCCGAGTCACGATCCGACAAGGAAGGGCAGACGCACGCGCGCCGAGTCCGACGCGAACGCGGTACACTCCATCGGCTCTATAAAACCAGGCCACGGTCCGGTCACCTCTCAAGTCTCAACGCACCACAAGTCTCCAACAACACACACACGGTTGCTCATCGATCCTGTTGCAAAACAATCATCGATCCGCGACCAAACACCTCTCGATCGCGTCATGGAAAGAGCTATCGTCGTGCCGGCGCCGGGAGATGAGGAAGGGTTCGCGGCCGCGTGGACCCAGATCATCCTAGATTTGGAGGAGAGCAGGGCGCTGATCAAGGAGATGATGGCACATTGCGACGCGATGATAGACGCCTTCGAAGCAGCAGAGGAATGGGGACCTGCTCACGACGCACAGATGGACAAGATGGAAGCCCTCAACTCCACGTTGTGCTCCCAGGTCCAAGTGATCGTGCCGACCTTCCTCGCCTTGGATAAAGCACACAAGGAGCATGACCGCACCGTCCGTGATGCCGGACAAGTTAAACCGCCGCCTACATGGTGGCGATCCGTCTTATCTTTTTTTTCATTTTAGTGTTCTCAATGCTTGTTTCAAATGAAGTTGTTAGAGTTTGATGTCGTCTATTAGGGCAAATCGAAATAAGCTTCTTCTCTATTGAAGTCAATCCAAGTAAGCATATTCTAATATACCAGAGAAAATAGGAAATCTTTTTCTTTTTTTTTCTTTTTACTTTTCTAACCAACACAACACCTAAACAAGTATAGTGTTGTCTACATTCTAAAGAAATATAGGATATACCAAAGAATTTGATGATCTTGCTGATATAACAACCACCTTCGTTCGTCGTCTCGACCTCGCGTATCATGTAATAATAAATCGGTAAAGGTGGTGTTCTCGCCTCAAGTGATTGCTTCACATCTCGATCTAGTCGTCAATCAGAAGGCAAATTCTCTGTTTTTACTAGTTGATTGATACACTATGGAACAATCCTTGTACAATGATGTTTGAATCTGCTACTTTGCTTCGCTTGACGCTAGGTCGGTGATGCTTGAATCTGCGTACCCTGCTGTTTCGCCTTTGCCTTCAATCATCTTACCTCGCTTGTCAGCTTTGCATACTTGCGCCTTTCTTCGAGGAGTGCCTCTCTTTCTTGCAATAACTTTTCTCTTGGCACTACCACAATGTGGGCCTTTAGCGGCGAAAGAAAAATCGGTGTAGCGGCGGGCCAAATTTTAACCGCCGGAACAAATAGAGAAACAACTATTGCGGCGGCCCAAGAGGCCACCCGCCGCTAAAAACATTTAGTAAAGACGGCCCAAAAGGCCACCCGCCGCTACAGCCCACTATGGAACTCGGTATAAAATATTGGCGAACCCTAGCTCTCCTCCCACCCTCATTCTTTCCAGCTGCCGCCGCCTCTCCCTCTCCCAACCCGCCGCAGCCGCCGCCGCCTCTCCCACTCTCCCTCATCACGACGGCCCTCCCCGTCCTCTCCGGCGACAACCTCCGAGCGGCGGCCTCCGGCCCCTCCTAGCGGCGTGCGGGCGGCGGACTCGACCCTCGCGCGCGAGTGGTGGATCCGAGTGGCGACGACGGCGCAGGCCTGCGGATCCGCCGCCCCTCCCTCCTGGCGGTGACTTCGAGCGGCGACGATGGCGCGGGGCTGCGGATCCGCCGCCCCTCCCTCCCTGGCGGGCGCACCGGCGGCGGACTCCGGCCCTTCCGGCGGACGCGCGGGTGGCGGACCGAGCGGCGACGATGGAGCTACGCCGGTGGATCCACCCCGCCCCTCCTAGCGGCGCACGGGAGGTGACGACGGCGTTGGGAGGCCGATCCGCCGCCCCTCCCATCCCGGCGGCGCGGACCGTGGATCTGCCCCTCCCTCCGGTCAACGACGGTGGCGCGCGGTCGGAGGAGCTCTCCATCCGCGCGGCGTCGGTGGAGCACGGGCAGCGGATCAGTCGCCCGTCAAGGCGGTGCGGTGGGATATGGGTCCACCTTTAATTTGCTTTGTACTCAACCCAAGGTTTTTTAAAAATGTTATAATTCTCGTATCCATTGTTAAAATTAAAAACTGATTACACCGTTGTATTCGTTGCGATGAAACCTTCAAAACTAGATCCACTTATCCATGTTTCAAAAATATTTTCTTAGATCACAAAAGATTATATAATAATAAATTAATAATTATATAACAACAATTGGTCAACGAAATAATAAAATGGTCACTCGTTATAACATTAGTCTTCAACTTCAGAATGATGGCCGCAAGCGGCGAAAATATAAAAAGAGGAAGTTTAAAAACAGTGACAATACAATATGTACTGATCATAATGTATGCGAAAATATGAAAATAAAAGAAGCTGACTTCAATGTAATTAGTTTTGTTGAGGTGTTCGCGCAAAGCGGTGAAAATAGAAAAAAAGAATTTCAAAGACAGACAACGAGTATGACATATACTAGCCACCATACTATAACATATAGTATCAACATTCGGTGATGGCGCAAAGCGTGAAAATAGAAAATAAAAGAATTTCAAAGACAACAACAAGTATAACATATACTAGCCACCATACTATAATATATAGTATCAACATTCGGTGATCGCCGCAAAGCGGCGAATATAGAAAAAAAGAATTTTGAAAGACAACAACATTATAACATATACTAGCCACCATACTATAACAGTATTAAGATCTGGTGATCGCCGCAAAGCGGCGAAAATAGAAAAAAAGAATTTCAAAGAGAGCAACAATATAACATATACTAGCCACCATGCTATAACATATAGTGTCAACTTCTCGGTGGCGTGGTGGCAGCTTTTGCATCGAAAATATAAAAAGAAAAGAAATACAAAGACAACAATAATATAACATATACTGTTCACTGACTATACCACATGTAGTGGTAAAAATATGAAAAAAAAGGTTAAAAGACAACAACAGTATAATACTGACTATAATATATAGTGATTAACTTCTGGATAATATCTTATTGGTGTCTAAATCCGTATTACATAAAACTACAGACGCGGGGTGATTTTGCTTAACGAGCCATCAACGCGGCACTGCCTAGCAATATTATCACAAGGCTCAAGCTTTTACCAGCGTACTTAGGAAAAAAAACCATTTTTTAAGGGAGAAAAAGGGGAAAGAAAAAAAACTTGACTGAATGTAACGGGACCAAAGCACGGCCGTTAGTTGTAGCTGTAAGTTGGAGCAAATCTCGGGGCAGATGTGCGGCTACCTGCAGGGGCCGTATCTGCAGGCACGCGCACGAGCCGATTTTCCGGACGCGCTCCTGGGCAGCGGCGGCGGCCTTGAGAAGGTCAGCCTCCTTGGAGAGCTCAGCGCTGCGGGAGGCGTTGTTGGCTTTGGCATTGGCGGCGGCTTCCTCGAGGACCTTGGCTGCAGCCTCGGCGTCATCGCGTCTCTTGGCGGCGGCTGCAGCGGCAGCCTCCGTGTCCATGACAGCGGCGCTGGGCGAGGAGCATCTGGAGGAATCTGAGTGGGCTTTGGCGGCGACTTCGGCGATGGCAGCAATGTCATCCATGGAGGAGATGGCGGCGGCTAGGTCTGGATAGGGATAGCGGAAGCGGTGAGGCACAAGATCGGAAAGTCTCGTGATACCATGTTAGGCGGAAATAATCACGCTGTATATTGATTGGGTATTGTGGTGTACAATATATAGCCGTGGGCTCCTAGGGATAAAACCCTAGAGCACCCCACGACGCACGGGCCAATTAGGGCCGGCGCACAGTCCAACCAAACCTATTACAGATATTTCTAACAGTGATGTCTCAGACTTACAGCACTGATGATAGTACAGACTGTATATATTTTGCAACATAGCTCTAGGAGTAATCAGTTTGTTGTGCAAAGAGGTCAATGCATTCTTGGGTCTTGTTTTGGTCAAAATGTGTCGTCTCGTGTGCTCTGGAAAGTTGTATACATTGTTTGGTTAGAATCTAAAAATGATATAGATATGGAGAATTGGATTGATTAAGCAGTAAGTTGCAGATGCTAGAAATGAGCTGATGAAGACCATTTATGCCCTATATACAGACTCGGTCTTGATATAGGATTTAACAGACTCATTTTATACCAATTTTTTTATCTATGTTCAGGATTTTGAGATGTTTCAGTTCAGTGGCAGAGAATACTTTTCCATGAGTAGTTAACAAAGTTGAGTTGTGAGTTCTTTCGTCAGCTAATAATTGTGAACTGCTGGTCCCTTATCTCCATACTGATTGATTGTTGATCTGCTGCAATGGTTGAATGCTTCATATCTGCCTCATTCTTGCATTTTTCCTTTACAAATGCAGCAAAGAAAAAGGAGCTGATGTTGATGCACGGTAGAGGCATATGAAAGCAATTCTGACAACCACTTCGCAAGCCATCTTCAATTATCGCTGCTTCAAATACAAGAAGAGCATTGTCCATTTGTTTTTTTTTTCATCACCAGAAAGTTAGATGGAAGAAGTTAGTTTTGGACTTGCAGTTTAAGAAGTCACAAAGTGGGAAAAAGCATTCAATGGATACTTTAAATTTTCGTTGTGACATTGGTTATCATTATTAGGAGCAGGCATATGTCTGTCAATGTAATTCTACCGTCACCTTTTCCATTTTTTAAGGCTTGTGGTTTTGCCAAATTTTACCGCTCCATAAATTGAACTTTGTTTTGAATAATCATTTTGATATAATTTTGATATAATCATTTTAAGGAGCTTCACAAGACTAGGGCGCCTCCGAAGACCAAGTTCTTTCTCTGGATGGCTCTACTGGGAAGATGTTGGACGTCGGATAGACTACAGCGCCAGGGTCTACACAGCGGCAGTCTCTGCGCTTTGTGCGATCAGTCACCAGAAACCATTGATCATCTCCTCCTAGGATGCCCTTTCAGTAGAGAGGTCTGGTTCAAGCTTCTTCGTCGGTCCTCCTATCAACGGTTCACACCGCAACAGAACGACCGGCTGGCGGACTGGTGGGTCGCATCAAGAAAAGGCGTCCACGAAAGCAGACAGAAAAGGTTTCGACACTCTGGTAGCCTTAACCACCTGGGAGCTGTGGAAGGAGAGAAACAACCGAGTTTTCCAAAGGCACAGCAAGCCCCCTTCACACCTAGTGCAGCACATCGTCGAAGAATCAGGTTGCTGGCTTCGAGCTGGGTTTAGGTCGCTAGGGACCTCTTTTTAATATGTAAACGAACAGCTTTCGGCTAAGGCGCCGATCCTCTCTGTACTTTGTGGTTTGTTTCTTCTCCTCTTAATGAAATGCGCACCCAGGTGCGTTCTCGAAAAAAAAATGCATTTGGATCGGAAAGTATTCAAGCATTTGCACAGATGTCAGATTTTACTGAATTTTGATGTATTTGCTGATTTTGGACAGAATGTAGACAACGGACATGTTTCGGATTACTAGTTCATCCATTTATTAGTTAGTCTTTTACAAAATTCACAAAGCACGGAATTTTTTTTGACAAGTCACAACGGACTGGAAAGTGACAAGAAGAATATTCCTTCAGTCCGTGCGTATCTCAAGTAGAATGAATTTGCTGACAAGAGAGTTTTGGGTATATGAAATCCTCTTCACAAGAAACCACATGGGCATCTGCATGAAGCAGCTCGTCGAGCCTACACTGTACACGTCCACGCTGCACGTCGCCACCGTTCACGGGCTCTTTCAGCGCCTGCGTTCCGGTAGTGGAGAAGGGCTCGACCTCTGCTTTGAGTTGGACTCGACGCATTTGGTACTGGCGTGCTCGCAGCGCGGAAGGCTGTATGCTTTCCTCGACGCCTCTATCGTCAGCTCGCCCTGCTCTCTCTTGGGAATTCTGTTCGCGTCACGACTAGCGACCGACTCGAGCTCGATTCTAGTCATGACCGCAGCCTCGGCCCAAACCCAAACGTGACCACCGCAAAAAACACCTGATGCGCTCCGCTTTCTGTCTAGAGCGCCGAGAGCCGAACCCTTCCGGCCGAGATGTACGCTAATCGGAGCCGGTTTTGATCTGATGACGGAGGCTGCAGCCTGCAGTGATCGTTCGTCGATACGGTCGGTTCCTTGCTCCGAGTCACGATCCGACAAGGAAGGGCAGAGTCCGACGCCAACGCGGTACAGTACACTCTATCGGCTCTATAAAACCAGGCCACGGTCCGGTCACCTCTCAATTCTCAAAGCACCACAAGTCCCCAACAACACACGACACGGTTGCTCATCTATCCTGTTGCAAAACAATCATCGATCCGCGACCAAATACCTCGATCGCGTCATGGAAAGGGCTATCGTCACGCCGGCGCCGGGAGATGAGGAAGGGTTCGCGGCCGCGTGGACCCAGATCGCCCTAGATTTGGAGAAGGGCATTGCGCTTGTGAAGGAGATGATGGCGCATTGCGACGCGATGATAGACGCCTTCGAAGCAGCAGAGGAATGGGGACCTGCTCACGACGCACAGATGGACAAGATGGAAGCCCTCGACTCCACGTTGTGCTCCCAGGTCCAAGTGATCGTGCCGACCTTCCTCGCCTTGGATAAAGCACAGAAGGAGCATGAACGCACCGTCCGTGATGCCGGACAAGTTAAACCGCCTGCATGGTGGCGATCCGTCTTATCTTTTTTTCCGTTTTAGTGTTCTCAATGCTTGTTTCAAATGAAGTTGTCAGAACTTAAAGTCGGCTGTTAGGGCAAATCGAAATAAGCTTCTTCTCTATTGAAGTCAATCCAAGTAAGCATACTCTAATATACCAATACCAGAGAAAATTGGAAATCTTTTTTTTTTTTACTTTTCCAAGTAAGAATATAACAACGAACCACCTTCGTTTGCCATCTCGACCTCGTGTATCATGTAATAATAATAAATCGGTAAGGTGGTGTTCGTCCCTGGTTATTGCTTCACGTCTCGATCCAGTCGTCAATTAGAAGGCAAATTCTTTGTTTTTACTGGTTGATTGATACACTATGGAATAATACTTGCACAATGATGCTTGGATCTGCTACTTTGTCTCGCATGCCACGCAGGACACTCGCTCCCACACGTCGCCCGAGCATGGCGACGTGTATAACACGAGTATTCACACAAAGCAATCAATGTCACAACTCAAGTTCCTACCCACATCCGTATCTATAGCATTTCTACAAACAAGTTGTTGGCAGATACCCTAATCCGAGGTGGAATATAAATGAAGAAAAAGAAATAGGTGCACAATTAAATGGGACATGATGGGGAGTTGAGATCCTTAGATCTGGAGAAATCAAATTGAGATGGGGGAGAGGAATTCGAACACACGCATCACCAGTTATATATTTAACTAATTTGTAGTTGGAATCTCGTGTGAGCAACTAAAACTAATTTACGCAACACAAGAGAGAGCCAGCTTACCTGCAGCTAGAGCTGGGGCTGAATGACGCGGGGAGGTGGGAAACCGTGGTGTTGGTGCTCCGTTCTCGCCATAGGAGACCTACTTATGAAATGCAATCTTTAAACCTGAAACTGAATCCTTAAAATTCATGGTACATGCTGCACTCATAGCCTTTTTTTTTTTTTTGAGATCTGCTGCACTCATACTCTTGCACACATTGATGCAGATTACTGCAAAAATTTAGGCCCACTTCCTCCATTTTACATAAATATCCCAGCAAAAGCACTGCCAGGGGTGAATTTTACATCGCTGGATTCATGAATCGTAGATTGCAACACAAACATCAATGATGCAGAGCATTGTTTGGATGATCGATTTAAATTGAACAGAGGCTAACAGAACAGTAGTATAGCATTTAACAGCCAATACTTAAGTCAGTAGTCCGGTCAATATCAAATGCTCATATCAGCACCTAAATTTCGTTTGACTTATCTCAATGTGTGTATCGAGAGTTCAGCAAATGCATTCCTTATCCTAACTTGTCATACAAAAAACAAGTTTGGGTTGCAGCTCACAACAAGCATACGAAAAACAATTAATCTCAGGTTTGGGTAGCAGCTCACAACAAACAGTACTACAACAATATCAAATGCTCATATCAGCACCTAAATTTGGTTTGACTTATCTCAATGTGTGCATCGAGAGTTCAGCAGCATTGCATTCCTGATCCTAATTTGTCATACGTAAAACAAATCTCACGTTTGGGTATCAGCTGAGCTCACAACAAGCATATGTTGGATCCTCTTCCCAGAGTTACAGAAGTAACGAAATCAGAAAATGCCTTACCCGGTACTTGTTTGGCGAGCTGCAGGAAGCACGTCATCAGCAGCGCTGGTGGGCGACGGAGTCGTAGTGGACAGCGGCCAGGAAGCGCGGTGAGGAGTTCCCGGGGGATATGTCGCCGTCGGCCGCGCCAGTAGAGACCCCGAGGCCGTGCGGCTGGTGATTAGTGACGCGGACGGCGGGTTGGACGAATCCACCCTCGTGCTGTACCCACCGGACCAGTTCTGGCGCATGCGGCGCGATGCGCGGGGCGTCGGCGGCCGCGGCGGAGCTCAGCTTGCGGTGACTGCGCGCGAGTAAGGAGGAGAGGAGGGTGGAGGTGGTGGTGAAGAGGGTCTTTCTGGCCGTTGCCGGCGTTGCCCTCGTGGTGGCGGCTGCCATGGAGAAGTGGGCAGGGGTGGAGGCTAAGCGGTCTGTCGAGGATCAGAGCCACACCCCACACACCATGGTTTCCTTCTCCCCGACGCGGCACCGCACGGCTCGGCCTCCATGGTTGATCTGACGACGGAGGCTGCAGCCTGCGGTGATCGTTCGTCAATACGTCGGTTCCTTGCGCCGAGTCACGATCCGACAAGGAAGGGTAGAACGCACGCGCGCCGAGTCCGACGCGAACGCGGTACACTCGATCGGCTCTATAAAACCAGGCCACGGTCACCTCTCAAGACTCAACGCACCACAAGTCTCCAACAACACACACACGGTTGCTCATCGATCCTGTTGCAAAACAATCATCGATCCGCGACCAAACACCTCTCGATCGCGTCATGGAAAGAGCTATCGTCGTGCCGGCGCCGGGAGATGAGGAAGGGTTCGCGGCTGCGTGGACCCAGATCATCCTAGATTTGGAGGAGAGCAGGGCGCTGATCAAGGAGATGATGGCACATTGCGACGCGATGATAGACGCCTTCGAAGCAGCAGAGGAATGGGGACCTGCTCACGACGCACAGATGGACAAGATGGAAGCCCTCAACTCCACGTTGTGCTCCCAGGTCCAAGTGATCGTGCCGACCTTCCTCGCCTTGGATAAAGCACACAAGGAGCATGACCGCACCGTCCGTGATGCCGGACAAGTTAAACCGCCGCCTACATGGTGGCGATCCGTCTTATCTTTTTTTTCATTTTAGTGTTCTCAATGCTTGTTTCAAATGAAGTTGTTAGAGTTTGATGTCGTCTATTAGGGCAAATCGAAATAAGCTTCTTCTCTATTGAAGTCAATCCAAGTAAGCATATTCTAATATACCAGAGAAAATAGGAAATCTTTTTTTTTCTTTTTACTTTTCTAACCACCTTCGTTCGTCGTCTCGACCTCGCGTATCATGTAATAATAAATCGGTAAAGGTGGTGTTCTCGCCTCAAGTGATTGCTTCACATCTCGATCTAGTCATCAATCAGAAGGCAAATTCTCTGTTTTTACTAGTTGAATGATACACTATGGAACAATCCTTGCACAATGATGCTTGAATCTGCTACTTTGCTTCGCTTGACGCTAGGTCAGTGATGCTTGAATCTGCGTACCCTGCTGTTTCGCCTTTGCCTTCAATCATCTTACCTCGCTTGTCAGCTTTGCATACTTGCGCCTTTCTTCGAGGAGTGCCTCTCTTTCTTGCAATAACTTTTCTCTTGGCACTACCACAATGTGGGCCTTTAGCGGCGAAAGAAAAAAATCGGTGTAGCGGCGGGCCAAATTTTAACCGCCGAAACAAATAGAGAAACAACTCTTGCGGCGGCCCAAGAGGCCACCCGCCGCTAAAAACATTTAGTAAAGACGGCCCAAAAGGCCACCCGCCGCTACAGCCCACTATGGAACTCGGTATAAAATATTGGCGAACCCTAGCTCTCCTCCCACCCTCATTCTTTCGAGCTGCCGCCGCCTCTCCCTCTCCCAACCCGCCGCAGCCGCCGCCGCCTCTCCCACTCTCCCTCATCACGACGGCCCTCCCTGTCCTCTCCGGCGACAACCTCCGAGCGGCGGCCTCCGGCCCTCCCGGCGGCGTGCGGGCGGCGGACTCGACCCTCGCGCGCGAGTGGTGGATCCGAGTGGCGACGACGGCGCAGGCCTGCAGATCCGCCGCCCCTCCCTCCCGGCGGTGACTTCGAGCGGCGACGATGGCGCGGGGCTGCGGATCCGCCGCCCCTCCCTCCTGGCGGGCGCACCGGCGGCGGACTCCGGCCCTCTCGGCGGACGCGCGGGTGGCGGACCGAGCGGCGACGATGGAGCTACGCCGGTGGATCCACCCCGCCCCTCCCTAGCGGCGCACGGGAGGTGACGACGGCGTTGGGAGGCCGATCCGCCGCCCCTCCCATCCTGGCGGCGCGGATCGTGGATCTGCCCCTCCCTCCGGTCAACGACGGTGGCGCGCGGTCGGAGGAGCTCTCCATCCGCGCGGCGTCGGTGGAGCATGGGCAGCGGATCAGTCGCCCGTCAAGGCGGTGCGGTGGGATATGGGTCCACCTTTAATTTGCTTTGTACTCAACCCAAGGTTTTTTAAAAATGTTATAATTCTCGTATCCATTGTTAAAATTAAAAACTGATTACACCGTTGTATTCGTTGCGATGAAACCTTCAAAACTAGATCCACTTATCCATGTTTCAAAAATATTTTCTTAGATCACAAAAGATTATATAATAATAAATTAATAATTATATAACAACAATTGGTCAACGAAATAATAAAATGGTCACTCGTTATAACATTAGTCTTCAACTTCAGAATGATGGCGCAAGCGGCGAAAATATAAAAAGAGGAAGTTTAAAAACAGTGACAATACAATATGTACTGATCATAATGTATGCGAAAATATGAAAATAAAAGAAGCTGACTTCAATGTAATTAGTTTTGTTGAGGTGTTCGCACAAGCGGTGAAAATAGAAAAAAAGAATTTCAAAGACAGACAACAGTATGACATATACTAGCCACCATACTATAACATATAGTATCAACATTCGGTGATGGCCGCAAAGCGGCGAAAATAGAAAATAAAAGAATTTCAAAGACAACAACAAGTATAACATATACTAGCCACCATACTATAATATATAATATCAACATCTGGTGATCGCCGCAAAGCGGCGAATATAGAAAAAAAGAATTTTGAAAGACAACAACATTATAACATATACTAGCCACCATACTATAACAAGTATTAAGATCTGGTGATCGCGCAAAGCGGCGAAAATAGAAAAAAAAAGAATTTCAAAGAGAGCAACAATATAACATATACTAGCCACCATGCTATAACATATAGTGTCAACTTCTCGTGTGCGTGGTGGCAGCTTTTGCATCGAAAATATAAAAAGAAAAGAAATACAAAGACAACAATAATATAACATATACTGTTCACTGACTATACCACATGTAGTGGTAAAAATATGAAAAAAAGGTTAAAAGACAACAACAGTATAATACTGACTATAATATATAGTGATTAACTTCTGGATAATATCTTATTGGTGTCTAAATCCGTATTACATAAAACTACAGACGCGGGGTGATTTTGCTTAACGAGCCATCAACGCGGCACTGCCTAGCAATATTATCACAAGGCTCAAGCTTTTACCAGCGTACTTAGGAAAAAAAAACCATTTTTTAAGGGAGAAAAAGGGGAAAGAAAAAAAACTTGACTGAATGTAACGGGACCAAAGCACGGCCGTTAGTTGTAGCTGTAAGTTGGAGCAAATCTCGGGGCAGATGTGCGGCTACCTGCAGGGGCCGTATCTGCAGGCACGCGCACGAGCCGATTTTCCGGACGCGCTCCTGGGCAGCGGCGGCGGCCTTGAGAAGGTCAGCCTCCTTGGAGAGCTCAGCGCTGCGGGAGGCGTTGTTGGCTTTGGCATTGGCGGCGGCTTCCTCGAGGACCTTGGCTGCAGCCTCGGCGTCATCGCGTCTCTTGGCGGCGGCTGCAGCGGCAGCCTCGGTGTCCATGACAGCGGCGCTGGGCGAGGAGCATCTGGAGGAATCTGAGTGGGCTTTGGCGGCGACTTCGGCGATGGCAGCAATGTCATCCATGGAGGAGATGGCGGCGGCTAGGTCTGGATAGGGATAGCGGAAGCGGTGAGGCACAAGATCGGAAAGTCTCGTGATACCATGTTAGGCGGAAATAATCACGCTGTATATTGATTGGGTATTGTGGTGTACAATATATAGCCGTGGGCTCCTAGGGATAAAACCCTAGAGCACCCCAGGCGCACGGGCCAATTAGGGCCGGCGCACAGTCCAACCAAACCTATTACAGATATTTCTAACAGTGATGTCTCAGACTTACAGCACTGATGATAGTACAGACTGTATATATTTTGCAACATAGCTCTAGGAGTAATCAGTTTGTTGTGCAAAGAGGTCAATGCATTCTTGGGTCTTGTTTTGGTCAAAATGTGTCGTCTCGTGTGCTCTGGAAAGTTGTATACATTGTTTGGTTAGAATCTAAAAATGATATAGATATGGAGAATTGGATTGATTAAGCAGTAAGTTGCAGATGCTAGAAATGAGCTGATGAAGACCATTTATGCCCTATATACAGACTCGGTCTTGATATAGGATTTAACAGACTCATTTTATACCAATTTTTTTATCTATGTTCAGGATTTTGAGATGTTTCAGTTCAGTGGCAGAGAATACTTTTCCATGAGTAGTTAACAAAGTTGAGTTGTGAGTTCTTTCGTCAGCTAATAATTGTGAACTGCTGGTCCCTTATCTCCATACTGATTGATTGTTGATCTGCTGCAATGGTTGAATGCTTCATATCTGCCTCATTCTTGCATTTTTCCTTTACAAATGCAGCAAAGAAAAAGGAGCTGATGTTGATGCACGGTAGAGGCATATGAAAGCAATTCTGACAACCACTTCGCAAGCCATCTTCAATTATCGCTGCTTCAAATACAAGAAGAGCATTGTCCATTTGTTTTTTTTTCATCACCAGAAAGTTAGATGGAAGAAGTTAGTTTTGGACTTGCAGTTTAAGAAGTCACAAAGTGGGAAAAAGCATTCAATGGATACTTTAAATTTTCGTTGTGACATTGGTTATCATTATTAGGAGCAGCCATATGTCTGTCAATGTAATTCTACCGTCACCTTTTCCATTTTTTAAGGCTTGTGGTTTTGCCAAATTTTACCGCTCCATAAATTGAACTTTGTTTTGAATAATCATTTTGATATAATTTTGATATAATCATTTTAAGGAGCTTCACAAGACTAGGGCGCCTCCGAAGACCAAGTTCTTTCTCTCGGATGGCTCTACTGGGAAGATGTTGGACGTCGGATAGACTACAGCGCCAGGGTCTACACAGCGGCAGTCTCTGCGCTTTGTGCGATCAGTCACCAGAAACCATTGATCATCTCCTCCTAGGATGCCCTTTCAGTAGAGAGGTCTGGTTCAAGCTTCTTCGTCGGTCCTCCTATCAACGGTTCACACCGCAACAGAACGACCGGCTGGCGGACTGGTGGGTCGCATCAAGAAAAGGCGTCCACGAAGCAGACAGAAAAGGTTTCGACACTCTGGTAGCCTTAACCACCTGGGAGCTGTGGAAGGAGAGAAACAACCGAGTTTTCCAAAGGCACAGCAAGCCCCCTTCACACCTAGTGCAGCACATCGTCGAAGAATCAGGTTGCTGGCTTCGAGCTGGGTTTAGGTCGCTAGGGACCTCTTTTTAATATGTAAACGAACAGCTTTCGGCTAAGGCGCCGATCCTCTCTGTACTTTGTGGTTTGTTTCTTCTCCTCTTAATGAAATGCGCACCCAGGTGCGTTCTCGAAAAAAAAAATGCATTTGGATCGGAAAGTATTCAAGCATTTGCACAGATGTCAGATTTTACTGAATTTTGATGTATTTGCTGATTTTGGACAGAATGTAGACAACGGACATGTTTCGGATTACTAGTTCATCCATTTATTAGTTAGTCTTTTACAAAATTCACAAAGCACGGAATTTTTTTTGACAAGTCACAACGGACTGGAAAGTGACAAGAAGAATATTCCTTCAGTCCGTGCGTATCTCAAGTAGAATGAATTTGCTGACAAGAGAGTTTTGGGTATATGAAATCCTCTTCACAAGAAACCACATGGGCATCTGCATGAAGCAGCTCGTCGAGCCTACACTGTACACGTCCACGCTGCACGTCGCCACCGTTCACGGGCTCTTTCAGCGCCTGCGTTCCGGTAGTGGAGAAGGGCTCGACCTCTGCTTTGAGTTGGACTCGACGCATTTGGTACTGGCGTGCTCGCAGCGCGGAAGGCTGTATGCTTTCCTCGACGCCTCTATCGTCAGCTCGCCCTGCTCTCTCTTGGGAATTCTGTTCGCGTCACGACTAGCGACCGACTCGAGCTCGATTCTAGTCATGACCGCAGCCTCGGCCCAAACCCAAACGTGACCACCGCAAAAAACACCTGATGCGCTCCGCTTTCTGTCTAGAGCGCCGAGAGCCGAACCCTTCCGGCCGAGATGTACGCTAATCGGAGCCGGTTTTGATCTGATGACGGAGGCTGCAGCCTGCAGTGATCGTTCGTCGATACGGTCGGTTCCTTGCTCCGAGTCACGATCCGACAAGGAAGGGCAGAGTCCGACGCCAACGCGGTACAGTACACTCTATCGGCTCTATAAAACCAGGCCACGGTCCGGTCACCTCTCAATTCTCAAAGCACCACAAGTCCCCAACAACACACGACACGGTTGCTCATCTATCCTGTTGCAAAACAATCATCGATCCGCGACCAAATACCTCGATCGCGTCATGGAAAGGGCTATCGTCACGCCGGCGCCGGGAGATGAGGAAGGGTTCGCGGCCGCGTGGACCCAGATCGCCCTAGATTTGGAGAAGGGCATTGCGCTTGTGAAGGAGATGATGGCGCATTGCGACGCGATGATAGACGCCTTCGAAGCAGCAGAGGAATGGGGACCTGCTCACGACGCACAGATGGACAAGATGGAAGCCCTCGACTCCACGTTGTGCTCCCAGGTCCAAGTGATCGTGCCGACCTTCCTCGCCTTGGATAAAGCACAGAAGGAGCATGAACGCACCGTCCGTGATGCCGGACAAGTTAAACCGCCCTGCATGGTGGCGATCCGTCTTATCTTTTTTTCCGTTTTAGTGTTCTCAATGCTTGTTTCAAATGAAGTTGTCAGAACTTAAAGTCGGCTGTTAGGGCAAATCGAAATAAGCTTCTTCTCTATTGAAGTCAATCCAAGTAAGCATACTCTAATATACCAATACCAGAGAAAATTGGAAATCTTTTTTTTTTTTACTTTTCCAAGTAAGAATATAACAACGAACCACCTTCGTTTGCCATCTCGACCTCGTGTATCATGTAATAATAATAAATCGGTAAGGTGGTGTTCGTCCCCTGGTTATTGCTTCACGTCTCGATCCAGTCGTCAATTAGAAGGCAAATTCTTTGTTTTTACTGGTTGATTGATACACTATGGAATAATACTTGCACAATGATGCTTGGATCTGCTACTTTGTCTCGCATGCCACGCAGGACACTCGCTCCCACACGTCGCCCGAGCATGGCGACGTGTATAACACGAGTATTCACACAAAGCAATCAATGTCACAACTCAAGTTCCTACCCACATCCGTATCTATAGCATTTCTACAAACAAGTTGTTGGCAGATACCCTAATCCGAGGTGGAATATAAATGAAGAAAAAGAAATAGGTGCACAATTAAATGGGACATGATGGGGAGTTGAGATCCTTAGATCTGGAGAAATCAAATTGAGATGGGGGAGAGGAATTCGAACACACGCATCACCAGTTATATATTTAACTAATTTGTAGTTGGAATCTCGTGTGAGCAACTAAAACTAATTTACGCAACACAAGAGAGAGCCAGCTTACCTGCAGCTAGAGCTGGGGCTGAATGACGCGGGGAGGTGGGAAACCGTGGTGTTGGTGCTCCGTTCTCGCCATAGGAGACCTACTTATGAAATGCAATCTTTAAACCTGAAACTGAATCCTTAAAATTCATGGTACATGCTGCACTCATAGCCTTTTTTTTTTTTTTGAGATCTGCTGCACTCATACTCTTGCACACATTGATGCAGATTACTGCAAAAATTTAGGCCCACTTCCTCCATTTTACATAAATATCCCAGCAAAAGCACTATGATCCAAGTGCTCCCAGGTCCAAGTGATCGTGCCGACCTTCCTCGCCTTGGATAAAGCACACAAGGAGCATGACCACAACGTCCGTGATGCCGGACAAGTTAAACCGCCTGCATGGTTGTGATCTGTCGTATCTTTTTTTTCGTTTTAGTGTTTGTGACATCCCATGTCACAAATGAACATTTGAACAGTGGCATTGCATTTGGATTTGCATTTCCAAACCTCAATTTGATCAAAAGCCCATTTGGAGAAGAGCTAGGGTTTGAATTCATTTCCAAAATAGATTCAAATGAGTGTTTACCAAAACTCAAACTTTTCCAACAGAAGCATGTCAATGTTTTTGCAGAATCTTGTGGGGTATGTCAAGAAAGAATTTTAGGACATTTTCCCATAATTTTTTATAATGTATAAAGGCCCCTAAAAATTCAGTTCAATCAGCAAAAACATGTATTCAAAGATTTTTAAGAATTTTTGGGAGCAAAATTAGAACTTTGGCCAATAACAAAAGTTGCTCAACATTTCATGCTGAGTACGCACAAAAATTGGAAAGTCACAATTACACATATATGATTTTGGAGCATAAACAGTAGCAGTACAGAGTGGCAAAACTGTAATTCATGGAAATCGAATTTTAGCACAGTCCGAGGTCCATTGGCAGCCAGACCTTGACCATGGCGCCCATGCCATCGGGAGGTCGAATGATTGAGTGTCCGGCCAGCAATTCCACACGTCAGCCATCGCTGGTTGGCTTGACCCCTGTAGAAGTCGTCTCCCCTCCTGTGGACGCCGCCCCTTTAAGCAAACGAGCTCACGGTCGCCATTGTCGTCCCCAAGCAAAGCTTCACTACTGCCCCTTTCCCGGCCACCCTCACCCTCAAACCTCCTCAAATAGACGCGCCATGGAACACTCTTACACCCCAAAGAAACCTCCGGTCAATCCATCAAGTGAGCAGGGAGGAATCCACAAATTTTTGTAGCAACACCATGACCAACATCAACTCACCCCCTTCTAGATTTCTTGGTCTATGGTGAGTTTCAACCTTTGATTCTTGTTCTAAGATGTTCCCAACTTACTTATGAACCTTCCTAACCCATTCCTTCACTGATTTCTTGAAGGGAATAGTAGCAGTTCGGTTTTTCTTGGCCGCCACACCCCTGGACAGAGGTAGAAGACGACCTGTGGCAATTTCATAAATAATGGTGAACTTTGTTGAAATTTGCGAAATTCATATCTTTTGTTCTACAAATGCGAAAAATGCAAATGATAGCTTTTTGGAATCCTTGAAACATGAAATTTGCTTTAGTCAATTTTGTTGGCTAGTAATCTATGCAGAAAATCAAATTTTTATGTAATTTAAAATGGAACCTTGTTAAGCCTATAAAATCCATAATTAATTCCTGGAAATTGCAAAAATCATGAAAATTGACATGTGCACCTTTCATAACATGTTGGACCCACTGGTGCATGATTTTGATGCATTCATACATATTTTCATCATATTTCTCATTCCTTGCCTATATAGCATATAATTGCATATAAATGTCTTATTTAAAAAAATGTGCCCTAAAATGCATGCCTTATTATTTCTGGTGCCTATCATAATTGTGTTATGCTTTACCACAGAAACCATGTAAAGGTTGCATTACGGCACTAATTGCTTAGTTGTTGAAAGGATCAAGATCATATTGGCATGAAATGACATATTACCCTATTGATCGTTAATCTTACATGGAAAAGTCTATGTGTTGTGCCTACATGTTGTTATGCTTATTTATGGCCCCTTTATGCATATTTACAGAGATCTTGTGGGGAATGGCTTGTTGCACCAATTGTTTCATTTAGGATTGTTAAATCATAATGATTGCCTCGCATATTGTCGGATAGCCTTATATGCACAAGTATGACCAAGCATTACTTTTATGCATGAACATATCTACCATGCCCATCTTTCATGTACATGGCAGCAAGGTAGTTATGTAGGGCTATTTTCGATGCATCCTTGTCATCCTCACGTTGCCATATATAATTCTAGCAAGGTCATATACTAATTATTTGCTATGGTCATGTTCTATGTAAAACTAAGGCACATAATTCATGTTGCTTATTCTAGGTTTTGTTTAATTAGAAGTTGGTCCCCTTGAAATGAATTATAATTTTTCACCCATAAGTAAGCACTTCATCCCCGACATGCATAATTTTCTCTCATATGCATATAACATCATCATTCATATTTATTGAGAAAGTTCCACGAATATTAATGTCTATGTATTCACCTACGCTCATGCATTGCATTGCATTCATCTAGGATCCGAGACCGAGGAAGGCAACCACGAGGAGACCAATGTTGAGCTGAACACCGTGTGGATACTAACTTCAAAACAGCCCCAAGGCAAGCTCCAGTGTATAACCCACGCTTTTAAAAGTTTTGCTTTACTTCACATGTGATGGTGTCATGTATTGTGCATTATTTATCCCTTTATGCCTATGGCCTTTTTCGTTAGAAATGCTATGCTTAGTAAGGAGTCATCGGTAGCAACACCAAGCGGTACGGAGACCTCTCGGTATAGGTTTATCCACTTGTTATCTTTCACATGATGTTTATGAAATTGAGACCGTACGGGAAATGCATGTGTAGGATGCGGTGGCAAGGTTCGCCTATGTTCGCCATAGCCACGTGCGTGTTGGTTGAGGACCGTGTGACTCCGCAAGCAAGAATCGAGTTATGTACCAAGTGCATACCTTTATTATGGGTACTGGGAAACCTAGTAGCTTGAGAACCGTAGGGTTGGACGGTACCCTGCCATTCTTTTGAGATCTTGATTGATGGTGGCATCCCGGGTCATGTGGTTGGACGAGTATGCGATCTACCCTTGGATGGCTCCGCCGTGGGCATCGCAAGTGGGGACGTATTACTTGGGAGAGGTGGGAGTCGTATCGGCCCTATAGTGATCTCGCGAACGGTGACCATACGTGTTCTTAAATGATGCGTATGTCGTGTACTTGGGTTTCTCCTGCAGGATGTAAAATGGATCAGTATATTGTCGGCTCGAATTGTAGTAATGTAACTAGCAAAATCAAGATAGTTGTCGAGTTTCTGAAACTATCTTTTCTTCAAAAGACCTAGAAACTAAGTGTTCCGGCATATATTATATAAAAGGAAGGTACCTCATATTAAGAAAAAAACGAGGTCAAACTGTACAAATCAAGCTACCACACCATTATCTCTAACTACAACACCAAAGAATCCTAATTACCACACCAACACAACTTGTATAGCTGGTGCAAACTTGAACTGCTCAAACACCCACCCTCACCGGACCTCACAATAGCTTGCTACATGTAATTGTTGCCAAGCTTGGTTGTACACCCACGACGAAGCAGCTCCAACTTCATCTTAGCAACACCATGGCGATGTCTTCCTCTCTCTCGATCACGCTCCAAATCACAAGCAATACTCCACCAGAATGACACACCAATTTCATCGGTGCCGGGCTCATCGCACACATGATCCAGCAGCTCCAACTTCCTTCGACGCATTCATCCAAGCAGATATACCATGAAAGGAGGCAACACAAGATAAAGGACCCAGACTAACATGCACAAAGAATGTCAGCCCAAACCAAGGGTCACCTCATAACACACATGTAATCTTTGAGTTAACCTCGCTATTAAGAGTTGTTACCTCATCACTATCGCACTGTTTTTCTAGTATCATGTTTTCTTGTGTTCTGTGGGCTAAGCGCATCCATCCCCATGCACTTAGCATGCCAACATTTGCACCCACCATGAGTAGCTCGAAGTACAAGCTCACGATGACGAGATCCACGAGGACTTCGGCAGCCGCTCAGCCACTTCGAGAGCTACCGGTCGGACTGTCGGAAACCACCTCGATGCATCCAGAAGCAAGCCAAAGACCAACCTCGCATTCAGAACCACTTCAAATAGAGCAGTCACCAACTTTAGAGTGTGTCGAATGAGGAAGCAGAAGTCACCAAGACCAGCTAAATCCTGGCAAGTTACCAGCCGTTCAAGAGGAAAACAACCCGGCAAGCAGTGAAAGCCCAGCCAACAGCACGGCACCGGCACAAGTCGAGAAGTTGTGGAGAGGCAGGGCAGCTCTAGAAGAAATGAAGTAAACATTACTGCAAGCGGTGGCCCCACACTACCACACTCCACACCTATAACGGCGGTAAAAAAGCACCGTAGCGGCGGGTATGGCCACCCGCCGCTACGCTCTCGCAGTTAAAAATGAATCGATGTAACGGCGGGTATCCCGGCATCCGAAACTACCCGCCACTACAACCGATATAGAAAAACAAAAAAGTGGGCCCAAGCCGGGCCCACCTCACCGCGCCGCCTTGAGGGGCGACCGATCCGCCGCCCTTGCTCCACCGACGCCGCCCGGATGGAGAGCTCCTCCGACCTCGCGCCACCGTCGTTGACCGGAGGGAGGGGCGGATCCACCGTCCGCGTGCCGCCGGGATGGGAGGGGTGGCGGATCGGCCTCCCAACGCCGTCGTCACCGCCCGTGCGCCGCTAGGAGGGACGGGGTGGGTCCACCGGCATAGCTCCATCGTCGCCGCTCGGTCCGCCACCCGCGCGTCTGCCAGGAGGGCCGGAGTCCGCCGCCGGTGCGCTCGCCGGAGGGGAGGGGCGGCGGATCCGCAGCCCCGCGCCATCGTCGCCGCTCGAAGTCACCGCCGGGAGGGAGGGGCGGCGGATCTGCAGGCCTGCGCCGTCGTCGCCACTCGGATCCACCACTCGCGCGCGAGGGTCGAGTCCGCCGCCCGCACGCCGCTAGGAGGGGCCGGAGGCCGCCGCTCGGAGGTTGTCGCCGGAGAGGACAGGGAGGGCCGTCGTGGTGAGGGAGAGTGGGAGAGGCGGCGGCGGCTGCGGCGGTTTGGGAGAGGGAGAGGCGGCGGCAGCTGGAAAGAATGAGGGTGGGAGGAGAGCTAGGGTTTGCCAATATTTTATACCGAGTTCCATAGTGGGCTGTAGCGGCGGGTGGCCTTTTGGGCCGTCTTTACTAAATGTTTTTAGCGGCGGGTGGCCTCTTGGGCCGCCGCAATAGTTGTTTCTCTATTTGTTCCGGCGGTTAAAATTTGGCCCGCCGCTACAGCGATTTTTCTTCCGCCGCTAAAGGCCCACATTGTGGTAGTGCCAAGAGAAAAGTTATTGCAAGAAAGAGAGGCACTCCTCGAAGAAAGGCGCAAGTATGCAAAGCTGACAAGTGAGGTAAGATGATTGAAGGCAAAGGCGAAACAGCAGGGTACGCAGATTCAAGCATCACCGACCTAGCGTCAAGCGAAGCAAAGTAGCAGATTCAAGCATCATTGTGCAAGGATTGTTCCATAGTGTATCATTCAACTAGTAAAAACAGAGAATTTGCCTTCTGATTGATGACTAGATCGAGATGTGAAGCAATCACTTGAGGCGAGAACACCACCTTTACCGATTTATTATTACATGATACGCGAGGTCGAGACGACGAACGAAGGTGGTTGTTATATCAGCAAGATCATCAAATTCTTTGGTATATCCTATATTTCTTTAGAATGTAGACAACACTATACTTGTTTAGGTGTTGTGTTGGTTAGAAAAGTAAAAAGAAAAAAAAAGAAAAAGATTTCCTATTTTCTCTGGTATATTAGAATATGCTTACTTGGATTGACTTCAATAGAGAAGAAGCTTATTTCGATTTGCCCTAATAGACGACATCAAACTCTAACAACTTCATTTGAAACAAGCATTGAGAACACTAAAATGAAAAAAAAGATAAGACGGATCGCCACCATGTAGGCGGCGGTTTAACTTGTCCGGCATCACGGACGGTGCGGTCATGCTCCTTGTGTGCTTTATCCAAGGCGAGGAAGGTCGGCACGATCACTTGGACCTGGGAGCACAACGTGGAGTTGAGGGCTTCCATCTTGTCCATCTGTGCGTCGTGAGCAGGTCCCCATTCCTCTGCTGCTTCGAAGGCGTCTATCATCGCGTCGCAATGTGCCATCATCTCCTTGATCAGCGCCCTGCTCTCCTCCAAATCTAGGATGATCTGGGTCCACGCGGCCGCGAACCCTTCCTCATCTCCCGGCGCCGGCACGACGATAGCTCTTTCCATGACGCGATCGAGAGGTGTTTGGTCGCGGATCGATGATTGTTTTGCAACAGGATCGATGAGCAACCGTGTGTGTGTTGTTGGAGACTTGTGGTGCGTTGAGACTTGAGAGGTGACCGTGGCCTGGTTTTATAGAGCCGATCGAGTGTACCGCGTTCGCGTCGGACTCGGCGCGCGTGCGTTCTACCCTTCCTTGTCGGATCGTGACTCGGCGCAAGGAACCGACGTATTGACGAACGATCACCGCAGGCTGCAGCCTCCGTCGTCAGATCAACCATGGAGGCCGAGCCGTGCGGTGCCGCGTCGGGGAGAAGGAAACCATGGTGTGTGGGGTGTGGCTCTGATCCTCGACAGACCGCTTAGCCTCCACCCCTGCCCACTTCTCCATGGCAGCCGCCACCACGAGGGCAACGCCGGCAACGGCCAGAAAGACCCTCTTCACCACCACCTCCACCCTCCTCTCCTCCTTACTCGCGCGCAGTCACCGCAAGCTGAGCTCCGCCGCGGCCGCCGACGCCCCGCGCATCGCGCCGCATGCGCCAGAACTGGTCCGGTGGGTACAGCACGAGGGTGGATTCGTCCAACCCGCCGTCCGCGTCACTAATCACCAGCCGCACGGCCTCGGGGTCTCTACTGGCGCGGCCGACGGCGACATATCCCCCGGGAACTCCTCACCGCGCTTCCTGGCCGCTGTCCACTACGACTCCGTCGCCCACCAGCGCTGCTGATGACGTGCTTCCTGCAGCTCGCCAAACAAGTACCGGGTAAGGCATTTTCTGATTTCGTTACTTCTGTAACTCTGGGAAGAGGATCCAACATATGCTTGTTGTGAGCTCAGCTGATACCCAAACGTGAGATTTGTTTTACGTATGACAAATTAGGATCAGGAATGCAATGCTGCTGAACTCTCGATGCACACATTGAGATAAGTCAAACCAAATTTAGGTGCTGATATGAGCATTTGATATTGTTGTAGTACTGTTTGTTGTGAGCTGCTACCCAAACCTGAGATTAATTGTTTTTCGTATGCTTGTTGTGAGCTGCAACCCAAACTTGTTTTTTGTATGACAAGTTAGGATAAGGAATGCATTTGCTGAACTCTCGATACACACATTGAGATAAGTCAAACGAAATTTAGGTGCTGATATGAGCATTTGATATTGACCGGACTACTGACTTAAGTATTGGCTGTTAAATGCTATACTACTGTTCTGTTAGCCTCTGTTCAATTTAAATCGATCATCCAAACAATGCTCTGCATCATTGATGTTTGTGTTGCAATCTACGATTCATGAATCCAGCGATGTAAAATTCACCCCTGGCAGTGCTTTTGCTGGGATATTTATGTAAAATGGAGGAAGTGGGCCTAAATTTTTGCAGTAATCTGCATCAATGTGTGCAAGAGTATGAGTGCAGCAGATCTCAAAAAAAAAAAAAAGGCTATGAGTGCAGCATGTACCATGAATTTTAAGGATTCAGTTTCAGGTTTAAAGATTGCATTTCATAAGTAGGTCTCCTATGGCGAGAACGGAGCACCAACACCACGGTTTCCCACCTCCCCGCGTCATTCAGCCCCAGCTCTAGCTGCAGGTAAGCTGGCTCTCTCTTGTGTTGCGTAAATTAGTTTTAGTTGCTCACACGAGATTCCAACTACAAATTAGTTAAATATATAACTGGTGATGCGTGTGTTCGAATTCCTCTCCCCCATCTCAATTTGATTTCTCCAGATCTAAGGATCTCAACTCCCCATCATGTCCCATTTAATTGTGCACCTATTTCTTTTTCTTCATTTATATTCCACCTCGGATTAGGGTATCTGCCAACAACTTGTTTGTAGAAATGCTATAGATACGGATGTGGGTAGGAACTTGAGTTGTGACATTGATTGCTTTGTGTGAATACTCGTGTTATACACGTCGCCATGCTCGGGCGACGTGTGGGAGCGAGTGTCCTGCGTGGCATGCGAGACAAAGTAGCAGATCCAAGCATCATTGTGCAAGTATTATTCCATAGTGTATCAATCAACCAGTAAAAACAAAGAATTTGCCTTCTAATTGACGACTAGATCGAGACGTGAAGCAATAACCAGGGGACGAACACCACCTTACCGATTTATTATTATTACATGATACACGAGGTCGAGATGGCAAACGAAGGTGGTTCGTTGTTATATTCTTACTTGGAAAAGTAAAAAAAAAAAGATTTCCAATTTTCTCTGGTATTGGTATACTAGAGTATGCTTACTTGGATTGACTTCAATAGAGAAGAAGCTTATTTCGATTTGCCCTAACAGCCGACTTTAAGTTCTGACAACTTCATTTGAAACAAGCATTGAGAACACTAAAACGGAAAAAAGATAAGACAGATCGCCACCATGCAGGCGGTTTAACTTGTCCGGCATCACGGATGGTGCGTTCATGCTCCTTCTGTGCTTTATCCAAGGCGAGGAAGGTCGGCACGATCACTTGGACCTGGGAGCACAACGTGGAGTCGAGGGCTTCCATCTTGTCCATCTGTGCGTCGTGAGCAGGTCCCCATTCCTCTGCTGCTTCGAAGGCGTCTATCATCGCGTCGCAATGCGCCATCATCTCCTTCACAAGCGCAATGCCCTTCTCCAAATCTAGGGCGATCTGGGTCCACGCGGCCGCGAACCCTTCCTCATCTCCCGGCGCCGGCGTGACGATAGCCCTTTCCATGACGCGATGATCGAGGTATTTGGTCGCGGATCGATGATGTGCTGACGGACTTGATTGTTTTGCAACAGGACTGATGAGCAACCGTGTCGTGTGTTGTTGGGGACTCGTGGTACGTTGAGACTTGAGAGGTGGCCGGACCGTGGCCTGGTTTTATAGAGCCGATGGAGTGTACCGCGCTCACGTCGGACTCGGCGCGCGTGCGTTCTACCCTTCCTTGTCGGATCGTGACTCGGCGCAAGGAACTGACGTGTCGACGAACGATCACGGCAGGCTGCAGCCTCCGTCAGATTAACCTGACCTCGGCGCTCTGGACAGGAAAGGAGAAAGCGGAGCGCATCAGGTCCACCTGACTTCAGATTCCTCAGCGAATTAGAGCTGCTGGCACATGCAGGTGCAGACGTGCAGTGTCTGCGTGCGTGGTCTGGATGAATGGCCGCTCCCGGAAGCCATCTCCGCAGGTTCACTGATCCGATCAACCGCCATGTCCAGCCTGCGCTGCCACCTCGTGCTCGACCTCCCCATAATCGTCGCCGGCCTCACCCTGTTCGCGGCGGTCTCGTGGTTCTTCTTATTCTGCACGGTGACAACGGAGCTCCAGCGCGGCGGCCACGGCGACAGATCCTCCTCCCCGGCAGCCAGCCCGAGGCCCCGAACCCGAGCCCCTGCCCCAGCCCTGACGCCGGCCCCGTAACCCGCCCCTGCTTCCCGGCCTCCTATGGCGTCCGCCAATGTGCCCTGGGGCTGCCTCGTCACCTATGCCTTCGCGCACATGTACATCTGCTTCGTCCACGGCGGCTTCGGGGCCATCGCCCTCGGCGACAAGAGGGACGGGCAGGTCGTCCCGGTTCGTGGCGACAACCGAGTAAGCTAGCGGTGGTGCTGCCACCGAGCCGGCCTCCAGGGAGTCAAGCTAGTAGGACAAAGGCCTCAGCTTGCCTTCTACTGATCCCGTTTGTGATAATAGCAGTGGCGTGGCGTGTTGTGCGCTTGCGGTCACCGTGCATGTCGTAAACACGCGCCTAATGTGCCATGTACTGTGCCATTTGGTAGTTTGAACTGTTCTGCATTTCCCCTTTCATAATGCGCTCGCTTTCACTTGCGATGCACTTTTTCTGTCTGATTATGAGATTTTGCTATTGTCCTAATGAGGCCAAACGAGGGCATGTCCCTTTTGTTTCCAGCTGGGGGTTTGGTATCAGTTTTAGAAAGCATCCAAACCATCAGGCAAGGTTTAATTTTTATTTTCCCACTGCAACAATCAATTACTACAACAGTACTGCACATCATCAGTGCATCAGTCAGTATATACAAGTTGTCGTTTGTCGCTGCAGTCAAAATAACAAGAAAACGGGGGATTCATGCTACAAGTTCATGCCACGAATGCGCCATGCGAGAAGAAAAGAAAATCCTGTAGGACAGTAAAAATGCTACAGCTTGCATATGCGACATGTCAGAAGAGCCTTGCTTTCGATAGAGCATATTGAAGGTCATAGCCAAATACATGGCAAATTACTTACATTGCAACCAGATACCAATATAATACTATCCTACAACAAACAGACGGGAGAGCAGAACAGCGGAGCAGTGTGAGCAATCTCGCAATATTTCCCTTCAAACAAACTATTTCAGCAAGTAATTACATCACAATAGTGGTTCTGGACCTTCGAAACAGGCCCTCGTGGAAGAACTAGGAGATGATTTTTTTTCTTGTGTGCATCGGCTCAGCAGCTGTGAGTTTAGGAGGAGCACGTAAGGACGGGTTTACACTAGGGATGAGCTATGACGATGTTCAGAAGCCTTGGTCTCGCCTTCTTCTACGCATCAACATTTTGGTCTTGCGACTCAGTAGCTGTTTTTGCATGAAAAAAGAAACAGTCAGTCAGTAAATATGTTCTAGGTGATAGACAATTGAAAACAAGGAACTCAAGATTAGGCTCACAAGCCAAGAAAAAAGAAAAAGAAAAACTGAATTACTGAACAGGAACTCATGGTGATGGCGCATAACTCAACACTTTGAGGAAAAGAACCCCAAGATTAGGCTCAAAATCCAAATATTTGAACTAAAATCATATTTATTATTCTAAACAGCATCTATCATTGTAAGTATAACAGTTTCAAATCTCTGAACGTGACTTGTAAAATATAGATTCAATGATCATGAGATCAAAAGTCCAAAAGCCATGAGCAGGATAATATATATAGAATGCAAATCAGTATTCACATATTACCATTTTGAGCTCGCCGAAGCTCTCTCAAATAGATCTCATTGGCATCTCGAGCTTTCTCTTCATGCATTGCGAGGTCCTCTTTCGCCTTTTTTATGTTCTTGACAAGGTTGCTCAGCTGCGACTTCACTCGTGCCCTTCTTTCCTCGGTCATCTGTTGATCATCATTGTTGTAAGTCCGCTGCAACCTGTCATACTTCCCTTCCATTTGACGGAGCTCTTCCCGAACCTTCTCCACTAGCAAATAGGCGCACTCCATCCTCTGCGTAGCTTCAGGGAGACCTATGCTTTGGTGCTCTCCAAGAGCTGCACCAGCAGCTGAAATACTGAGGCGCCCCCTGTCCTCGCGCTGGACTGTCTTTTCTGAATATCAATAGGTGATGAACCATGTCAATATATTTATCTAGCTTCCACATGGTTGGTGTTCTTTTGAAGGAAACACATTTCCATGCGCTTTTTTTCACCAAAAATCAAGAAAACAGAATAGAGAAACATACCTTCAGCATGACTTGGTAGTTCTTTAAAAGTAGTCATCTCTGCTCCAGGTTGGGAAGGAGGGATTTCTTGTTCTTGTAGACCCTCTTGTTGGGGGTCAGTAACTTCAGGATCTGTAACAGAAATCATGATGAGATTGCAGAGTACAGGAGGCATTTGCATAATAAAATTGCATGCAAATTGCTGTAGCAAGAAAATTGGTTCCAAGCTCTATTCACCACAAGTCACCAAAAGGCACGAGCAGGGTTATATATACAGTTCAACCTCTATTCACCACAACAGATATTCTCAGAAAATTGTTTTGCAAAGGTTCAGTTCCCATGATACTAGTATGTACTACTAGAACATCTAGCATGCAGCAGTAAATTAGTGATCTCTCCGAGAAAAGTTCAAACGTACAGAATCAGTCGTGACTTGAAAAATTACAGATTCACTTATCTCTGAACATGGCATGCAAATTAGCAGGTTTAATCATCATGACATCAAAAGTTCGAAAGGCATGAGCAGTATACTACACAAGGCAGTTAATCAGTACTATGTACTGGATCAGAGACAGTTCAAAAGAATGAAAATACTGAACAGGAAATCATGGTATTGGCACATGACTGATCATTTTGAGGAAAATAACTGACATAATAATGAATCATATTTATCATTCTAAACCATTTATAGCATCCATGGAGGAATTTCTTGTTAATTCAACACACTTGGTACAATCTCTGAACAAGCCTTGCAAATTACCGATTCAATGAGCAGGGTATACTACGCAAGCTCTATTCACTTTCATCATCTGAAGCCACTGAGAAAACTGCTGATAAGGATCTTACTTGGTGTCCCGTCTGGACGGACGACGACGTAGACAGTATCCTCGTTCCTCGGCAGGTCTGTGACAAGAGAGGTTGGACGGCCTAAGCTGCCAGCCAGGATGGTCATCTCGAAGCCGATGAGGTTGCCTCTGGCCTGTCCTATCTGGGACCTCAGGTTGAACAGGGACCGGCCATGGAACTCAAACTCCTTCCAGTTGTTTGTGTTTGTGTCAAAGCTTCCATCAGCGGCAGCCTGTACCCACCGGATGCTGCGCTTGCGCCTCTCCTCAACAGCCGGGGTGCGGTGGAGAAGTTTGCTCCAGAAGGCTCCTGGGTACGCGACCTGCATGAGCAATAACATTCAGCGAAAGAGGCAGCAACAAAAATATAGGAAAGTGTGTCGCCGCGAACCAACATGACTGGTCTGTTGGAAAAGAAAAAGGAGAGGAAAATTGCTACATGGATCGCCGCCGACCCCGATTAGACGAAATCCAACCATACACAGAGGACAGAGAACAGAGGAGGAAGCGGGCGGCTCACCGGAGGAAGGGATGGTGGTGGAGCCAGAGCTGCTGCGGTGATAGGCTCGACCTCCCAATGCATCATTGTGTCCCCGTCGTAGTTCCCGTCGACGGTGACGCCGGTGCGCCACCAGGAGTACTTGCCGTTGGCGCGGAGGAGGCGAGCGAGCCGGTTCTGCAGGACGAAGTGGTCTCCCCTTCCCGAACCTCGACGGGAATCCAATCCACGGACTTGTCCCGGTCGTTGTCGTAGGCGCCCTGGATGACGTTGAGGCCGATGTGGCCGCTCGGCGCCGCGTCGTTGGTGGCCTTGAGGTAGCGGCCGTAGGCGGCGCCGTGGAGGAGGATGTAGTTGCGCGTGCCGCGGACGACGCAGTGCACCAACCACGCCGCGCGCCGCGACTCCCGCTCGGTGCGGCTCAGGTACAGGCCCACGCCGTCGTCGGCTGCGGTGAGGTACATGCCGCGGCGCTCCGCGCTCCGCAGCCTGACGAGATGCTTGTCGGGGAACCGCTTCATGGCGCCGCCCTTGGCGTGGAGGCGCTCGAGGCGGCGCTGGAGCGCGTTGCTTACGCTGCGACTCGGCATCGCCGCGCGCTGGCGCTGCTGCGGCGGAGGCGTGGGGAGCAGAGCGTTTCGACTTTGCTTGCGCAGGCGAGGAAGAAGAGAGCAGAGAGGAGCAGGAGTTTGTTACGGCGCCTTTGCTTTGGGCGACAGGGCGGGGACATTTCAAGGCGACGGCGTGAGAGGAGGAGGCTGCGTGGCAGAAGCGACAGCTGGCGTGGGCCCGGGTTCCGGCGTGGACCAATCGTCCTTGGTTCCCGTGGAACGAAAGAGACTTGCGTTGCACCGCGGTGGAGACGATCAAACGCTCTTCTCTCTCGTAACCGATCGTTCTGCTACTGCCATATGAACGTGTTGGATCTCTGGATTCGGTGGACTGGCAACCTGGCCGGCGACAGCGGCACACGCGCGCTCGGCCGTAGATGTGCGTGGCTCCCGTCGCTACGAAACGCGCACGGCCACCTCGATCTGCCGGGCGTGGCTCGGCTGGGTACGTAGCAGGACGCGAGCCAGACATTTCAAGGACTCCGATCTCGACCGAATCAAGGTTGTCACGCTATCAGGCCGGCGGCTGCGCATCTCGATCGTGTCAAGACCATGAGGAGGAATCCGGTGCACTGATGCGAACCCAACAGAACGGAACAAGCAAGAAGGCCATGGGCGGCCCCACGAGCCAGTCTCTGGAACGTTGATTGAATGCTCCGTGTTCTGGCCCACGTGATTGCAGCCGTCTCGCTCGTCGTAACAAAGTCCTGCTCGGTATCAAAAAAAAACCTCCTGCTCTGCCACCTCTCTGCAGGCAGCGCAGCGCCAAGCAACCACCACCCCAATCGGCGTGGCAGGTGCACCGCGTCCACGACGGCGCGAGCTCTACGGCGCCGCTACCTCAAGGCGCCGCTCGGCTACCCCCGGCCAACGGCCTCGTCGTCCAGGGCGCCTAACGCTGGATCTGTCGAATTTCTATTGCATGCTAATGGATCTACTCAAGCCAAAAACCATGCTAACTGGTCCCCTAAAGCAGTCCAATAAGCACACGTGTCCAGTAGTAGAAGCCCGCTAATGAAGACGTTCAAAACTGCTCAGAGCCTAAAAACACACGTACTAGAGCCAGGCCCAAAGAAAGACTAAATAAAAAAGGAGATCATGCTGCACCTACTAGAGAGAGTTTGTAGAATAGAGCATGCAGAAAAAGTAGATCATTGCCATGGCAAAAAAAGGAGATCGAAGACAACAAGAAGATAAGGAAAAAAGTTGAAGCTACTGACCTTCAATTTGAATGTCCACTTCCCTGGTTCTTCCATTCTGCTATCATGTGATTTCAAGTATCTTAGTGCCTTCGGTCAAAAACAAAGTATCTTAGTGCCAGTCTTAAGGTGTTGTCTCAATGGGGGAAAAAATGGCATTACATACAGAAACAGGGATGCCAAGTGGGAGCATGGAACAGATAGAGATGATGGAAAATCTGGATTGAAAAAAAAAGCAATCATATATAACAGGTCAGTGTATTTTGAACAGTTAGTAATTGTTTGTGTAATGATCACTTATTGATATACTACATTTAAGACTATCAACCAGGTACAATGATCACTTATTGATATTATATTCAAAGTTTGTGTAACGGAAAACTTACAATATATCTTACATATGCAAACATCTTATGAAGAGAAGGCAGACGGGCATTGCTTCACCTATTTAGAGAAATAGAACAAAGCAAGGTCAGCAGAAAAACAAAATAGATAGTATCGCACTCCTTGTATCCTTGATTGTATTGTGAAAAAAAACAAGGACATGATAAATGACTAATCAGCTTATTTCCCTTTAGGGGTATGATAACATACAGACCAATTCAACCAATAGAAATATGATAAAGGACTAATCAGCTTATTTCCCATGAGGGGTATGATAACACAGACAAATTCAAGTAATGGAGAATGAACAAATGGCAGGGAAGATAATACCAATCATGATGGAAGTAAAGATCCAGGCCACTTCTAGTAAAAGCATACTAAAGAATCAAAGAAACAAAAGTATGACTGCAAGCATTGTGGACAATGTTGCAACATGCCGGTTCGAGCATTTAGTGTTTAATTTAACAACAAAAGCAGAAGATGAAAGGTAGCTTTTTCTCTAAAAGAAATGCATCATATTCTGGTTCACTTGTGAGAAAAAGAATCAACAATGATGTACTAGACACCTTACTTAGTTCTTTTTGTGAAGATTGCAAAACAAAATAAAAAACAAAGTGAGCCAAGACAGCAAAAGGAATACAAAGGGACATGGTTCAAATAAGCCACAATGTTTGAAAAACATGCACATGTAATTCTAGATTCACATAACAAGTAGAAATCTATAGGAGTGATATCCATTATCTTTCGTCTGAGGTCTCTTGCTTTGTACAAATGACAAAAGTTCTATAGAGATATTATTATGAACATTTCCTGATCCATCTTATACGTGGAACACATTCTGGACTCGACGAGTGCGCTCGAGCTCGCGAACGACGGTGCGCTCATCCGTCTAGTTCCAAGTGCTGTTGGATCAAGCGTTGATTTTGTGACACCAACATTTTGAAGCAATATTTTTATAATTAGCTTCTAATTATGTAGAACTGCAGTATGAATTTTTCAGCCACATGTAGAATGATTTGGATTTCAAATTCAAACAAATTCAAGTTTGGTTGAACTACAAGTCAAATTTTCTTGGCCCCTGAAAGCCGTATGTTGTAGGACATGACAAAAGAAAAATTCAGGCCGAACCCCACAATTTTTCTCCAAGGTTTCATGCTCCAAACAATTCGTTGAAGCTTAACTTTTACTCGTACTTGGTGAATTTTCAAAATTCAACCATAAGGAGTTTGGACATATACTCTTTGTGCATGTCAGTTTCTTGAGCTTCTCTACAACCCCATATTTTGTTTTTGTATTTTTGAGGTTGGGAACTATTTTATTTGACCTCCACAATTTGAGGAGATTTTCATCTGGGAAAAAATCGAAAAAAGGAAAGATGCCAGAATATTCTTCCACGGGCCCCGCCGGTCAGCAGCAGAGGCCCAAGTCATGGGCGCCCAACCGCGCCGTACACCGGCCGCCAGGTGGCCGTTGTCGCCCGACACCGCCCCCAGCTGGTCGGCGCCCCTCTTCTATTGCCCTTGGCAAGACCAATGCCGATCCCCGCCCCTTTTTCGTTGTCTCCCAAGCGAAGCATGGGAGGCCATGACCGTGCATAGCTGAGCTGAGCTCAGCCTGGTGGACGAGTCGGCGGGGTGTAGCGGAGCAGCGCGCGGCTGCGGCGCCGTAGAGCAGGACGTAGCTAGGTACGTTGCACGGTCGTCCTGCGGTTCCGTCATTGGCTACGTGCAGGTACATGCCGGCTCTGCAGGCACATGTGCGGCGGCGTGCTGCTTGCATTGAGAGGGGATGGCAGAGCAAAGGAGGAGAAACAATTTCGTGATCTCGAGTTTAGTTCGCTGGAACTTGTACGTACCATGAATGGAATGGAATGCAATGCTGGTACTTCCTCTAAAAATATAAGCATTTGTTAACTTTCGGATATCATGTGTAACTATTCAGTCTTATTTAAAAAATTTGTTAAAATTTTATTTATTCTATTATAATTTACTTTATTCTTATATATATATTAAGAATATCTTATTTATTTTTATATTTATATAAATATTTTGAATCAGACAAATGATCAAATGAGAAGTGAGAAAGTCAATAAATTTTTATATTATTGAACGGAGGGAGTATAATAGGAATCTGTGTGCAAAAGTGCTGAACCCAACCCGTCGCAGGATATCGGCCGTGGGGCATGGCCTGACGATCGCAGAACCGAGGGAGGTCCGAAACTATCGGGCCTACCACCCGAGACGCTTGACTCACCGTCGGGATCCGTTTCTGCGGGTACCGACCGATCGCCCGGCACGGCGCACGCGATCGCATCGCATGCCACCACAAGGAAGGAAACCTTTCGCGGAAGAAACGGTGCCGGCCGGAGGACTGCCGCGCGCGATCGTGGGTCACGTACGTCAGCATCCAATCGAGCCGTCCTAGTCTTTACCAAAAAGCTGCGGCTGCACCGGGGGCGGAGGCTGCCGCGCGCCGTCATTCAGTCACGACTCACGACCGTTGATGGCTTGACCGTTTCCGTTGCCTGGCCATCGTTTATCTCTCTTTATTTTGGCACCTGTAAATTAATGGAAACGAACCGTGCTCAACAACACCGCACGTTTTCATGATGGTTCGCGACAAACCTCAAAGGATCGTGGCAGGGCGACGCGATCGAGAGATTTCAGACCTCTCTCTCTCTCTCTCTGCACACCGCACAACGGAACGGAAAAGATCGGGCCCACCACCTCTCGCCTCGAAATGCTCTGAGCCCAGAACAAAAACCTGCTCTCCTCCTCCGCAACCCAATCGCCCGCTGCTTTCAAAAAAAAAAAACCCAATCGCCCACTCGCCTCCGCCCCCTCCCCTACCCGCGGGCCGCAGAGCTGAGCAATCCCCTGCCTCCCAGTCTCCCACCCGCGCCGACGTGAATGGAGCTCTTCCCCGACGGCCACCACGTGCGTCTGCGGAGCCGCGACCGCACCTGGTCGCCGGCGAGGACGGCATGAGCCCCGTCGGCCGCGAAGACGGCGGCACCTACCTCCTCCGCCCTCAAGGTCACGTTCGACCCGGACCCGCAACGTCGTCCAGGGCGGCTAAGATGGCGGCACGGACCACTCCGTGGCCTGGGTTCCCGTCGCCGCCCCGACCTGGCATCCTGCGCGCCAACCGCAAGTACCTCTGGAAGCACAACGGCGTCTCCTTCGACGACGGCGGCTACTTCAACGCTGATGCTCTGGCTGGTGGAGGCCATCCCCCGGACCTATCTCCTGTGAGCTCACCTTCTCCTCTCTAATGTCCCTGATTCAGCCCGTGGATTCTGTAATTAGATGAGATGTTGATCCTTTTGATTTCTGCTAGAATCTAGTATTGCACAATCTGAGTAGCGATTACTGCATTGTCTGAAATCAGACAAGGGAGTTGAGCGAACCTTCTCCTCTCCGTTCCCAGGACAATCCCTGATTTCAGACCATGGCCTATGTGGACTAGATGCTGTGACTTGTGACATCGATGACCTCGTTGATTTCTGCTAGAACCTGGTATTGCGGAATCTGATTAGCGTTTACTGCATTGTCCTGGACACAATTGTGCGCCTCTGTTTTTATCGGCTCTCTGCTGCTGAAATGCTGAATCGAATCATTTACCCTGCAGGCGCCTCCAGTATCCCTTTCTGGAACAAGCTCTTCTGCGTCGTGGTGGAGCGGCGGATTGTCAGGGTCGTGCAGGCGGCAGACAATGGAGGCTTTGACCCAAAACCGCTCGAGAAGAATGGCCGGTTCATTCTCAAGCTCAAGGTGACGGTGGCAAGAGAACTGCCTCAATACAGTATGGTCGATTTCGACATGTTCGTGCGAACCGGTAACTTGGGCCCGCCAAATCCTCTCGTTGTCGACTTGCCCCGGAACGAGCGACCCATCTTCATCGTCAGTCATTGGACCTCCCACCTGTGAACCAAGTAAGAAGCCTTGAATTGCAAGTTGTCTATGCAGCATATGTAAGAAGCCCTTGAATTGTAATTTACAAGGCATGTTTTGTATTTACTAGGCATTCCTATTGCAATACCTCTTTGATTCTGCAATATCTTTTGCCGTAATTTGCTCTAGCTTTTGCACGCTCAAGAAACATTTTTACCTTGAGATGCAGATTGTTCGAATTTAATTAGTTTTGTTTAGTCCTGGACGTCTTGATTCTGGAATGCCTGAATTAGTTAGTGCAGCACCTAGAGTTTATGCTGTTTGGGAAGCAGCACTAAATCCACAATCAGCATTGGCTAATTTGATTTATTCTCTTGGGCAAACTGCAATATTACCGCTGGATTTAACCATTGGGCCTACTAATGTTGAACAACACTAGTAACTAGAGCCAGTGAAGTGTTCTGTTACATTAAGTCTGGTAGAATTGTTGGTTAAACGGTGCTATCTTTTATGTGATCTGTATGCGGGCATGTCGTTGCAACTTGCGCTTCTTGTTGAAGAAGTAGTGTGCACATTTGCATCTGAAACAATTATGTGAGCCTTGTTAACTTACATGTTTACTCTTGTATTTTCCAGGTTATTTCACCATGTGAAAGCTACTGATTGGGGAGAGAGTCAGCAAGTATCGTCTTTGGGAGTGCACTCTGATGTGACTCCCGAGACAGCTGAAGCTAGTGTTGTCCCGTTAGGGGTAATCTGTAGCGAGTGTCACTACCTTTATGCTCTCAGCTACCTACTTTCAGCTTCTGATCATGCCAATGTTCACGTTTGCAGCCAATATGAAGACCCAAGAAGAGCGACTGTCCTCTTTAGCGGAGCACTCTGACGTGCCCCTGGAGGCAGCTGAAGCAAAGTTCTTGGTAACAACTAACAAGAAGCATAACAGGCAGCAGAGAAAAAGGGATTGACACAGCCCTGGAAAATCTGCAGAATGCTCAGCAAGAGATGCTCAACAGGGAGAATGTAAGCTAAGAACAAAAGCAGGAGATCTTCGGTACGATAAATAAAAGAACAAAAGCAAGGCTGAAGAAACGGTCGGTGCTTGATGAGCAAGCAACTGCTAAGGCTCTTGATGTTCTCGAGAGAGCAAAGATCCGCGAGGGGTGATTGCGATGGATGAGGTTGAGCTAGTTGGGTGTAACAGTTAAACGATTGGCATCCCATGTAGGTGAGAAGTGCTTAACTGAAGCTTTTAGTAGATGGACGGTGGAGACTGTGGTAACAGGTGTGGTTACTAGGAACAGTTTTGGTGAATTTGTGTCGCATCTTGCAAATATTGTTTGTTTGGATATTGTGTCTAATTCATTGGTGACAAAAGCGTGTGATCATCGGCCCATGTTCTCTCTGTCCTATTAACGAGATGTGTCTGGGTACGCCGTGAACCAAACTACCAAGAGGTAGCAGTGGACAGAGCCATGGCAGGAAGATTCGTACGCGCCAGCCAAGAGCAAGACGGAGACGACGTGCTCAACGTGTCAGATGATTCAGGTCACCGCCGACGCCGAGTCCACCGGCGCCCGGGCCGACAGGTTCCTGGACCACGCGTAGTCGAGCTGCACGACGACATGATCGCGTATCTCTCTGATGGCGAGGGCTCCCTCTCAGACATCCAGGAGCGGATCGACCAGCTGTTGCCGATGGGCAATGAGGTCTCTGTCGAGCTTGGTGCGGCGGCGGAGGAGCTCGAGGCCGTGTACCGTTCGGTTTTCGCGAACAAGGACGCCGCAGCGACGGCAAAGACCGTTCCAGCCCACAGCCCAGCCGGCAGCCGCATCTATCGTGATCCGACGAAGAACATAGCAATGAAACTTAGTTTGCGCGCTAGCGCTAGAAAAGAGTGATGCTGATATGTGGTTGTCCGGATCATGAACCTGACCATCTTTTCTTCTTGTGTTAATAACACCGCAACTTTTTTTTCACCTTCCGGTGTGATTGGTTCTTTGATGCCTTTTTGGATCACACGAATAAATGGTCGGATGCACGTAATCGATCGCCAGATTCGTTGACATCGGTTAGCACCACCGTCAGTCCAACCACGCCGACTGAAACTCGTGGATGTTTGCCGGACTGTACTTGACCATAGTCCATAGATGTTGGAATAGCTGACGATTTATTTCACACGAGCCACAAAGCAAGAACTTAGATATGTATAACCAATTATCTTGAATACAACATGGAGTAAGGAACCATCAGCAACATCACATTCCTGTCATGACTGAATGCATGCAACAGGCGCGTCTTTTCATGGAAACAGCGCGTGCAGTGCAGCTAGCACACCACGTCACGAGCGAAATCAGTAGGAGTAGTAGCTAGAATTATTATTGAGCGCACAAGAGCACATGAGCTGCGTGCGTACTTGCCTCTTTGGGCCTGGCTCCCTGCATCAGGGCCACCGCTTCAGTTGTTGCAGCCTGCTAGACGTCGCCGCCACGAACGGTCTTGATGCCGTCGGCCTTCTCGAAGAAGCGGAGGTAGTGGTACATGCAGACAGCGCCGACGAAGAAGCCGAAGACCAGGGCAAATCCAGTGAGGAAGCCCGCGGCAAATGCGACGTCGTCGTCAATAAGGCAGGGGCCCGGGCTTGTAGCCGGGTTGGGGCTGCCGTCGTCGGGGCCGGCGCCGGGCTGGACCTCCTGTTGCACCGTGCAGGGGGCGGAGGAGGAGGAGAGCGAGCAGGAGGCGGCTGCGCAGGCTGGCCATGGCGGCAAGAAGGCTGGGTGGACCTAGCTAGCTGCGCGGAGCCGCGGAGATGTGCATGCCTGCCTCTGTGTTCTTGTTGGAGCTTGAGATTTGGGATGCGGCCGGCCGGGGAAGAGACTCGTAGGTAGAGTATACTAGGGTAGGTGGCGCGCTCCGCAGCGCTGATCAGGTTTTTTCGATGGAGAGAAAGACATCAGGTTAAAACTAAGCTAAACTAAAAATCTTAAATCAGATAACGTTGAACCGAAAAAATAGGAAAATAAAACAGGTAACACGTGAGGACAAAAATTGGGATGAGGCAAAAATAAAAAATCAGACAACCTTAACTCAAAAACAACCAACCATAGCAATCAATACTTTAAGCAATGGAACGTCATGAGAACTGGTTGCGAATAATAGAGTTCGCAAATTAGAGAAGACGACAGTCTAACCAACCATCAAGAAACCCTACCCATTGCAAATGTAATAGACCAATCATATAGGAACACATACATCCATCGCACATTCGCACACCTAGGAGAGCAACCATCCATAAGCTAAACATTGCAGGAGATGCACGGAGCGGCTAAAACTGAAAGGTAGTAAAGCTTTTGAGCAGAAAGAAAATCTCAGAGAAGAAGAAGACGGGCGAGCAAAACTCCTGATGCCCTGACCATAAGAGATGACACAGCAGGGTTCCAAGCACATAGCGAAAGACAGCAATGGCAGACAATATGAGGAAGAAGCAAAAGATGGAATACACAAGAAATTAAAGAAAAGGAACTCACCTGCCTGACAACGCGTGTGATTAGGACGAATAGAGAAATGCACTGCAGGCTAGCATCCAATTGAACAACAATCGACGGGCAGAACAATGTGAGACATCAACAAAACACAGATGGAGAAAAAGGAGGGTAAGACAAAGATACAGCAAGGCAGGAGGCACAACTTGTGTAAACGCGCCCATCGCTGGCGGGCGCCGCTGACCAGCTGCGAAGAAGGGCTATCAGAGGAGGAAAGAAAGCACAGGACCTGTCAATAGAGACCCGGCCACGAGGAAGACGAAGCGAAAAGGGCATCTACGTATGCGTAGAAGCCAATCCTGGAACACGTACCGATGCAGACAAGAATACAACGTGCGATGAACCGGACTCTCTAACGGACCGGGCCGACATGTGGAGTAACCAGAAGCGCGACAAAAACTGGCCGCACACGGGCCATGCGTCACGCGTGGTTGAGCGAGACCCACGTTCTGCAACACGAAGCGTCCACACAGAGAGAAAATGACGTGCCGCACGAAGAACGCGTCCACGAGAGTCAAATCGCTCTCCATGCCGCTAGTTATTCCTGAATCTACTTTAGACTACTAGTATAATTGTGCTGGTAAAGAGCGAGCGGAAGGGGCTGGTGACGTGTATGGGGCCCTGAGACAGCGAGCGAGAGCTAGTGTTCAGTCTTCAGTGAGGGCCGGCTGTTCTTGTGATTCCGGCCAAAGATCTCGCCGTCTCCGACTGCACATGCACACTGGCAGGCTCGATCGGTTCGGTTGCTCTTGCTGCGGTGCACACTGCGATGGATGCCAGCGTTTTTGCATGGAATTGGCCAAGCTCCTGGGGCCCGGGAGCCAGGACGGTCCAAACTTCGTCCCCTGCTAGCTGCACTAGGCCACTCATCACACACACCGTTCCGATCCTGCAGTGCGCCGTGCTTGCTGTTGTGTTGCATGCGTGTCCCGCTGCAGCAGCCACACCGGGCACCTGCATCTGCTGCGATTTGAATTCGATCGACGCCCATCGTTTTAACAGCGCGTGTGGTGTGGGTCACGATGCCTGAACCATTAATTGGAACGTGACGGCCGCATCCTCGAAGCAACAAAAATTCCCCAGGGCACTCAACAAGCAGGAGCTAGCAGCTACTATGCCCGAATGCACTACGTACATGATTGGTTTCATGCAATGATTTTCCATTTGGCAAAATAGAGCAGTTCTCCTGCTCAATTTTCGATATAGAGAAAAGAAACAAACATCCTCTAAAGCACAAGTCATCCTCCACGGACGTGGATTTTTACCCACCGGTGACTTTGCCATCCTGGACGAAAGTGTTCAAGGTTGGGCCTAAATTTCTACCGGCTTAAGGGTGTGGCGGCGAGATAAACAACAGAGAGAGATACAATATATATGGTGGTGTAGAGCCATTGATGGGGATGGATTGATAAAACCGAGGTTGCAATAAGTGGGTCACCGTTTTCAAATCAGTTATGTGAATTTAGGGAAACTATTGAGACCACGTGGTGGAAAGGTGTCGGTATAGTTACCAAAATTGTCACCGTATTCCAATGAGACTAGGTATTCCACCGGTTTCTAAAAGATATTAAGAAAGAAGGAGATAACAGATCTCGAGGATGGGAGAATGAATCAACGGCTGCATGTTCCGATGGGACGTCCCACCGGTGGGAGAAAAGACTTTGCCATCCTCCACGTACAAGAGCTCAGCCCTTTCGTTGCATGGCATCCCACGCCGCTGTCTAGTGACGGCATTTCTGTCGACCGGTCAATACGGTTAAGGCCAATGCAACATCATGTTGTTCTCGGCTGGAGATGAGATTGGTTTCTTAGAGCATCTCCAACCGTTCCCTAAATGAGGTTGTTAAATGGAAATTTAGGATATGATTAATAAAAATCATTCTCCAACCGTTCCCTATATGAGGTTGCTAAATTTACCAACTCCCAACCCATGGCCTAAAGGTTGCTATATTTAGCCTCCTAATTCTTACTCCCTAAAGATATTTGAACTATTTAGGAAACGATTATTAGGAACGGTTGGAATGCATGTCTTCTTTTTACTCCCAATAGATGTAGCAACTCTCTAAAACCAGTTTTTTGGAGTAAAATTATTAGGAACTGTTGGAGATGCTCTTAGGAATCCTGCTGTTTTGCCGAGATGTAGGCTAGATGCATCATGATGGAATTAGCCCGGTTACTCAAGATTTTTTCCCGTTTATTCTGACCGACGATAGCCGATGGAGCGGCGGTTTATCATGGTGTTGACGCGCCCTGGGTCCTCCATCACGTCGCCGACGGATCCTCACGCCCCCTGCCCCACGCGTCCATCTTCCCCATCACGCGCCCAAACCGCCGTCTCGTGCGAACCCACGGCTCTTCATCCCGCGCGCTCCGCGTCCTGGAAAATTACAAGTTGGCATCGCGGGAAGAGACGCGACACCCCTCAACACGTTCACACACGTTGGACGGACTGCAGTTACCGTCCCCGGCCGCCCGATAAATAGTCGTGCGGACCCGGGTGCAGAGATCGCACGCCACCACTCGCCCACGACTCTCCTACTAGTCTCCCATCGCATCGCAGTGTGTTGGTTTCGTTTCCTGTCGATGACGCGCGGACACAAGCGGTTCCGCCCGCCGACGACTGCCATGTATCCCAAGACGGAGGAGACGCGAGTCGCCGCCGGTCACCGCCGTCACCATGAGCGGCAGCCCGGGCAAGGGCGCACCAGATGGCGCCCCGGCCACCTTCGCGGTGCAGGCGCACGCGCCGCCGGCCACCGCCGTTCACCATCGAGCGGCAGCCCGGACGGGAACTGCCAGGGCCCAGCCGACGACGACGACCTCGGCGCAGCCATATCCGCGGTGCATGCGCAGGCGCCGCCGGCCACCGTCGTCCCAATTATGAGCGGCGGCCCAGGCGGGAACCACCAGGGCCCATCCGAAGGCGCCCCGGCCGCCTTCGCGGTGCGGGCGCAGGCGCCCCTGGCCACCGTCGTCCCCATGAGCGGCGGCCCAGGCGGGAACAACCGGAGTGCCTTCGCGGTGCGGCCACATCCGCCCGCCACCGCCTGGTCGTCCGGACTCTGCGACTGCTTCGACGACTGTGGCAACTGTAAGTGCTCCGATCTCCACTCGTCCGTTCCTGGTTGATTCCTCGTGTTTCGTCCTATTGGTTGGTTTCTTTATCTTTATCATTCTAATTGGTTTGTTATTGGCGGTTCATGCGCATTGGTTGCTTGATCCTCTCTCCATCGTGTTCCTCCTGTTGGTTGAACATTGATCCTTCGTATGATTTGGTCTGATCGTCGTGTAGGTGTGGCCCCTGAAGATTCTTCCGTCTAGCTTGTTGGTTGATCCCAACTCTGGTAATTTCTTGCAGGCTGCGTGACGTGTTTCTGCCCGTGCATCACGTTCGGGCAGATCGCGGAGATCGCGGACCGGGGCTCCTCGTCCTGCGGCAGCAGCGGGGCGCTCTACACGCTCATCATGATGCTCACCGGATGCCAGTGCGTCTACTCCTGCTTCTACCGCGGCAAGATCCGCGCCCAGTACGGCATCCGCGAGACCCCGTGCGCCGACTGCTGCGTCCACTGGTGCTGCCACTGCTGCGCGCTCTGCCAGGAGTACCGCGAGCTCAACAACCGCGGATTCAAGATGAACATAGGTACGATGATCTTTCTCCGTTGTTCGATCGCTGCATACAGATCCTGCACACAATCCAGTTTCCATTCCATGTGCTATCTGCTGATGCCGTTGCGCCGTTGCTTTTTTATTTCGGCAGGATGGCACGCCAACATTGAGAGGCAGACGCGTACGGCCGCAACCATGCCGCCGCAGGTGCAACCAGGGATGACCCGCCGATGATGACACGCTGCTGCCCCTCGTCAAGTCCTCACTGCCGCTGCTGCCAAGTTAAATGTTATGTAGGAGTATCTTGGAAGTTTAGTTACTAGTGTGCCGGTACTATATAAACCGGTGTTAAAATGTTCTATGTAATAACTATTCGGTGTGGAGAAAACTTGTAGGAAAAGTTGACTTATAACTATGTCGTTTGGATGATTTTTGTAATTCTTGTTTGTAGGAAAAAGTTGTCATGGTTGACTTATAACCAGGAATGACCCGCTGATGATACGCTGCTGCCCTCGTCAAGTCCTCACTGCTGCTGCTGCTAAATTAAATGTTATGTATCTGTTTTCTAGATGGTGAAAGCTTATGTAGCTTGGAAGTTTAATTGATTAACTAGTGCCCCGACACAGAACCATATATCATTCTCTGTGAAAAACTTAGTTCTTTTGTAATGATCTACAAATGCCCGCGGATTCCCATCGAGGCAAGATCAATGTGCCCACTTCACTTGTGCCCTGCTCGCGGCTCTGTCATGGCACTCCTGGGTGATCGAGTGTACGTTAAGAACAAATCGTCCGAAATTTGAATGTTGGAACAAGATTGATAGGGAAATATGACAGAAAATTTTAATGTTGAAACAAGTTTAATTTGACACAAAGAAAAATGCCATTAATATTCATCACGAGTAACAATTTCTTGCAAAAAAATAATGTAACATTTTTTATTTCAAAATAATTGGGAAATAGAGAATGATGGCACACCACTATATTTTTTTGGCACTAAACCGATGCCTTTTTGTGTTCATGCCTTCAAACTTCTGTATGGCATCAAACTATGTTATTAGAGATACTTTCAATCTCTAATAGTTACAGATAAGATACACTCATTGGATTGATTAATGCTGAGATAGGTAGTACCATTCATACGCAGAAGCTTGGCATAAGGATTTTGTTTGAACTGTGAATAGTTGAGGCCTACAGTATAGCTTCCAGATCCCCTGATTTAGCCTTTTGAACCAGGTTAAAAAGAAGTAAATACCAAGAAATTCTGGATCTTATAGCCTTAAGCAGCGCAACAAGGGTCTTTGTCATTAAAGATCTGAATCTGTCTGGAATTTCAAACTAAGATGTGAGATCATCGATCTTGCATGCAAAGCTAGTCTTGTGCTTGATCCAGGAGAGCTGGCGTTCAGAGATTTAATTTATTGTGCCCACTTCACTGTTCACTTGCCCTGCTCGCGGCCTTCTCATGGCCTCCCAGGCGATCGAGTGTTGAAAAAGTTTGATAGAGACAAATGGCAGCAGATTTTAATGTTGAAACAAGTTTAATTTGATTCAAAGAAAAATGACAGCAGACTACGACCCGTTAATTCGTCATGAGAAACAACTTCTTGCAACAATATTAATTTAACATTGTATTATTTCAAATTAATTGAGAAGTAGAAAATGATTGCATACCATATTATATTACTAACACGTGGGCCTCACATGTCAATGTCACTAACTCATCGGTTCACATGTAGACTAAGTCAAAACCACTAGCTAAAACTGCAGATGGAGGAAAATTGAATGATTTCAATTGTTGAGAGGTAAAATACCCGATTTTATAATTGGAGGAGGAAAAACAGACTTTAACAAGAGTTGAGTGAGGTAAAATAGACTTCTTCCGATCTTTTTGCTTACCAAGTCTTCATCAAAACTTTTTGACATTTTGCTTACCAAGCACGGCGAGGCTGAGGGCGGCCCATGGGCGCCGCACGCATCGGGCTTTTCTTTTTTGAGCTTAAGAGCAAAGCTAATAACAACGCCCGCTGCCGGCTAAATAACGCTGCCAAGTCACTTATCTCTTACGTCCACGTTTGCTGATATAATAGAAATCAGTTAGCCTCCAATGAGCACATGTTTCGCTGCAACTTTTTTCCATGCGCCTGCTTCACGCCGCCGGCAACTAACTAAACGCTCGCTCTCTTCTCTCTCCACTTCTCTCTTTTCCAAGCTAAGATTTTAGTGACATGGCAACTTATTTAGCTAGCTCACTAGGATCCATTATACTTGCTCTAACGCGGTCGGGCTGTTCAGCCTGCATCCGCACTGGCCGGTGGCCCAAGCGCGTCTAATCCCGAACGGGCCAGCCTGTCAGTTTCACTTTCAAAATTCGCTCGTGCTCGTGCTGCAGGTTCCGGGCCACCGCCAGCACGCATGGGAAAGCTACAGGGCCAGCGCGCGCGCCGCCCGACGCCGACGCCGTCCTCAGCCTCGCCGCGCACCTCCAGTCGTGCGGCCGCGCCGGGGACCTCCGTCGGGCCCGCGCCCTCCACGCGCGCCTCGCGCTCACTGGCGCGGCCGCGGCCTCCACCTTCCTCGCCAATCATCTCATCACCATGTACGCCCGCTGCGGCGACCCCGCCTCTGCGGAGCTCGCCTTCGCCGCCGTACCGCGCCCCAACCTCGTGTCCTGGACCGCGCTCGTCTCAGGGCTCTCGCGAAGCTCCGCGCACCGCGCCGCTCTCGGCGCGTTCGCCGCCATGCGCCGCGCGGGCGTTGCGCCCACGGAGTTCGCGTTCTCCAGCGCCCTCGGCGCCGCCTCGGCATTGAAGGATCCACGCGCCGGCGCGCAGCTGCACCGATTCGCGGTCGAACTGGGGCTCGACGCCGAGCTCTTCGTCGCCAGCAACCTCGCGGACATGTACTCCAAGTGCGGGCTCCTGGCCGAGGCGTGCAGGGTGTTTGACCAAATGCCGCACAAGGACGCCGTCGCCTGGACCGCCATGATCGACGGTTACGCAAAGAACGAGAGACACGAGGCCGCTGTTCTGGCTTTCCGGGACATGAAGCGCGAGGGGCTGGTTGAAGCTGACCAGCATGTATTCTGCAGCACGTTGAGTGCTGCAGGAGGTATCAAGGATGGTCTGCTTGGCCGAAGCATCCACTGTTGCGTGACCAAGGAGGGGTTTGACCTGGATACCTTTGTGCGGAACGCACTGTCAGACATGTATGCAAAGTCTGGGGATGTGGAGAATGCCTCGCGTGTGGTGAAGATTGACTCTGGGGGTTGGAATGTTGTATCTGGCACCTCGCTTATCGATGGCTACATTGAGACCAATCGTGTAGAGGAGGCTCTTGGAGTGTATATTGAGCTGCGGAAGCAAGGTATTGAGCCCAACGAGTTCACTTTCTCAAGCATGATTAAGGGTTGTGCGATGCAAGCTCTGCTCGAACAAGGTGTGCAACTGCATGCTCAGATCATCAAGACATGTTTGATCAGAGACTCGTTTGTTGGTTCCACTCTTGTAGATATGTACGGAAAATGTGGCCTCATAAGTTTGTCACTTCAGTTATTTGATGAGATTGAGTATCACACTGAGATTGCCTGGAATGCCATAATCAATGTATATTCTCAGCACGGTCACGGTAGGGAAGCAATCCAAGCTTTTCATAAGATGACATCAAGTGGTATCAGACCAAACGACATTACATTTGTCAGCCTGCTGACGGCGTGCAATCGCGCTGGATTAGTGGATGAAGGACTAAAATATTTTTACTCCATGAAGGATGCACATGGTATTGAGCCTAAGGAGGAGCACTATTCCTGTATCATTGATATGTTTGGTCGATCTGGGAGACTGGATGAAGCAGAGAAATTCATAAGCAAGATGCCTATCAAACCCAATGCTTATGGATGGTGTTCCTTGCTTGGAGCTTGCCGGATGCATGGAAACAAGAAGCTGGGAGAGATTGCTGCTCAAAATCTTTTGAAGCTTGAGCCAGATAATACGGGCATTCATGTGTCCCTTTCTGGGATGTATGGGTCCTTGGGCCAATGGGATGATGTCAAGGCAGTCAGGAAGTTGATGAGGAATAGCCAGATTAAGAAGTTGCCGGGCTGTAGCTGGGTCGACGCTAACAAGAAAACTCATGTATTTGGATCCGAAGATTGGTCACACCCACAACATGAGCAGATATATAAAAAACTTGAGAAACTCTCCGAGAGAATAAAGGAGGAAGGTTATGTCCCGGACACAAGCACCTTGCCACTTAACTTAGAAGATAGTGCAAAGGAAAGGATTCTACGCTATCACAGCGAGAGGATTGCTGTAGCTTTTGCTTTGATAAGCATGCCAGCTACAAAACCAATCATTGTGAAGAAAAATTTGCGGATCTGTACAGACTGCCATTCTGCAATGAAGTTTATTTCTAAGGTAGAAAGCAGAGATATTATTGTTAGAGATAATTCCAGGTTCCACCATTTTTCCGAAGGGAGATGTTCCTGTGGAGACTACTGGTGATCAACTCTGATATCCTTCTTCTATTTTCTTCTGTTTTTAAGCGTTGGAAAAAGATAAGAATGACAATCTTAAATTGCTTTCAGATCACCATTTGACAAAGCTAAGCTTTACTTTTTGTCAGCACATTTGAATGGTTCACATTTGTTAACAACTTTGGTGCTGCAGATAAAATGAAACAAGGGTACCTTATAGAGAAGGAAAAAGTTACGAAATCATCCCATTAATCACCAAATGCCTGCTTGTCCTGAATGCAAACAACGATCTATTTCGCACTCTTAAAAGTTCATTTTTACACAACACTGTAGGCACTTCTGTTTGCTCACAAAGCACAGCTCCTTTTCAGCCCAAAAAGTCCCATAGGCCAAAGGGTCTTTGACACTTGACAGATTTTTTTCAGGTAATGAAATGTATCGACCCAAAGACACATACTCATTAATCATTATGGTAATCGATCATGATCTGCATAGTATATATCTGTGTCTTTAATTACTGTTTATATTATTGAGGGATTAGTTCTGGGAATATCCACTATACAACAAAACATTTCTGATGGACACATAGCACCATCAGCTGTAAGCTAGAGGCATTTCATATATAGCGTTGAAATGTTTTAAAAAATTACTGCACTCTTATCATCAGTTCTTTTCAGGCCATTAATATTTCCAGCTTCATTCTTGTAACAGGGACATAATTTAAAATGTGAAGAAGATCAGAATTAATGCTCACCAAATATCTTCCAAGTAATTTTACATTTCATGCATGGGCTTAACATCAAATAAGCATAGGAAAATTTCTTTGCATCAAATAAACCATTGCTTCAAACTTTTTTTTTCCATTGCTTTTGAATGGAAGATAGGAAGATCTGTTTGGTATCATTCCACAGTGGTCGTTTCAAATGGACAACTTTACATGATTTTGCATCTGACTTTAATCAGCATTGTACTGGCTAAGTTTACAGTTGTAGAGACAACTTTTACCTATAAGAGCTTTCCTCCTCACATGATTTGGAGTAGATAATAAGAATCATATTGAGCTTTTGCAGAGAAAGGTTAACCCTTCCAGGGCCAGAGCTCCTTACTGATGCCCTTCATCATCTTCAACTGCAGGTAGTAGATAAATGGAATTTAAATTGATTACATGCAGCTTCCTTTCCTCATAAGAAATGAACCTTCTTCCACCTTAAAATAAGAGGAGGCAGATTAATGATTAATAAAGGGCTTTCTTTTGATAGAATAAAGTGGTATAACTTAACCACTTTCTTCTGCAGCATAGTCATCATCTGATCATCAGGATCAGAAATAAACTAACATTGCAAGCTTTATGACATAAGGTGGTCTTTGAATGTTATATTACCCTTGGAGTTTGTTCATGTCACAAAAACTTCTATTTAACTTACTTGAATAGAAATGGAACTGTTGAAAAGTTGCAGGTCATATAAGACCTATCGTATGTGTAAATTAGATTGATTATTTTCTATCTGGGATATGATCGACACATGTTTACATCTTCTTTCCACTTTATGTGTCAAGCGCAGATCTAAATTTATGGGATATGATCGACACATGTTTACCTCTTCTTTCCACTTTATGTGCCAAGCGCAGATCTCAATTTATGACCACTCAAGTCAAAAAAAAAACAATTACCACGTGCTACTAAGCTCTAGAAAGCCAGCTAGCATGTCATTTGATCATTTTCATTCAGGTAGTACAGTATTATGAACTTACAGGAGGTTTTAACCTCTGTGCACTAAAGGCTATCAATTCTTCAGTTCTTATAAGAATTAGTTCTTAAACATATTGCCTATCATGTTTTTTGTGTGGAACTATTTTCAACCATGTTGCAGCAACAGTAGCTATGACTAGGAACACATAGATTGCTGATTACCTTCTGGCTCCTTAATACTACTAGTACACTATTCATTTTCCCCATTGTCAATGGTCTTTCACGTTCAGTTTTACTTACATTGCGCCTTTGATGGAAACTGTCATCATATTTAATGTACTGAAACAAAAAACATTATCACCATCGCACATCATTGTTACGTAAAATTGCTGCTCAACTGTGACATGCACACAGCACATAGATTGGTTGTGTAGCCGAAAACAATTGGAAAATTCACATTGGAATATGCATAGATAGTTTCACTTGGACCTGATGTTTCCTGGAGTTCGAGAAACTGCAACTTATAATTCCTTTCATGACGGAATTTTAGGTAAGGCAGTAAGTTCAACATACTCTGTGTCTGATTAAACTTGATTCAGATAGAAGTTATTTTGAGAATTGAACCATTCTAAGCTATAAACTCAAGTAATAAGAACAGAAAAAGGTAGCTGAGTATATCACATTCAAGATCACCATTGAAAAGCTTTGCTTTTGCTTCATTGTGATTAATGAATTCTATCTGTTCAATGTACATATACCATATCCACATGGTATGCTACATGTATCATCTCAACTCAGAAATTACATTCTGAAGATATTTGAATGACTTCTCGTAGCTGACAAAACCCATAAACCAAAAATCAAAGCCATCAACAGTAACTACATCAATATACTTCTCATCAGGGTTGTATAAATTTTCTCGTACTGAAGCAGTCTTAATCCTCTTCGCGGGGATCAACACCTGCAGAGTTGTCAAATTTCATTAGCTTTAGCCTCAGGTATATGTCCAAAAATCTTCGGTCCATATTTTCTATCTGACAAATTTGAGATATTCAGATGGAAACTTTGCTTCAATTACCTTGTAGGGCACCCTGCTTCTTCCTTTGGGAGATGCTAAATTCAAGGGCCTGTCACTATGGAAGGCAATCTTTTCAGTTGAGATGAAAAGCATCCCAGCTATCGGGCCAGCTGTTGTTGAAAGATAACACTGGAAAGCCTTCACTAGCTTCTCATCTTTCTCAACTGCAAAGTATTCTCTGAAGACTCTATCAATGCTGCCAGCTTGGAGCACCTTCGCACCAAAGCTCAATTTCCCTCTGATAGTTTCTGAAATTTTTGGTCCCAGAGTCACTGCAGAAAAGAAAATATTTATTAATGATGAGAATTTATGATGGATTAACATAATACAGCTTTGATCTGTGAGAAAGGGCAGTGGTTGAGTTCTTACAGTGCTCTTTGAACCCTTGCATGTAGCTATCTGTTTTCTGGCTCAGTTTGCTCATTCGATGAATGAAGGAACTCTTCTTGCCTGTGCCGTGGAGAGGATACCGAGTAAGTACTGGCATACGAAGTATAGCTGTTCGAAATATTGATAATGAGAAAGATGGTGTGAGTTATTACCTTTCTTCGGAATCAAGGCAGAACAGGAAGGCTTTCCTTGTGTTTTCTCATCAGCATATGCAAATGAAGTCAAAGGAATTCCAATGACATGCTTCTGGGCGGAACTCTCCATTGTTTCGAGAAGCTCTATCTTCTATTCTGCTTGTGTACTGGGTGGGACGTGGGAGTCTGAGAAGTTGGTGCTTGCTCCAAGGCTCAGCCATATGTGGGCTTTTATAAGATGAAGCTGCGTAGAAGACTGCTTTATTCCAAGGAACAATGCGTTGTAACTGAATCAGCACTTTAAGCTGTGCATACTCACCATTGCCTCATCAGGATCAAAAAGCAAGGCATGCTTTCTTGACCAAAAGAATGGGCACGAGCAGAACACTTGGAGCTTTCAACCTAGCTAATGAGGAGGTACCGATGCTTTGCTTTTCTACTGCACTTTCTGTTGTCTAGCATAATAAGCTGTTCATGAGGCAGTTGAGGTTATAGTTAGCTTTAATTTGGTATAATTATAATGAAATCTAAATGTATGTGACACGTAGCTTATAACTGATTTCCTTTTCCGTTTCAGGAAATGGGTGCGTGGAGAATGTAAACGAAACACGTGGGTGGTTCTAACCAGCCTATCGACCTATGGTTCGGTTTTGAGTCTTCTTTTCGTTATACTTAGTCGCGTTTTTTAAGCATGCTGTTAGGAATCTGGAACAAACTAGAAAATTGTGCACATGTCAAGTTTATGTGGCAAGATCGTACTTTCTGTGAATGGTGATGTAAGATTTTTTTCGACTATTATTTGACATGAGTAATTGACAGGTTGTCTGAACACCGTGCCTGCCTTGTTCATTAGCTCTTAAGATTCTGTTGTTTAAAGCTTCAAATTGCTTGCTTTAATTTATTACTGCTGTCTTGAGCCTGAGCCTTTCGGCTTAAGATCTTCATTTTGTTGTGGCGCCACATGGGACGTGTGCTTTTCACTTGTACATGGCCACAACCTTGTTCCAGAATCATTCTGAATCTTAAAAGGCACTTGGAGAAGCATGTCATCTGCTGCCAGATTCATGGTGCAAGAACATGGTGGCCCAGGTATGGGGCTAGGACTTGTGAGCGATGTGGAGTGAGACTAATATGATGTGTAAAGCTGCTCGCTTTCCGCTAATCTGGACTTAATTAAGGATGCCATAATCTTGCTTGCTTCGTCCCTGCGGCTCCTACAATTCTTCATGCCAGGTGTTGACCTGACATACGTGGAAATTATGCAGAACCTCGTCATAAAGGTGATCATGCTCGCGAAAGGGACTGGTATTAGCTGTCCCGTGATATTTTCGAAGCATGATTTCAGTATTGTTGGTTGTGGAATAATGATGATACATACATATATTATACCCGCGCTTTGCCGCTTTTGGATGACGTGTGTCAGCAGGTCGGTTGCTCTCGAATATTTGCTGAGACCCACCACCAGGCATTTTCTGAAAGAAACATACAGCAACGACTTATTGTCAAAAAGAATTGAAGTTTAGAAACAGAAAGTGTGGCGTCAAACTTTTTCATTTTTTGTACGTTTTGTTCGTCCATGTGTCAACTAAATTGCAATACGATCAACATATAATAGTAGTAAATAAATAATGATTTGTCGACAGTTGCTGGTGGTACAAACTACAAATTGGTGCCCACTGCGAATCGGAGCGGTGAACTGAATCGGAGCAAGCGGTCCCGGCCGTCGTGCGCTCGGCGGCTGAGGAAGACGTGCGCGCACGCGTAGACGAGGTATGGCATGTGGCTGGCGCAGACGAAACAGGAGGAACACGGGGCACTGACGACGCAGCAGCGCATTGTCCAATTTCACCACACATTTTCAATGACTAAATTTCTAAAGGATAAGGACCACACTCAAGTCCGTTTTCCTGGACAGTTGGTCAACATTGAACAACTGGATACTGGTTCAAAATTTAGTACAGCATCATTTCGCAAAGATTCAGATCACTTGCCAAACACATGATTATTTATAATTTAGTCTCGATTTGAGTTAATCGCAAACTTTCCGCGTACGAACTTCCCTCCCCTCGACGACGGAGCCAGTGTTGGCCCAAGTAACAAGATAGGCCGGGCCATTTTTACTCGACGCATCATTGGCGGACCGGAAATGGCCCAGGCCCAAAAAAGGAGCTAAAAATTTACACTGACGGGCGAGCGAGTCGTCACTGACGCCACAACACAAACACCTTTCCCCCTAATGCTCCACGGCGGTGCGGACGGCAACGGCCACCTGCCGCGGCCGCGCAGGCCGCGGCGCGCCGGGGTAGGCGGCCTAACTGCGGGGACTCCGCCAGGACAGGTATCCGCGGCGGCGCAGCCTTACCCCGCGGTCCCGCCGTGCACGGACTACGACGTCGCCTACTTCAAGGCGTATTCCCACATCAGCGTCCACGAGGAGATGCTCAAGGTCACGCCACTCTCTCCGCCTAAGTATTTAGCATACTCCTGGAGGGGAATTGGATGGCTGTGTTGCGTTTTTGGGATCAGGGTTCTGTTTTGTTTAGCGAGTGCGGCAATTTTGCGGATCGGGTTCGGGGGATCGTTTTGATTTAACTAATGTTTGTGTCTGGGATCCCCTAATGTGCGTGCTTGAACTGGCGCACAAATCTGCATAACTTAGGCTGTGTAGTCCCTGATTTGATCATGGGAATCATGTTGTGGCATCCATATGTAGTGCACAACTAGAATTCAGCTGCAGTGGCATATGGACTTCTGTTCAAATGTGAGTTTGACTGCGGCATGGACTGAGAGCACACATGGTGCGGGCTAAGTGAAATGATGTCTCTTCTTACACTTCTACTCTTACCTTGCATTCCGCTTGGTCCTTCATGTTATTTCGGTGGAGTCTAGTGTTTATGGACTATTCAAGGAAAATGGCACAGAAAACAGGCTTCGTGATAATTGAAAATCTCGTTGGTCGTGATTGTTTTTTGTCATCTGATTGCAGGATCATGTTAGAACGAGCACTTACAGAAATGCTATAATGCATCACCAGGATCTAATTTCAGGCAAGGTAAAGGGTTATTAGTCTAGCAATTCATATGTTTGTGGACTAAATTATATTCTTGGCCAGATGTAGTTTTCCTTAATGCTTACTTCACTCTTGCAATTTGTCAATGAAAAATTTCAGGTTGTTCTGGATGTGGGCTGTGGCACTGGTGTTCTTTCCATATTTTGTGCTTTTGCTGGTGCCACTCGGGTAACTTCTTAGTTTTTAACTGTACACTTATGTATTGCAATCCATATTATGAATACATAAAAAAACTGATGACTTTTTAGCATACTTATAGATGTTTATTGCTCACTTTTATATCTGTTGCCGTTGTGCTTGCACCATACTTAGTTCGTCCATAAAAGAAACATGTATGGTGATGAATTCAGTTCAATTTATTTGCGTCCTTAATTTTTTATTACACTGTTAGGTTTTTTATTACACTGTTAGTGACTTTAGTTGAAATTCATATACCTAACAACTAATTATTTGGAATTGTACAACACCTAAATGTAGTTTCCCCTAAATTATGTTATGCAAGGTGGGTGAACATTTGTAGTTCCCAGTGCCATTATTAAAATGAGCATCCTCTGTGTACTCATCGTGTTTGCAATTAAATATGATGCTTTTGTAATATTTCGTTTCATGTTGGAAGTGACCATGGGCTGTAAGATAACTAATTGCTTGGCTTGAGAGACTGGACATTTTTCTCATTTCAGATACGACTTGAGTTGTGTGAATGCATTTATATTTTTTATATTGCCCAAACTCTCTTGTGCTAGATATATTAGCTGCATGGATGATTACTCATATTTAATTTTGAAAGTGTATTTTGTGTTTGTCAGATAAAATTGACTATCTATTTTTAGAACATATGCAACATGTTGTGTAATTCTAAGGTGTTTCTGCATGAATGCTATATTTAAATTAAGTTATCTATATGTAATAATACAGAAAGAGTTTCTTTTTTTATTATTCATTTATATTTCGCCACCTTTGAATGAGTAATTATGGTCTCAGGTTTATGCAGTTGATGCAAGTGACATTGCACTACAGGTAGACCCTTCTCACCCTCTATATTCCTTTCGTGTTTAGATTACCAAGTCTATAATTATATATTTTGCTGAGCTTCAGTATCTTTTTGTGCTCTGATATATTGACTTACATTATCTGAGAGAACCACAAATTTTTGGGTGACTTTTTTATTCAATTTTCTTTGCTCAGCACCATGTGCTCAACCTTTACAGGCATAAGCTTAATAGGCTTGCACACATAACTTCCTAACAATAGATCTGACAAACTAAACATAATCCTGTCTTATCTAACTAATGAATTTGGCTGATCGATTCATCCCCTGCAGTACTTGGATATACTGTATACAGTTTGTTTTGTTCTTTAAAACCACAACTGCATGTAGTTTACTTTTTTGTATTTTATCATTAGCGACTAAGTTATAATGTTGATTCAGGCTATGGAGATTGTCAGAGAGAACGAGCTATCCGACAAAGTTGTGGTTTTGCATGGCCGAATTGAGGTGCACATTCTTATATGGTCTCTTCTATTTGTCATCATTTGCATATGTCCAGAGCTGACAGTTAGTATCTCCATTAGTAATCATCCTTGAAATGTTACATTGTTGAAATTTGATTACGATCCTTAAAAGTATGTCTTCTAGGTTTAACTGTATATCCAACATGTTTTTTTTTTGAAAATTTTAAATGCAGGATGTTAACATTGAAGAAAAAGTTGATGTGATCATATCTGAGTGGATGGGCTACATGCTTCTGTATGAGGTATTTATTAAAATCTCTATGATTCGGACAGCTTGGCTAATTCCAGAATCACTTCTATTCATCTTTTGAAATTCAGTCCTATTGATGCAGAGTATGTTGGGGAGCGTAATTTTTGCTCGAGATAAATGGCTTAAGCCAGGTGGTCTTATTCTTCCATCTCATGCATCGGTACGAGTTTGAGAAACATATATTTAACAGATAACTTTTTTTTGGGTAAGGAAACATTTCACAAATTGGGGCAAATCTGAACAGTTTTCGGCCTAACATAAACATCTTTCCTTTGCGTTAGTCGACTGAAAGGAGCTCAACCTTTCAGTCGACACACATTGCGGGTGGATTGGGCGGGGCGAGACGCGCGGGTGCAGGCGCACTGCAGAGCGGGTCGCACACAGGCTAACGGGTCTGAAAAAATTTGATTACATTTGTTTGATTTGGAGTTTGAAAAAAATTGTAAGGTTATGTGCCTTTGTATAAGATGCATTATAGAACTTTTTTTATGTATTCCTATAGAAAAAATGTGTTTTGTCATTTGTTTGCACTATTTTTCTCTTAATGGGTCTGAAAAAATAGAAAATCCGAAACCCGAAACCCAGGTGACTGAAAGTTGCTTCATCTTTCAGTTGACTGAAAAATAGCGAGCCCCTGACATAAATGGCATGTTTTTTGCTGCAGCTTTACATGGCACCTATTACAAATTCTCAGAAATATCAGGACAGTGTTTACTTCTGGCGCGATGTATATGGCATTAAAAGTGAGTTGGAATGTTTCATGCCACCCCCTCCTCTTTAAGTAGTGTGTAGATTCCCAAAATTTGTAAGTTAGCAACTATTTTATTTATTTCCACTCTGCATAATAAGCTTCCTGTGCAGTATTTTGTATTCTCGGAGTAACCTGTTATGTGTAATTTGACATCAGTGTCCTCTATGATGCCTCTCGCGAAACAATGTTCATTCATGGAACCATCAGTTGAGACGATTAGTGGTGAAAATGTTTTGACATGGCCAACTGTGGTGAGTCCCCCATTGGGTTCTTCTGTGAAATATGTGTATTATTGTCTGTCTCACATGCATTTTCTCCATGGATTATCGTGCCTCGGCATATACTTCTATTTTCTTCAACCCTTTGTTTTATATCTATCTAAATGTAAGGAACTAACCTTTTTGTCTGAAACACAACTTGGGTTCCTGGGGCAGGTGGCACAGGTGGATTGTTATACCATACAAGCTCAGGAGCTTGAAACTATCAGCGCTGCATTTAAATTTACATCAATGTTGCATGGTAAGTTGTAATAGTCCATTCTTTTTACGTGTGATGAACCATGATCCCATCTGCTAGATTGGCTCTGCTGGTTATATTTTGCTGATAAATCTACTTGAACATACTTCTTACATGCGCTGCTAGTTATGTTTTGCTGATAAATCTACTTGAACATGCTTCCTTAAGCCAGTATGATGTTTTGGTTGATACCACTCTAGCTTTCTTAAGCCAGTATAATGGTTTCGTTGATTCTTATAACTGTCAGGGACCTATTTCTTGCTCACAACACTGTCACTGCTGAAAATTTTCAGCAGACAGTTAGCCAATTGTTTGTACTCTGCATTAGTGGACTGTTCAAAAGTTGGTCAATTCTAATCATCTTTTGTAAAATAACTTTTCTTTCCCCTTGCTTCTGAAGGGATTGATTAACTACCTCTATTTGATTCCTTTTACAAAAGGTACTTTGACCAAGCAGGATGATTTAAAACACTCTGATTGAGGGAAACAGAGAAAAGAGGATGAGTAGGCACCCTTCCATCAATTTATTTGCAAATATACATAGTGCTAGTTTAATGCTTGGATAGAATGGAGTGAACAAGGGCAACAAGGGCTATTGAGTGAAACTAATATTGAACCCATACATTTTCCTCAGTCATGGAGATATAATTGACCTGGCTAATCTCATACCATTTGAACTTCTTGGCCAGAGTGGATGGGAGTCATTTTTTACCTATTGTTGAAGAATACAGCAGTCACGTTCTTGGTACATGTTATGTTTGTGCTGGTATATGGCAATTAAGTTCATTAGTATGGGAGCAAGCCCTACAATATACTCCCTCCATTCATTGTTACATGTCGTTTTAGAGTTGGGCACGGGAATTAAGGAGAAGTAAAAAAGGTGAGTGCACTGAAAACGAGGAGAGAGATAGAGATAGAGGTGTAGTGGAAAGTGGGAATATTGCATTGGGAAGAGGGAAACGTGTGTTGGGAAGCGAGAATGACATGTAATTGGAGAAAAGTGAGGAAGGCTAGGACCCCGTTCGTTTCCACCCTCTAAAATTTATATACTGTCACATCAAAGAGAATCTTACTATTTAGTAGTACTTTTATTAATTTAATAACAAAACCTATGTCGCGACCCCCCCTCTAATTTGCGAGACGAATCTAATGATCCTAATTAATCTATGTTTAGCTACAGTGATGCTACAGTAAACATCTTCTAATAACACCATAATTACCCTCGTTAGATTCGTCTCGTGAATTAGATAGGGGGTCTGCAATTAGTTTCGAGATTAGACTTTATTTAGTACTCCAAAATGATAAAATTCTCTTTGATTTGACCCCTCTAAAATTTATATAGCTGGAAACGAACAGGCCCTAGAATGACATGTAAATGTGAACGGAGGGAGTACAATGTCATTGTTCAGTTTGTCTCCTGCAGCCACGTCTTGCTTAGCTACTTTCCTATATCGGTTCCTTGGTTGCCACTAGTAACTAGTATGTTGATATTGTGTGCTTGATCTTTGTCATGCTTGTGTTTTGTATCATGCATATGTTACTTGTGTACAAGGGATCATAATTCGAAACTTGCTTTCTGTGTCTTGTGTTCCTTTTAGCTCCATTGCATGGTTTTGCATTCTGGTTCGATGTTGAATTCAATGGACCAGTTCGCCAGAAACCCAAGAAGCAAGCAGCCCAATCAATGGATGGGAGCACCAAAGATGTCAGTCCGAGCAGTAAAAAGAAAAAACCAGATGTATCCATAGTCCTTTCGACTGCACCAGAGGATGCCCCTACCCACTGGCAGCAGGTGATTGTTTGTAGTTTTCTACAGAATCGTATTGATTTTGTTATATTCTGGTATTCATGATGTGATTAGCATACCGTCAAAATGGCAATGTTAACGTCCACAACACTCTCTGATTTCTTTTCCCTTTCATTTTCTTCAGACCCTGTTGTACTTATTTGAGCCTATAGAACTAAACAAAGATCAGGTTATTGAAGGTTCAGTTACCATATCTCAGAGCCAGCAACATGCTCGCTTCCTAAACATCTGCCTTAAATATTTGTGAGTGTTTTAGCTCTGGTGCTATTAGTTTTCCTTTTCAATTCTGCTACTTTCAAGACTGATATAAGCCTAAACTCAACATGTCCTTGCAGTACCGGAGAACAATGGTATGTCAAAGAATCTGTGATGCGATAATGTGTGGCAAACTTCAACCGGGTAACATTTTCTTCAATAGACTCATTCCTGTAACTCGTGTCACGAACCTCGCTGGTCACTGCAATTTTGGAGCACTCTGGCTACAGCGGGATCTCGTGACTGGCAAATAGATCTGAATGTAATGCCATTTTCAGTAAGATTTTGTAGGCAACCGCTCAAACACACTTTGCAAGGAATACGACCTGATTTCCTTTTGTAACGAACACATGAATCTACATGTTGATCAAAGTAGTGTAGGGTTTCCCCATTCTTTTTTACAGTGTAATTTGTACCTCATCTTGTTTGTAACATTTGATGGCACCTTGTTATTTCCACATAGATTATCTACATTCGTTTCAGCAGTTGTGTGGACTCTTGGTCCTGTTGCAATGCAGGTCACGACTTTTATTTTTCGAACGATGCAGGAGGTCACGGCATGCCCCTACGGCATGTTTTTTTACCGTGGTGGACAGGGGAGTGGTCTGATGTGGAGAGGCGTCCCCCAGTCCAGTTCGGAGACGTGGCTGAGGGGTTCAGGTGTGTGTTGGCCCTGACGGGACACTGGCACACTGCTTTGGAAACAGGAGGTGGGGGATCGAGGCAAAAGATACGTGCTCCGTACGATATCTCACTCCCCTGCCCACTGACACCTCCTGGGTGCAGTGGCTTGCTTGGCTGGAGAAGTCCCGCTGCTAGGGGAGTCAGGAGGAAGGAGGGAGGCGTCTTCCGTTTCGTCGACAGCGACATGCGTCAGGCGTCGCTGCAGCGAATCTTGCCACACACGACGAGGTGCTGCCCCATTCGGTAAAAGTGTGATCACCCAATTGAGATTA
>JAUNZO010003309.1:0-11048 GCA_031894775.1 Chloris gayana | reverse complement strand
CAAATGCATTTGGATCGGAAAGTATTCAAGCATTTGCACAGATGTCAGATTTTACTGAATTTTGATGTATTTGCTGATTTTGGACAGAATGTAGACAACGGACATGTTTCGGATTACTAGTTCATCCATTTATTAGTTAGTCTTTTACAAAATTCACAAAGCACGGAATTTTTTTTTGACAAGTCACAACGGACTGGAAAGTGACAAGAAGAATATTCCTTCAGTCCGTGCGTATCTCAAGTAGAATGAATTTGCTGACAAGAGAGTTTTGGGTATATGAAATCCTCTTCACAAGAAACCACATGGGCATCTGCATGAAGCAGCTCGTCGAGCCTACACTGTACACGTCCACGCTGCACGTCGCCACCGTTCACGGGCTCTTTCAGCGCCTGCGTTCCGGTAGTGGAGAAGGGCTCGACCTCTGCTTTGAGTTGGACTCGACGCATTTGGTACTGGCGTGCTCGCAGCGCGGAAGGCTGTATGCTTTCCTCGACGCCTCTATCGTCAGCTCGCCCTGCTCTCTCTTGGGAATTCTGTTCGCGTCACGACTAGCGACCGACTCGAGCTCGATTCTAGTCATGACCGCAGCCTCGGCCCAAACCCAAACGTGACCACCGCAAAAAACACCTGATGCGCTCCGATTTCTGTCTAGAGCGCCGAGAGCCGAACCCTTCCGGCCGAGATGTACGCTAATCGGAGCCGGTTTTGATCTGATGACGGAGGCTGCAGCCTGCAGTGATCGTTCGTCGATACGGTCGGTTCCTTGCTCCGAGTCACGATCCGACAAGGAAGGGCAGAGTCCGACGCGAACGCGGTACAGTACACTCGATCGGCTCTATAAAACCAGGCCACGGTCCGGTCACCTCTCAAGTCTCAACGCACCACAAGTCTCCAACAACACACACACGGTTGCTCATCGATCCTGTTGCAAAACAATCATCGATCCGCGACCAAACACCTCTCGATCGCGTCATGGAAAGAGCTATCGTCGTGCCGGCGCCGGGAGATGAGGAAGGGTTCGCGGCCGCGTGGACCCAGATCATCCTAGATTTGGAGGAGAGCAGGGCGCTGATCAAGGAGATGATGGCACATTGCGACGCGATGATAGACGCCTTCGAAGCAGCAGAGGAATGGGGACCTGCTCACGACGCACAGATGGACAAGATGGAAGCCCTCAACTCCACGTTGTGCTCCCAGGTCCAAGTGATCGTGCCGACCTTCCTCGCCTTGGATAAAGCACACAAGGAACATGACCGCACCGTCCGTGATGCCGGACAAGTTAAACCGCCGCCCACATGGTGGCAATCCGTCTTATCTTTTTTTTCATTTTAGTGTTTGTGACATCCCATGTCACAAATGAACATTTGAACAGTGGCATTGCATTTGGATTTGCATTTCCAAATCTCAATTTGATCAAAAGCCCACTTGGAGAAGAGCTAGGGTTTGAATTCATTTCCAAAATAGATTCAAATGAGTGTTTACCAAAACTCAAACTTTTCCAACAGAAGCATGTCAATGTTTTTGCAGAATCTTGTGGGGTATGTCAAGAAAGAATTTTAGGACATTTTCCCATAATTTTTTGTAATGTATAAAGGCCCCTAAAAATTCAGTTCAATCAGCAAAACAACATGTATTCAAAGATTTTTAAGAATTTTTGGGAGCAAAATTAGAACTTTGGCCAATAACAAAAGTTGCTCAACATTTCATGCCGAGTACGCACAAAAATTGGAAAGTCACAATTACACATATATGATTTTGGAGCATAAACAGTAGCAGTACAGAGTGGCAAAACTGTAATTCATGGAAATCGAATTTTAGCACAGTCCGAGGTCCATTGGCAGCCAGACCTTGACCATGGCGCCCATGCCATCGGGAGGTCGAATGATTGAGTGTCCGGCCAGCAATTCCACACGTCAGCCATCGCTGGTTGGCTTGACCCCTGTAGAAGTCGTCTCCCCTCCTGTGGACGCCGCTCCTTTAAGCAAACGAGCTCACGGTCGCCATTGTCGTCCCCAAGCAAAGCTTCACTACTGCCCCTTTCCCGGCCACCCTCACCCTCAAACCTCCTCAAATAGACGCGCCATGGAACACTCTTACACCCCAAAGAAACCTCCGGTCAATCCATCAAGTGAGCAGGGAGGAATCCACAAATTTTTGTAGCAACACCATGACCAACATCAACTCACCCCCTTCTAGATTTCTTGGTCTATGGTGAGTTTCAACCTTTGATTCTTGTTGTAAGGTGTTCCCAACTTACTTATGAACCTTCCTAACCCATTCCTTCACTGATTTCTTGAAGGGAATAGTAGCAGTTCGGTTTTTCTTGGCCGCCACACCCCTGGACAGAGGTAGAAGACGACCTGTGGCAATTTCATAAATAATGGTGAACTTTGTTGAAATTTGCGAAATTCATATCTTTTGTTCTACAAATGCGAAAAATGCAAATGATAGCTTTTTGGAATCCTTGAAACATGAAATTTGCTTTAGTCAATTTTGTTGGCTAGTAATCTATGCAGAAAATCAAATTTTTATGTAATTTAAAATGGAACCTTGTTAATCCTATAAAATCCATAATTAATTCCTGGAAATTGCAAAAATCATGAAAATTGACATGTGCACCTTTCATAACATGTTGGACCCACTGGTGCATGATTTTGATGCATTCATACATATTTTCATCATATTTCTCATTCCTTGCCTATATAGCATATAATTGCATATAAATGTCTTATTTAAAAAAATGTGCCCTAAAATGCATGCCTTATTATTTCTGGTGCCTATCATAATTGTGTTATGCTTTACCACAGAAACCATGTAAAGGTTGCATTACGGCACTAATTGCTTAGTTGTTGAAAGGATCAAGATCATATTGGCATGAAATGACATATTACCCTATTGATCGTTAATCTTACATGGAAAAGTCTATGTGTTGTGCCTACATGTTGTTATGCTTATTTATGGCCCCTTTATGCATATTTACAGAGATCTTGTGGGGAATGGCTTGTTGCACCAATTGTTTCATTTAGGATTGTTAAATCATAATGATTGCCTCGCATATTGTCGGATAGCCTTATATGCACAAGTATGACCAAGCATTACTTTTATGCATGAACATATCTACCATGCCCATCTTTCATGTACATGGCAGCAAGGTAGTTATGTAGGGCTATTTTCGATGCATCCTTGTCATCCTCACGTTGCCATATATAATTCTAGCAAGGTCATATACTAATTATTTGCTATGGTCATGTTCTATGTAAAACTAAGGCACATAATTCATGTTGCTTATTCTAGGTTTTGTTTAATTAGAAGTTGGTCCCCTTGAAATGAATTATAATTTTTCACCCATAAGTAAGCTCTTCATCCCCGACATGCATAATTTTCTCTCATATGCATATAACATCATCATTCATATTTATTGAGAAAGTTCCACGAATATTAATGTCTATGTATTCACCTACGCTCATGCATTGCATTGCATTCATCTAGGATCCGAGACCGAGGAAGGCAACCACGAGGAGACCAATGTTGAGCTGAACACCGTGTGGATACTAACTTCAAAACAGCCCCATGGCAAGCTCCAGTGCATAACCCACGCTTTTAAAAGTTTTGCTTTACTTCACATGTGATGGTGTCATGTATTGTGCATTATTTATCCCTTTATGCCTATGGCCTTTTTCGGTAGAAATGCTATGCTTAGTAAGGAGTCATCGGTAGCAACACCAAGCGGTACGGAGACCTCTCGGTATAGGTTTATCCACTTGTTATCTTTCACATGATGTTTATGAAATTGAGACCGTACGGGAAATGCATGTGTAGGATGCGGTGGCAAGGTTCGCCTATGTTCGCCATAGCCACGTGCGTGTTGGTTGAGGACCGTGTGACTCCGCAAGCAAGAATCGAGTTATGTACCAAGTGCATACCTTTATTATGGGTACTGGGAAACCTAGTAGCTTGAGAACCGTAGGGTTGGACGGTACCCTGCCATTCTTTTGAGATCTTGATTGACGGTGGCATCCCGGGTCATGTGGTTGGACGAGTATGCGATCTACCCTTGGATGGCTCCGCCGTGGGCATCACAAGTGGGGACGTATTACTTGGGAGAGGTGGGAGTCGTATCGGCCCTATAGTGATCTCGCGAACGGTGGCCATACGTGTTCTTAAATGATGCGTATGTCGTGTACTTGGGTTTCTCCTGCAGGATGTAAAATGGATCAGTATATTGTCGGCTCGAATTGTAGTAATGTAACTAGCAAAATCAAGATAGTTGTCGAGTTTCTGAAACTATCTTTTCTTCAAAAGACCTAGAAACTAAGTGTTCCGGCATATATTATATAAAAGGAAGGTACCTCATATTAAGAAAAAAACGAGGTCAAACTGTACAAATCAAGCTACCACACCATTATCTCTAACTACAACACCAAAGAATCCTAATTACCACACCAACACAACTTGTATAGCTGGTGCAAACTTGAACTGCTCAAACACCCACCCTCACTGGACCTCACAATAGCTTGCTACATGTAATTGTTGCCAAGCTTGGTTGTACACCCACGACGAAGCAGCTCCAACTTCATCTTAGCAACACCATGGCGATGTCTTCCTCTCTCTCGATCACGCTCCAAATCACAAGCAATACTCCACCAGAATGACACACCAATTTCATCGGTGCCGGGCTCATCGCACACATGATCCAGCAGCTCCAACTTCCTTCGACGCATTCATCCAAGCAGATATACCATGAAAGGAGGCAACACAAGATAAAGGACCCAGACTAACATGCACAAAGAATGTCAGCCCAAACCAAGGGTCACCTCATAACACACATGTAATCTTTGAGTTAACCTCGCTATTAAGAGGTGTTACCTCATCACTATCGCACTGTTTTTCTAGTATCATGTTTTCTTGTGTTCTGTGGGCTAAGCGCATCCATCCCCATGCACTTAGCATGCCAACATTTGCACCCACCATGAGTAGCTCGAAGTACAAGCTCACGATGACGAGATCCACGAGGACTTCGGCAGCCGCTCAGCCACTTCGAGAGCTACCGGTCGGACTGTCGGAAACCACCTCGATGCATCCAGAAGCAAGCCAAAGACCAACCTCGCATTCAGAACCACTTCAAATAGAGCAGTCACCAACTTTAGAGTGTGTCGAATGAGGAATCAGAAGTCACCAAGACCAGCTAAATCCTGGCAAGTTATCAGCCGTTCAAGAGGAAAACAACCCGGCAAGCAGTGAAAGCCCAGCCAACAGCACGGCACCGGCACAAGTCGAGAAGTTGTGGAGAGGCAGGGCAGCTCTAGAAGAAATGAAGTAAACAAAACTGCAAGCGGTGGCCCCACACTACCACACTCCACACCTATAACGGCGGTAAAAAAGCACCGTAGCGGCGGGTATGGCCACCCGCCGCTACGCTCTCGCAGTTAAAAATGAATCGATGTAACGGCGGGTATCCCGGCATCCGAAACTACCCGCCACTACAACCGATATAGAAAAACAAAAAAGTGGGCCCAAGCCGGGCCCACCTCACCGCGCCGCCTTGAGGGGCGACCGATCCGCCGCCCTTGCTCCACCGACGCCGCCCGGATGGAGAGCTCCTCCGACCTCGCGCCACCGTCGTTGACCGGAGGGAGGGGCAGATCCACCGTCCGCGTGCCGCCGGGATGGGAGGGGTGGCGAATCGGCCTCCCAACGCCGTCGTCACCGCCCGTGTGCCGCTAGGGAGGGACGGGGTGGGTCCACCGGCATAGCTCCATCGTCGCCGCTCGGTCCGCCACCCGCGCGTCTCGCCAGGAGGGCCGGAGTCCGCCGCCGGTGCGCTCGCCAGAGGGGAGGGGCGGCGGATCCGCAGCCCCGCGCCATCGTCGCCGCTCGAAGTCACCGCCAGGAGGGAGGGGCGGCGGATCTGCAGGCCTGCGCCGTCGTCGCCACTCGGATCCACCACTCGCACGCGAGGGTCGAGTCCGCTGCCCGCACGCCGCTAGGAGGGGCTGGAGGCCGCCGCTCGGAGGTTGTCGCCGGAGAGGACGGGGAGGGCCGTCGTGGTGAGGGAGAGTGGGAGAGGCGGCGGCGGCTGCGGCGGTTTGGGAGAGGGAGAGGCGGCGGCAGCTGGAAAGAATGAGGGTGGGAGGAGAGCTAGGGTTTGCCAATATTTTATACCGAGTTCCATAGTGGGCTGTAGCGGCGGGTGGCCTTTTGGGCCGTCTTTACTAAATGTTTTTAGCGGCGGGTGGCCTCTTGGGCCGCCGCAATAGTTGTTTCTCTATTTGTTCCGGCAGTTAAAATTTGGCCCGCCGCTACAGCGATTTTTCTTCCGCCGCTAAAGGCCCACATTGTGGTAGTGCCAAGAGAAAAGTTATTGCAAGAAAGAGAGGCACTCCTCGAAGAAAGGCGCAAGTATGCAAAGCTGACAAGTGAGGTAAGATGATTGAAGGCAAAGGCGAAACAGCAGGGTACGCAGATTCAAGCATCACTGACCTAGCGTCAAGCGAAGCAAAGTAGCAGATTCAAGCATCATTGTGCAAGGATTGTTCCATAGTGTATCATTCAACTAGTAAAAACAGAGAATTTGCCTTCTGATTGATGACTAGATCGAGATGTGAAGCAATCACTTGGGGCGAGAACACCACCTTTACCGATTTATTATTACATGATACGTGAGGTCGAGACGACGAACGAAGGTGGTTGTTATATCAGCAAGATCATCAAATTCTTTGGTATATCCTATATTTCTTTAGAATGTAGACAACACTATACTTGTTTAGGTGTTGTGTTGGTTAGAAAAGTAAAAAGAAAAAAAAAGAAAAAGATTTCCTATTTTCTCTGGTATATTAGAATATACTTACTTGGATTGACTTCAATAGAGAAGAAGCTTATTTCGATTTGCCCTAATAGACGACATCAAACTCTAACAACTTCATTTGAAACAAGCATTGAGAACACTAAAATGAAAAAAAAGATAAGACGGATCGCCACCATGTGGGCGGCGGTTTAACTTGTCCGGCATCACGGACGGTGCGGTCATGTTCCTTGTGTGCTTTATCCAAGGCGAGGAAGGTCGGCACGATCACTTGGACCTGGGAGCACAACGTGGAGTTGAGGGCTTCCATCTTGTCCATCTGTGCGTCGTGAGCAGGTCCCCATTCCTCTGCTGCTTCGAAGGCGTCTATCATCGCGTCGCAATGTGCCATCATCTCCTTGATCAGCGCCCTGCTCTCCTCCAAATCTAGGATGATCTGGGTCCACGCGGCCGCGAACCCTTCCTCATCTCCCGGCGCCGGCACGACGATAGCTCTTTCCATGACGCGATCGAGAGGTGTTTGGTCGCGGATCGATGATTGTTTTGCAACAGGATCGATGAGCAACCGTGTGTGTGTTGTTGGAGACTTGTGGTGCGTTGAGACTTGAGAGGTGACCGGACCGTGGCCTGGTTTTATAGAGCCGATCGAGTGTACTGTACCGCGTTCGCGTCGGACTCTGCCCTTCCTTGTCGGATCGTGACTCGGAGCAAGGAACCGACCGTATCGACGAACGATCACTGCAGGCTGCAGCCTCCGTCATCAGATCAAAACCGGCTCCGATTAGCGTACATCTCGGCCGGAAGGGTTCGGCTCTCGGCGCTCTAGACAGAAATCGGAGCGCATCAGGTGTTTTTTGCGGTGGTCACGTTTGGGTTTGGGCCGAGGCTGCGGTCATGACTAGAATCGAGCTCGAGTCGGTCGCTAGTCGTGACGCGAACAGAATTCCCAAGAGAGAGCAGGGCGAGCTGACGATAGAGGCGTCGAGGAAAGCATACAGCCTTCCGCGCTGCGAGCACGCCAGTACCAAATGCGTCGAGTCCAACTCAAAGCAGAGGTCGAGCCCTTCTCCACTACCGGAACGCAGGCGCTGAAAGAGCCCGTGAACGGTGGCGACGTGCAGCGTGGACGTGTACAGTGTAGGCTCGACGAGCTGCTTCATGCAGATGCCCATGTGGTTTCTTGTGAAGAGGATTTCATATACCCAAAACTCTCTTGTCAGCAAATTCATTCTACTTGAGATACGCACGGACTGAAGGAATATTCTTCTTGTCACTTTCCAGTCCGTTGTGACTTGTCAAAAAAAAATTCCGTGCTTTGTGAATTTTGTAAAAGACTAACTAATAAATGGATGAACTAGTAATCCGAAACATGTCCGTTGTCTACATTCTGTCCAAAATCAGCAAATACATCAAAATTCAGTAAAATCTGACATCTGTGCAAATGCTTGAATACTTTCCGATCCAAATGCATTTGAAAATTATATCAAAATGATTATTCAAAACAAAGTTCAATTTATGGAGCGGTAAAATTTGGCAAAACCACAAGCCTTAAAAAATGGAAAAGGTGACGGTAGAATTACATTGACAGACATATGCCTGCTCCTAATAATGATAACCAATGTCACAACGAAAATTTAAAGTATCCATTGAATGCTTTTTCCCACTTTGTGACTTCTTAAACTGCAAGTCCAAAACTAACTTCTTCCATCTAACTTTCTGGTGATGAAAAAAAAAACAAATGGACAATGCTCTTCTTGTATTTGAAGCAGCGATAATTGAAGATGGCTTGCGAAGTGGTTGTCAGAATTGCTTTCATATGCCTCTACCGTGCATCAACATCAGCTCCTTTTTCTTTGCTGCATTTGTAAAGGAAAAATGCAAGAATGAGGCAGATATGAAGCATTCAACCATTGCAGCAGATCAACAATCAATCAGTATGGAGATAAGGGACCAGCAGTTCACAATTATTAGCTGACGAAAGAACTCACAACTCAACTTTGTTAACTACTCATGGAAAAGTATTCTCTGCCACTGAACTGAAACATCTCAAAATCCTGAACATAGATAAAAAAATTGGTATAAAATGAGTCTGTTAAATCCTATATCAAGACCGAGTCTGTATATAGGGCATAAATGGTCTTCATCAGCTCATTTCTAGCATCTGCAACTTACTGCTTAATCAATCCAATTCTCCATATCTATATCATTTTTAGATTCTAACCAAACAATGTATACAACTTTCCAGAGCACACGAGACGACACATTTTGACCAAAACAAGACCCAAGAATGCATTGACCTCTTTGCACAACAAACTGATTACTCCTAGAGCTATGTTGCAAAATATATACAGTTTGTACTATCATCAGTGCTGTAAGTCTGAGACATCACTGTTAGAAATATCTGTAATAGGTTTGGTTGGACTGTGCGGCGGCCCTAATTGGCCCGTGCTCGTGGGGTGCTCTAGGGTTTTATCCCTAGGAGCCCACGGCTATATATTGTACACCACAATACCCAATCAATATACAGCGTGATTATTTCCGCCTAACATGGTATCACGAGACTTTCCGATCTTGTGCCTCACCGCTTCCGCTATCCCTATCCAGACCTAGCCGCCGCCATCTCCTCCATGGATGACATTGCTGCCATCGCCGAAGTCGCCGCCAAAGCCCACTCAGATTCCTCCAGATGCTCCTCGCCCAGAGCCGCTGTCATGGACACCGAGGCTGCCGCTGCAGCCGCCGCCAAGAGACGCGATGACGCCGAGGCTGCAGCCAAGGTCCTCGAGGAAGCCGCCGCCAATGCCAAAGCCAACAACGCCTCCCGCAGCGCTGAGCTCTCCAAGGAGGCTGACCTTCTCAAGGCCGCCGCCGCTGCCCAGGAGCGCGTCCGGAAAATCGGCTCGTGCGCGTGCCTGCAGATACGGCCCCTGCAGGTAGCCGCACATCTGCCCCGAGATTTGCTCCAACTTACAGCTACAACTAACGGCCGTGCTTTGGTCCCGTTACATTCAGTCAAGTTTTTTTTCTTTCCCCTTTTTCTCCCTTAAAAAATGGTTTTTTTTTCTAAGTACGCTGGTAAAAGCTTGAGCCTTGTGATAATATTGCTAGGCAGTGCCGCGTTGATGGCTCGTTAAGCAAAATCACCCTGCGTCTGTAGTTTTATGTAATACGGATTTAGACACCAATAAGATATTATCCAGAACTTAATCACTATATATTATAGTCAGTATTATACTGTTGTTGTCTTTTAACCTTTTTTTTCATATTTTTACCACTACATGTGGTATAGTCAGTGAACAGTATATGTTATATTATTGTTGTCTTTGTATTTCTTTTCTTTTTATATTTTCGATGCAAAAGCTGCCACCACGAGAAGTTGACACTATATGTTATAGCATGGTGGCTAGTATATGTTATATTGTTGCTCTCTTTGAAATTCTTTTTTTTTCTATTTTCACCGCTTTGCGGCGATCACCAGATCTTAATACTGTTATAGTATGGTGGCTAGTATATGTTATAATGTTGTTGTCTTTCAAAATTCTTTTTTTCTATATTCGCCGCTTTGCGGCGATCACTGGATGTTGATACTATATGTTATAGTATGGTGGCTAGTATATGTTATACTCGTTGTTGTCTTTGAAATTCTTTTATTTTCTATTTTCGCGCTTTGCGCCATCACCGAATGTTGATACTATATGTTATAATATGGTGGCTAGTATATGTCATACTTGTTGTCTGTCTTTGAAATTCTTTTTTTCTATTTTCGCTAAGCTGCTAACACCTCAACAAAACTAATTACATTGAAGTCAGCTTCTTTTATTTTCATATTTTCGCATACATTATGATCAGTACATATTGTATTGTCACTGTTTTTAAACTTCCTCTTTTTATATTTTCGCCGCTTACGCCATCATTCTGAAGTTGAAGACTAATGTTATAACGAGTGACCATTTTATTATTTCGTTGACCAATTGTTGTTATATAATTATTAATTTATTATTATATAATCTTTTGTGATCTAAGAAAATATTTTTGAAACATGGATAAGTGGATCTAGTTTTGAAGGTTTCATCGCAACGAATACAACGGTGTAATCAGTTTTTAATTTTAACAATGGATACGAGAATTATAACATTTTTAAAAAACCTTGGGTTGAGTACAAAGCAAATTAAAGGTGGACCCATATCCCACCGCACCGCCTTGACGGGCGACTGATCCGCTGCCCGTGCTCCACCGACGCCGCGCG
>JAUNZO010003308.1:0-16016 GCA_031894775.1 Chloris gayana | reverse complement strand
GATATAATCATTTTAAGGAGCTTCACAAGACTAGGGCGCCTCCGAAGACCAAGTTCTTTCTCTGGATGGCTCTACTGGGAAGATGTTGGACGTCGGATAGACTACAGCGCCAGGGTCTACACAGCGGCAGTCTCTGCGCTTTGTGCGATCAGTCACCAGAAACCATTGATCATCTCCTCCTAGGATGCCCTTTCAGTAGAGAGGTCTGGTTCAAGCTTCTTCGTCGGTCCTCCTATCAACGGTTCACACCGCAACAGAACGACCGGCTGGCGGACTGGTGGGTCGCATCAAGAAAAGGCGTCCACGAAAGCAGACAGAAAAGGTTTCGACACTCTGGTAGCCTTAACCACCTGGGAGCTGTGGAAGGAGAGAAACAACCGAGTTTTCCAAAGGCACAGCAAGCCCCCTTCACACCTAGTGCAGCACATCGTCGAAGAATCAGGTTGCTGGCTTCGAGCTGGGTTTAGGTCGCTAGGGACCTCTTTTTAATATGTAAACGAACAGCTTTCGGCTAAGGCGCCGATCCTCTCTGTACTTTGTGGTTTGTTTCTTCTCCTCTTAATGAAATGCGCACCCAGGTGCGTTCTCGAAAAAAAAAATGCATTTGGATCGGAAAGTATTCAAGCATTTGCACAGATGTCAGATTTTACTGAATTTTGATGTATTTGCTGATTTTGGACAGAATGTAGACAACGGACATGTTTCGGATTACTAGTTCATCCATTTATTAGTTAGTCTTTTACAAAATTCACAAAGCACGGAATTTTTTTTGACAAGTCACAACGGACTGGAAAGTGACAAGAAGAATATTCCTTCAGTCCGTGCGTATCTCAAGTAGAATGAATTTGCTGACAAGAGAGTTTTGGGTATATGAAATCCTCTTCACAAGAAACCACATGGGCATCTGCATGAAGCAGCTCGTCGAGCCTACACTGTACACGTCCACGCTGCACGTCGCCACCGTTCACGGGCTCTTTCAGCGCCTGCGTTCCGGTAGTGGAGAAGGGCTCGACCTCTGCTTTGAGTTGGACTCGACGCATTTGGTACTGGCGTGCTCGCAGCGCGGAAGGCTGTATGCTTTCCTCGACGCCTCTATCGTCAGCTCGCCCTGCTCTCTCTTGGGAATTCTGTTCGCGTCACGACTAGCGACCGACTCGAGCTCGATTCTAGTCATGACCGCAGCCTCGGCCCAAACCCAAACGTGACCACCGCAAAAAACACCTGATGCGCTCCGCTTTCTGTCTAGAGCGCCGAGAGCCGAACCCTTCCGGCCGAGATGTACGCTAATCGGAGCCGGTTTTGATCTGATGACGGAGGCTGCAGCCTGCAGTGATCGTTCGTCGATACGGTCGGTTCCTTGCTCCGAGTCACGATCCGACAAGGAAGGGCAGAGTCCGACGCCAACGCGGTACAGTACACTCTATCGGCTCTATAAAACCAGGCCACGGTCCGGTCACCTCTCAATTCTCAAAGCACCACAAGTCCCCAACAACACACGACACGGTTGCTCATCTATCCTGTTGCAAAACAATCATCGATCCGCGACCAAATACCTCGATCGCGTCATGGAAAGGGCTATCGTCACGCCGGCGCCGGGAGATGAGGAAGGGTTCGCGGCCGCGTGGACCCAGATCGCCCTAGATTTGGAGAAGGGCATTGCGCTTGTGAAGGAGATGATGGCGCATTGCGACGCGATGATAGACGCCTTCGAAGCAGCAGAGGAATGGGGACCTGCTCACGACGCACAGATGGACAAGATGGAAGCCCTCGACTCCACGTTGTGCTCCCAGGTCCAAGTGATCGTGCCGACCTTCCTCGCCTTGGATAAAGCACAGAAGGAGCATGAACGCACCGTCCGTGATGCCGGACAAGTTAAACCGCCTGCATGGTGGCGATCCGTCTTATCTTTTTTCCGTTTTAGTGTTCTCAATGCTTGTTTCAAATGAAGTTGTCAGAACTTAAAGTCGGCTGTTAGGGCAAATCGAAATAAGCTTCTTCTCTATTGAAGTCAATCCAAGTAAGCATACTCTAATATACCAATACCAGAGAAAATTGGAAATCTTTTTTTTTTTTACTTTTCCAAGTAAGAATATAACAACGAACCACCTTCGTTTGCCATCTCGACCTCGTGTATCATGTAATAATAATAAATCGGTAAGGTGGTGTTCGTCCCCTGGTTATTGCTTCACGTCTCGATCCAGTCGTCAATTAGAAGGCAAATTCTTTGTTTTTACTGGTTGATTGATACACTATGGAATAATACTTGCACAATGATGCTTGGATCTGCTACTTTGTCTCGCATGCCACGCAGGACACTCGCTCCCACACGTCGCCCGAGCATGGCGACGTGTATAACACGAGTATTCACACAAAGCAATCAATGTCACAACTCAAGTTCCTACCCACATCCGTATCTATAGCATTTCTACAAACAAGTTGTTGGCAGATACCCTAATCCGAGGTGGAATATAAATGAAGAAAAAGAAATAGGTGCACAATTAAATGGGACATGATGGGGAGTTGAGATCCTTAGATCTGGAGAAATCAAATTGAGATGGGGGAGAGGAATTCGAACACACGCATCACCAGTTATATATTTAACTAATTTGTAGTTGGAATCTCGTGTGAGCAACTAAAACTAATTTACGCAACACAAGAGAGAGCCAGCTTACCTGCAGCTAGAGCTGGGGCTGAATGACGCGGGGAGGTGGGAAACCGTGGTGTTGGTGCTCCGTTCTCGCCATAGGAGACCTACTTATGAAATGCAATCTTTAAACCTGAAACTGAATCCTTAAAATTCATGGTACATGCTGCACTCATAGCCTTTTTTTTTTTTTTTTGAGATCTGCTGCACTCATACTCTTGCACACATTGATGCAGATTACTGCAAAAATTTAGGCCCACTTCCTCCATTTTACATAAATATCCCAGCAAAAGCACTGCCAGGGGTGAATTTTACATCGCTGGATTCATGAATCGTAGATTGCAACACAAACATCAATGATGCAGAGCATTGTTTGGATGATCGATTTAAATTGAACAGAGGCTAACAGAACAGTAGTATAGCATTTAACAGCCAATACTTAAGTCAGTAGTCCGGTCAATATCAAATGCTCATATCAGCACCTAAATTTCGTTTGACTTATCTCAATGTGTGTATCGAGAGTTCAGCAAATGCATTCCTTATCCTAACTTGTCATACAAAAAACAAGTTTGGGTTGCAGCTCACAACAAGCATACGAAAAACAATTAATCTCAGGTTTGGGTAGCAGCTCACAACAAACAGTACTACAACAATATCAAATGCTCATATCAGCACCTAAATTTGGTTTGACTTATCTCAATGTGTGCATCGAGAGTTCAGCAGCATTGCATTCCTGATCCTAATTTGTCATACGTAAAACAAATCTCACGTTTGGGTATCAGCTGAGCTCACAACAAGCATATGTTGGATCCTCTTCCCAGAGTTACAGAAGTAACGAAATCAGAAAATGCCTTACCCGGTACTTGTTTGGCGAGCTGCAGGAAGCACGTCATCAGCAGCGCTGGTGGGCGACGGAGTCGTAGTGGACAGCGGCCAGGAAGCGCGGTGAGGAGTTCCCCGGGGGATATGTCGCCGTCGGCCGCGCCAGTAGAGACCCCGAGGCCGTGCGGCTGGTGATTAGTGACGCGGACGGCGGGTTGGACGAATCCACCCTCGTGCTGTACCCACCGGACCAGTTCTGGCGCATGCGGCGCGATGCGCGGGGCGTCGGCGGCCGCGGCGGAGCTCAGCTTGCGGTGACTGCGCGCGAGTAAGGAGGAGAGGAGGGTGGAGGTGGTGGTGAAGAGGGTCTTTCTGGCCGTTGCCGGCGTTGCCCTCGTGGTGGCGGCTGCCATGGAGAAGTGGGCAGGGGTGGAGGCTAAGCGGTCTGTCGAGGATCAGAGCCACACCCCACACACCATGGTTTCCTTCTCCCCGACGCGGCACCGCACGGCTCGGCCTCCATGGTTGATCTGACGACGGAGGCTGCAGCCTGCGGTGATCGTTCGTCAATACGTCGGTTCCTTGCGCCGAGTCACGATCCGACAAGGAAGGGTAGAACGCACGCGCGCCGAGTCCGACGCGAACGCGGTACACTCGATCGGCTCTATAAAACCAGGCCACGGTCACCTCTCAAGACTCAACGCACCACAAGTCTCCAACAACACACACACGGTTGCTCATCGATCCTGTTGCAAAACAATCATCGATCCGCGACCAAACACCTCTCGATCGCGTCATGGAAAGAGCTATCGTCGTGCCGGCGCCGGGAGATGAGGAAGGGTTCGCGGCTGCGTGGACCCAGATCATCCTAGATTTGGAGGAGAGCAGGGCGCTGATCAAGGAGATGATGGCACATTGCGACGCGATGATAGACGCCTTCGAAGCAGCAGAGGAATGGGGACCTGCTCACGACGCACAGATGGACAAGATGGAAGCCCTCAACTCCACGTTGTGCTCCCAGGTCCAAGTGATCGTGCCGACCTTCCTCGCCTTGGATAAAGCACACAAGGAGCATGACCGCACCGTCCGTGATGCCGGACAAGTTAAACCGCCGCCTACATGGTGGCGATCCGTCTTATCTTTTTTTTCATTTTAGTGTTCTCAATGCTTGTTTCAAATGAAGTTGTTAGAGTTTGATGTCGTCTATTAGGGCAAATCGAAATAAGCTTCTTCTCTATTGAAGTCAATCCAAGTAAGCATATTCTAATATACCAGAGAAAATAGGAAATCTTTTTTTTCTTTTTACTTTTCTAACCACCTTCGTTCGTCGTCTCGACCTCGCGTATCATGTAATAATAAATCGGTAAAGGTGGTGTTCTCGCCCCAAGTGATTGCTTCACATCTCGATCTAGTCATCAATCAGAAGGCAAATTCTCTGTTTTTACTAGTTGAATGATACACTATGGAACAATCCTTGCACAATGATGCTTGAATCTGCTACTTTGCTTCGCTTGACGCTAGGTCGGTGATGCTTGAATCTGCGTACCCTGCTGTTTCGCCTTTGCCTTCAATCATCTTACCTCGCTTGTCAGCTTTGCATACTTGCGCCTTTCTTCGAGGAGTGCCTCTCTTTCTTGCAATAACTTTTCTCTTGGCACTACCACAATGTGGGCCTTTAGCGGCGAAAGAAAAAAAAATCGGTGTAGCGGCGGGCCAAATTTTAACCGCCGAAACAAATAGAGAAACAACTCTTGCGGCGGCCCAAGAGGCCACCCGCCGCTAAAAACATTTAGTAAAGACGGCCCAAAAGGCCACCCGCCGCTACAGCCCACTATGGAACTCGGTATAAAATATTGGCGAACCCTAGCTCTCCTCCCACCCTCATTCTTTCGAGCTGCCGCCGCCTCTCCCTCTCCCAACCCGCCGCAGCCGCCGCCGCCTCTCCCACTCTCCCTCATCACGACGGCCCTCCCTGTCCTCTCCGGCGACAACCTCCGAGCGGCGGCCTCCGGCCCTCCCCGGCGGCGTGCGGGGCGGCGGACTCCGACCCTGCGCGCGGGTGGTGGATCCGAGTGGCGACGACGGCGCGAGGCCTGCAGATCCGCCGCCCCTCCCTCCCGGCGGTGACTTCGAGCGGCGACGATGGCGCGGGGCTGCGGATCCGCCGCCCCTCCCCTCCCGGCGGGCGCAGCGGCGGCGGACTCCGGCCCTTCTCGCGGACGCGCGGGTGGCGGACCGAGCGGCGACGATGGAGCTACGCCGGTGGATCCACCCCGCCCCTCCTAGCGGCGCACGGGAGGTGACGACGGCGTTGGGGAGGCCGATCCGCCGCCCCTCCCATCCCGGCGGCGCGGACCGTGGATCTGCCCCTCCCTCCGGTCAACGACGGTGGCGCGCGGTCGGAGGAGCTCTCCATCCGCGCGGCGTCGGTGGAGCATGGGCAGCGGATCGGTCGCCCGTCAAGGCGGTGCGGTGGGATATGGGTCCACCTTTAATTTGCTTTGTACTCAACCCAAGGTTTTTTAAAAATGTTATAATTCTCGTATCCATTGTTAAAATTAAAAACCGATTACACCGTTGTATTCGTTGCGATGAAACCTTCAAAACTAGATCCACTTATCCATGTTTCAAAAATATTTTCTTAGATCACAAAAGATTATATAATAATAAATTAATAATTATATAACAACAATTGGTCAACGAAATAATAAAATGGTCACTCGTTATAACATTAGTCTTCAACTTCAGAATGATGGACGTAAGCGGCGAAAATATAAAAAGAGGAAGTTTAAAAACAGTGACAATACAATATGTACTGATCATAATGTATGCGAAAATATGAAAATAAAAGAAGCTGACTTCAATGTAATTAGTTTTGTTGAGGTGTTCGCCGCAAAGCGGTGAAAATAGAAAAAAAAAGAATTTCAAAGACGAACAACAGTATGACATATACTAGCCACCATACTATAACATATAGTATCAACATCCAGTGATGGCCGCAAAGCGGCGAAAATAGAAAATAAAAGAATTTCAAAGACAACAACAAGTATAACATATACTAGCCACCATACTATAATATATAATATCAACATTCGGTGATCGCGCAAAGCGGCGAATATAGAAAAAAAAGAATTTTGAAAGACAACAACATTATAACATATACTAGCCACCATACTATAACAAAGTATTAAGATCTGGTGATCGCCGCAAAGCGGCGAAAATAGAAAAAAAAAGAATTTCAAAAGAGCAACAATATAACATATACTAGCCACCATGCTATAACATATAGTGTCAACTTCTCGTGGTGGCGTGGTGGCAGCTTTTGCATCGAAAATATAAAAAGAAAAGAAATACAAAGACAACAATAATATAACATATACTGTTCACTCGACTATACCACATGTAGTGGTAAAAATATGAAAAAAAGGTTAAAAGACAACAACAGTATAATACTGACTATAATATATAGTGATTAACTTCTGGATAATATCTTATTGGTGTCTAAATCCGTATTACATAAAACTACAGACGCGGGGTGATTTTGCTTAACGAGCCATCAACGCGGCACTGCCTAGCAATATTATCACAAGGCTCAAGCTTTTACCAGCGTACTTAGGAAAAAAAAAACCATTTTTTAAGGGAGAAAAAGGGGAAAGAAAAAAAACTTGACTGAATGTAACGGGACCAAAGCACGGCCGTTAGTTGTAGCTGTAAGTTGGAGCAAATCTCGGGGCAGATGTGCGGCTACCTGCAGGGGCCGTATCTGCAGGCACGCGCACGAGCCGATTTTCCGGACGCGCTCCTGGGCAGCGGCGGCGGCCTTGAGAAGGTCAGCCTCCTTGGAGAGCTCAGCGCTGCGGGAGGCGTTGTTGGCTTTGGCATTGGCGGCGGCTTCCTCGAGGACCTTGGCTGCAGCCTCGGCGTCATCGCGTCTCTTGGCGGCGGCTGCAGCGGCAGCCTCCGTGTCCATGACAGCGGCGCTGGGCGAGGAGCATCTGGAGGAATCTGAGTGGGCTTTGGCGGCGACTTCGGCGATGGCAGCAATGTCATCCATGGAGGAGATGGCGGCGGCTAGGTCTGGATAGGGATAGCGGAAGCGGTGAGGCACAAGATCGGAAAGTCTCGTGATACCATGTTAGGCGGAAATAATCACGCTGTATATTGATTGGGTATTGTGGTGTACAATATATAGCCGTGGGCTCCTAGGGATAAAACCCTAGAGCACCCCAGGCGCACGGGCCAATTAGGGCCGGCGCACAGTCCAACCAAACCTATTACAGATATTTCTAACAGTGATGTCTCAGACTTACAGCACTGATGATAGTACAGACTGTATATATTTTGCAACATAGCTCTAGGAGTAATCAGTTTGTTGTGCAAAGAGGTCAATGCATTCTTGGGTCTTGTTTTGGTCAAAATGTGTCGTCTCGTGTGCTCTGGAAAGTTGTATACATTGTTTGGTTAGAATCTAAAAATGATATAGATATGGAGAATTGGATTGATTAAGCAGTAAGTTGCAGATGCTAGAAATGAGCTGATGAAGACCATTTATGCCCTATATACAGACTCGGTCTTGATATAGGATTTAACAGACTCATTTTATACCAATTTTTTTATCTATGTTCAGGATTTTGAGATGTTTCAGTTCAGTGGCAGAGAATACTTTTCCATGAGTAGTTAACAAAGTTGAGTTGTGAGTTCTTTCGTCAGCTAATAATTGTGAACTGCTGGTCCCTTATCTCCATACTGATTGATTGTTGATCTGCTGCAATGGTTGAATGCTTCATATCTGCCTCATTCTTGCATTTTTCCTTTACAAATGCAGCAAAGAAAAAGGAGCTGATGTTGATGCACGGTAGAGGCATATGAAAGCAATTCTGACAACCACTTCGCAAGCCATCTTCAATTATCGCTGCTTCAAATACAAGAAGAGCATTGTCCATTTGTTTTTTTTTTCATCACCAGAAAGTTAGATGGAAGAAGTTAGTTTTGGACTTGCAGTTTAAGAAGTCACAAAGTGGGAAAAAGCATTCAATGGATACTTTAAATTTTCGTTGTGACATTGGTTATCATTATTAGGAGCAGCCATATGTCTGTCAATGTAATTCTACCGTCACCTTTTCCATTTTTTAAGGCTTGTGGTTTTGCCAAATTTTACCGCTCCATAAATTGAACTTTGTTTTGAATAATCATTTTGATATAATTTTGATATAATCATTTTAAGGAGCTTCACAAGACTAGGGCGCCTCCGAAGACCAAGTTCTTTCTCTGGATGGCTCTACTGGGAAGATGTTGGACGTCGGATAGACTACAGCGCCAGGGTCTACACAGCGGCAGTCTCTGCGCTTTGTGCGATCAGTCACCAGAAACCATTGATCATCTCCTCCTAGGATGCCCTTTCAGTAGAGAGGTCTGGTTCAAGCTTCTTCGTCGGTCCTCCTATCAACGGTTCACACCGCAACAGAACGACCGGCTGGCGGACTGGTGGGTCGCATCAAGAAAAGGCGTCCACGAAGCAGACAGAAAAGGTTTCGACACTCTGGTAGCCTTAACCACCTGGGAGCTGTGGAAGGAGAGAAACAACCGAGTTTTCCAAAGGCACAGCAAGCCCCCTTCACACCTAGTGCAGCACATCGTCGAAGAATCAGGTTGCTGGCTTCGAGCTGGGTTTAGGTCGCTAGGGACCTCTTTTTAATATGTAAACGAACAGCTTTCGGCTAAGGCGCCGATCCTCTCTGTACTTTGTGGTTTGTTTCTTCTCCTCTTAATGAAATGCGCACCCAGGTGCGTTCTCGAAAAAAAAAATGCATTTGGATCGGAAAGTATTCAAGCATTTGCACAGATGTCAGATTTTACTGAATTTTGATGTATTTGCTGATTTTGGACAGAATGTAGACAACGGACATGTTTCGGATTACTAGTTCATCCATTTATTAGTTAGTCTTTTACAAAATTCACAAAGCACGGAATTTTTTTTGACAAGTCACAACGGACTGGAAAGTGACAAGAAGAATATTCCTTCAGTCCGTGCGTATCTCAAGTAGAATGAATTTGCTGACAAGAGAGTTTTGGGTATATGAAATCCTCTTCACAAGAAACCACATGGGCATCTGCATGAAGCAGCTCGTCGAGCCTACACTGTACACGTCCACGCTGCACGTCGCCACCGTTCACGGGCTCTTTCAGCGCCTGCGTTCCGGTAGTGGAGAAGGGCTCGACCTCTGCTTTGAGTTGGACTCGACGCATTTGGTACTGGCGTGCTCGCAGCGCGGAAGGCTGTATGCTTTCCTCGACGCCTCTATCGTCAGCTCGCCCTGCTCTCTCTTGGGAATTCTGTTCGCGTCACGACTAGCGACCGACTCGAGCTCGATTCTAGTCATGACCGCAGCCTCGGCCCAAACCCAAACGTGACCACCGCAAAAAACACCTGATGCGCTCCGCTTTCTGTCTAGAGCGCCGAGAGCCGAACCCTTCCGGCCGAGATGTACGCTAATCGGAGCCGGTTTTGATCTGATGACGGAGGCTGCAGCCTGCAGTGATCGTTCGTCGATACGGTCGGTTCCTTGCTCCGAGTCACGATCCGACAAGGAAGGGCAGAGTCCGACGCCAACGCGGTACAGTACACTCTATCGGCTCTATAAAACCAGGCCACGGTCCGGTCACCTCTCAATTCTCAAAGCACCACAAGTCCCCAACAACACACGACACGGTTGCTCATCTATCCTGTTGCAAAACAATCATCGATCCGCGACCAAATACCTCGATCGCGTCATGGAAAGGGCTATCGTCACGCCGGCGCCGGGAGATGAGGAAGGGTTCGCGGCCGCGTGGACCCAGATCGCCCTAGATTTGGAGAAGGGCATTGCGCTTGTGAAGGAGATGATGGCGCATTGCGACGCGATGATAGACGCCTTCGAAGCAGCAGAGGAATGGGGACCTGCTCACGACGCACAGATGGACAAGATGGAAGCCCTCGACTCCACGTTGTGCTCCCAGGTCCAAGTGATCGTGCCGACCTTCCTCGCCTTGGATAAAGCACAGAAGGAGCATGAACGCACCGTCCGTGATGCCGGACAAGTTAAACCGCCTGCATGGTGGCGATCCGTCTTATCTTTTTTTCCGTTTTAGTGTTCTCAATGCTTGTTTCAAATGAAGTTGTCAGAACTTAAAGTCGGCTGTTAGGGCAAATCGAAATAAGCTTCTTCTCTATTGAAGTCAATCCAAGTAAGCATACTCTAATATACCAATACCAGAGAAAATTGGAAATCTTTTTTTTTTTTTACTTTTCCAAGTAAGAATATAACAACGAACCACCTTCGTTTGCCATCTCGACCTCGTGTATCATGTAATAATAATAAATCGGTAAGGTGGTGTTCGTCCCCTGGTTATTGCTTCACGTCTCGATCCAGTCGTCAATTAGAAGGCAAATTCTTTGTTTTTACTGGTTGATTGATACACTATGGAATAATACTTGCACAATGATGCTTGGATCTGCTACTTTGTCTCGCATGCCACGCAGGACACTCGCTCCCACACGTCGCCCGAGCATGGCGACGTGTATAACACGAGTATTCACACAAAGCAATCAATGTCACAACTCAAGTTCCTACCCACATCCGTATCTATAGCATTTCTACAAACAAGTTGTTGGCAGATACCCTAATCCGAGGTGGAATATAAATGAAGAAAAAGAAATAGGTGCACAATTAAATGGGACATGATGGGGAGTTGAGATCCTTAGATCTGGAGAAATCAAATTGAGATGGGGGAGAGGAATTCGAACACACGCATCACCAGTTATATATTTAACTAATTTGTAGTTGGAATCTCGTGTGAGCAACTAAAACTAATTTACGCAACACAAGAGAGAGCCAGCTTACCTGCAGCTAGAGCTGGGGCTGAATGACGCGGGGAGGTGGGAAACCGTGGTGTTGGTGCTCCGTTCTCGCCATAGGAGACCTACTTATGAAATGCAATCTTTAAACCTGAAACTGAATCCTTAAAATTCATGGTACATGCTGCACTCATAGCCTTTTTTTTTTTTTTTGAGATCTGCTGCACTCATACTCTTGCACACATTGATGCAGATTACTGCAAAAATTTAGGCCCACTTCCTCCATTTTACATAAATATCCCAGCAAAAGCACTATGATCCAAGTGCTCCCAGGTCCAAGTGATCGTGCCGACCTTCCTCGCCTTGGATAAAGCACACAAGGAGCATGACCACAACGTCCGTGATGCCGGACAAGTTAAACCGCCTCGCATGGTTGTGATCTGTCGTATCTTTTTTTTCGTTTTAGTGTTTGTGACATCCCATGTCACAAATGAACATTTGAACAGTGGCATTGCATTTGGATTTGCATTTCCAAACCTCAATTTGATCAAAAGCCCATTTGGAGAAGAGCTAGGGTTTGAATTCATTTCCAAAATAGATTCAAATGAGTGTTTACCAAAACTCAAACTTTTCCAACAGAAGCATGTCAATGTTTTTGCAGAATCTTGTGGGGTATGTCAAGAAAGAATTTTAGGACATTTTCCCATAATTTTTTATAATGTATAAAGGCCCCTAAAAATTCAGTTCAATCAGCAAAACAACATGTATTCAAAGATTTTTAAGAATTTTTGGGAGCAAAATTAGAACTTTGGCCAATAACAAAAGTTGCTCAACATTTCATGCTGAGTACGCACAAAAATTGGAAAGTCACAATTACACATATATGATTTTGGAGCATAAACAGTAGCAGTACAGAGTGGCAAAACTGTAATTCATGGAAATCGAATTTTAGCACAGTCCGAGGTCCATTGGCAGCCAGACCTTGACCATGGCGCCCATGCCATCGGGAGGTCGAATGATTGAGTGTCCGGCCAGCAATTCCACACGTCAGCCATCGCTGGTTGGCTTGACCCCTGTAGAAGTCGTCTCCCCTCCTGTGGACGCCGCTCCTTTAAGCAAACGAGCTCACGGTCGCCATTGTCGTCCCCAAGCAAAGCTTCACTACTGCCCCTTTCCCGGCCACCCTCACCCTCAAACCTCCTCAAATAGACGCGCCATGGAACACTCTTACACCCCAAAGAAACCTCCGGTCAATCCATCAAGTGAGCAGGGAGGAATCCACAAATTTTTGTAGCAACACCATGACCAACATCAACTCACCCCCTTCTAGATTTCTTGGTCTATGGTGAGTTTCAACCTTTGATTCTTGTTCTAAGATGTTCCCAACTTACTTATGAACCTTCCTAACCCATTCCTTCACTGATTTCTTGAAGGGAATAGTAGCAGTTCGGTTTTTCTTGGCCGCCACACCCTGGACAGAGGTAGAAGACGACCTGTGGCAATTTCATAAATAATGGTGAACTTTGTTGAAATTTGCGAAATTCATATCTTTTGTTCTACAAATGCGAAAAATGCAAATGATAGCTTTTTGGAATCCTTGAAACATGAAATTTGCTTTAGTCAATTTTGTTGGCTAGTAATCTATGCAGAAAATCAAATTTTTATGTAATTTAAAATGGAACCTTGTTAAGCCTATAAAATCCATAATTAATTCCTGGAAATTGCAAAAATCATGAAAATTGACATGTGCACCTTTCATAACATGTTGGACCCACTGGTGCATGATTTTGATGCATTCATACATATTTTCATCATATTTCTCATTCCTTGCCTATATAGCATATAATTGCATATAAATGTCTTATTTAAAAAAATGTGCCCTAAAATGCATGCCTTATTATTTCTGGTGCCTATCATAATTGTGTTATGCTTTACCACAGAAACCATGTAAAGGTTGCATTACGGCACTAATTGCTTAGTTGTTGAAAGGATCAAGATCATATTGGCATGAAATGACATATTACCCTATTGATCGTTAATCTTACATGGAAAAGTCTATGTGTTGTGCCTACATGTTGTTATGCTTATTTATGGCCCCTTTATGCATATTTACAGAGATCTTGTGGGGAATGGCTTGTTGCACCAATTGTTTCATTTAGGATTGTTAAATCATAATGATTGCCTCGCATATTGTCGATAGCCTTATATGCACAAGTATGACCAAGCATTACTTTTATGCATGAACATATCTACCATGCCCATCTTTCATGTACATGGCAGCAAGGTAGTTATGTAGGGCTATTTTCGATGCATCCTTGTCATCCTCACGTTGCCATATATAATTCTAGCAAGGTCATATACTAATTATTTGCTATGGTCATGTTCTATGTAAAACTAAGGCACATAATTCATGTTGCTTATTCTAGGTTTTGTTTAATTAGAAGTTGGTCCCCTTGAAATGAATTATAATTTTTCACCCATAAGTAAGCACTTCATCCCCGACATGCATAATTTTCTCTCATATGCATATAACATCATCATTCATATTTATTGAGAAAGTTCCACGAATATTAATGTCTATGTATTCACCTACGCTCATGCATTGCATTGCATTCATCTAGGATCCGAGACCGAGGAAGGCAACCACGAGGAGACCAATGTTGAGCTGAACACCGTGTGGATACTAACTTCAAAACAGCCCCAAGGCAAGCTCCAGTGTATAACCCACGCTTTTAAAAGTTTTGCTTTACTTCACATGTGATGGTGTCATGTATTGTGCATTATTTATCCCTTTATGCCTATGGCCTTTTTCGTTAGAAATGCTATGCTTAGTAAGGAGTCATCGGTAGCAACACCAAGCGGTACGGAGACCTCTCGGTATAGGTTTATCCACTTGTTATCTTTCACATGATGTTTATGAAATTGAGACCGTACGGGGAAATGCATGTGTAGGATGCGGTGGCAAGGTTCGCCTATGTTCGCCATAGCCACGTGCGTGTTGGTTGAGGACCGTGTGACTCCGCAAGCAAGAATCGAGTTATGTACCAAGTGCATACCTTTATTATGGGTACTGGGAAACCTAGTAGCTTGAGAACCGTAGGGTTGACTGGTACCCTGCCATTCTTTTGAGATCTTGATTGATGGTGGCATCCCGGGTCATGTGGTTGGACGAGTATGCGATCTACCCTTGGATGGCTCCGCCGTGGGCATCGCAAGTGGGGACGTATTACTTGGGAGAGGTGGGAGTCGTATCGGCCCTATAGTGATCTCGCGAACGGTGGCCATACGTGTTCTTAAATGATGCGTATGTCGTGTACTTGGGTTTCTCCTGCAGGATGTAAAATGGATCAGTATATTGTCGGCTCGAATTGTAGTAATGTAACTAGCAAAATCAAGATAGTTGTCGAAGTTTCTGAAACTATCTTTTCTTCAAAAGACCTAGAAACTAAGTGTTCCGGCATATATTATATAAAAGGAAGGTACCTCATATTAAGAAAAAAAACGAGGTCAAACTGTACAAATCAAGCTACCACACCATTATCTCTAACTACAACACCAAAGAATCCTAATTACCACACCAACACAACTTGTATAGCTGGTGCAAACTTGAACTGCTCAAACACCCACCCTCACCGGACCTCACAATAGCTTGCTACATGTAATTGTTGCCAAGCTTGGTTGTACACCCACGACGAAGCAGCTCCAACTTCATCTTAGCAACACCATGGCGATGTCTTCCTCTCTCTCGATCACGCTCCAAATCACAAGCAATACTCCACCAGAATGACACACCAATTTCATCGGTGCCGGGCTCATCGCACACATGATCCAGCAGCTCCAACTTCCTTCGACGCATTCATCCAAGCAGATATACCATGAAAGGAGGCAACACAAGATAAAGGACCCAGACTAACATGCACAAAGAATGTCAGCCCAAACCAAGGGTCACCTCATAACACACATGTAATCTTTGAGTTAACCTCGCTATTAAGAGGTGTTACCTCATCACTATCGCACTGTTTTTCTAGTATCATGTTTTCTTGTGTTCTGTGGGCTAAGCGCATCCATCCCCATGCACTTAGCATGCCAACATTTGCACCCACCATGAGTAGCTCGAAGTACAAGCTCACGATGACGAGATCCACGAGGACTTCGGCAGCCGCTCAGCCACTTCGAGAGCTACCGGTCGGACTGTCGGAAACCACCTCGATGCATCCGAAGCAAGCCAAAGACCAACCTCGCATTCAGAACCACTTCAAATAGAGCAGTCACCAACTTTAGAGTGTGTCGAATGAGGAATCAGAAGTCACCAAGACCAGCTAAATCCTGGCAAGTTACCAGCCGTTCAAGAGGAAAACAACCCGGCAAGCAGTGAAAGCCCAGCCAACAGCACGGCACCGGCACAAGTCGAGAAGTTGTGGAGAGGCAGGGCAGCTCTAGAAGAAATGAAGTAAACAATACTGCAAGCGGTGGCCCCACACTACCACACTCCACACCTATAACGGCGGTAAAAAAGCACCGTAGCGGCGGGTATGGCCACCGCCGCTACGCTCTCGCAGTTAAAAATGAATCGATGTAACGGCGGGTATCCCGGCATCCGAAACTACCCGCCACTACAACCGATATAGAAAAACAAAAAAAGTGGGCCCAAGCCGGGCCCACCTCACCGCGCCGCCTTGAGGGGCGACCGATCCGCCGCCCTTGCTCCACCGATGC